>VZSZ01007846.1:16070-32228 GCA_013398815.1 Ibidorhyncha struthersii
AAAAGGAGCGGGAAATATCTGCCCCTCCATCTCCAAAAGAAATGAGTGCTAACTATCAAAGCTCACCACACCAGCAAAAGAACTCTTCTCCCATTCCTGATCCACATTCATCAGATGGTGCTCATGACATCAACGTAACAAAAAAAAGAAAATCAACTTGTGTCAGAATTACTGACACCCAGGTTTGTACAGAAGCAGAGTCACGTGAAAGAGGAACACCAAAATATGTTACTCCTAATTGCGCACTATGAAATATAGCCCATAGAAGGCCAAAGACAGTTTTCAAAATTTCCTAACAGGGTCTTCTCCCCCTGTTCCCTAACAGAGCTCCCCCCGTTTTGCAACCTAATTCCTTCCCAAAAATGAAATTATAAGGTGGATGGCAAGGGAAGGCAGAGAACAGAAAGGCTGTTTCAAAGCAGTCCCCAGAAAAAGTGAGGGAGAGAACCTGCTGACCGAAGGTGCTTTCCACCTGTAGTCTTTTCCCACAGCCCAATGTGCTGAGGTGAACCCTGAAGCACGGGCTGCGTCCTGAGCAGATGCTCGGATGTTTGCAAACTCCCCAAGCAAGCGAGGCAGAGGGATACTGGCTGTTGCTAGGAGAGGAGTTTCACAGAGCAGCAGGCTTCCTGCTAGACCTACACATGCATGCAGGGTGGGGAAGGAGGGAAGAAAAAAAAAACAAAAAAAACCAAACAGGCCCGAACAAAGATGCCTTCTGGATCACGTGTGTGCGTTTGCCATCTGCTGCTGCATCTCAGAGCACTGTCATTGTCATCAGATGTGAAGAAGGGCCTGCTGGTCCCTTCAGCTGATTAACTTGTTCACATGGCCAGGGGCAACTCTCTGCAATGCAGATCTCACCAAAACAACTGCACCAGCAAGTTATGATTTAATGAGGGTATGGCAATAAACTGTCCTCAAAAATATACTGCTAGAATGCAGTTTCTCCTGCTGGATGGGTAGAAGGCTCCTTTCTGAATGAGATCAGGAGGGAAGTTTAGATAGCATTTATTGGAAAGGAACTGTTTCCCTCGCATAAAATGCTAGTGGCACCATCTGCAGCAGATAACTGAAAATGACGCTGTTGGTAACTCATCCTGAATATGGCACCCTGTCTCCTGCAGGACTCCAAAGCACTTTACACCTCACCAACACCAGCACATAGTGGCTGTGCTACCCTGTGTGATCACACAAGTAATGGGATCAGAAGAATACATCGCTAACAAACTGTGCCAGGAAAACAGGACAAAGCATGCATCTGGCTGCTAAGTGCTGTTCCAAGAACCAGGAGCCAACTGACACCTCGCTTTAAACACCCAGCTAGAATCAGATTTTTGGCTTTACACCTTCCTGAAGCAAAGGACCCAAGAAAATAATAAACTTTGTCTCCACAGAATATTGGAGGGAAGGCTCAACACATCTTGTCATGCTCAGAGGCCAGCAATGGAGAACGTCAGGTTAGACAGGGCTTTAAGCAACCCAACAGTGAAAGATGTCCCAGCCCATGGCAGGGGCGTTGCACTAGATGATGTTTAAAGGTCCTTCCCGACCCAAAGCATCCTATGATTCTGTGATTTATGATTCTGTGATTTTCAGTCACTGAGCAAGCCATGGTCACCCAATGAGGCACACTGTACAACTTTTTCTCAGTAGGTGACAGCGATGCTTTCTCCATGCTCCCAACCAGAAACAAAAGTTCTCTCAGGGCAGAGACTTCCCACCTCCCCCATTTTCTGTCTGACCCCTCCTTACCTTCATAGCAGTCCCGCACTGTGCCAAAGTAAACATAGTACTGGTCATTGGTGAAGAACAGGAGACTGAGCCATGAGTCAAAGGCATAAATGGGCACAATGAAGAGGATCCGAACAATGTAGCGCTGTTCATTTGGGCAGCTATAGTAGCGAAGATGCATGTAGATCTGAGAGGATGGACAGTGGAGACCAGGATCAGCGGCATATGGAACAGAGAGGAGACAGAGAACTGGAGAGTCAACTGGACTACCAGGAAAAACAAACTGAGTAAATCATCTCTTGATTGCCTCTACAAACCTCAAGGTGATGAACGTTAAAAATAAAAAATAAAAAAAAATCACTGTTATCACATGGCATCGATATGGCATCCCTTAGTTTGCAGAAAGCAGGAAGGAAGAGGAAAAGGAAGTGGAAGGCATTTCTAATCTAGTTTCTCATAGGGAATTAATTTACTGTTATTATCATCACCACCTTGCCCATATTTTGTTCATACCTTTTCTTCTAATTATCAATCTCATATTGCTGCTGTTCCATTTTAAGTACCTAAGATTGACAACACTGCTTTTCTCTAAAGAGGGAAGGAGCATACACTCAAGTGCACGCTCATTGTAAACACTCTCACTCTTGGCAGTTTTGGATGCTTTCAAGACTTTCACCTGAAACAACCCAAGAGAGCCTTTCACAGCACTGCCAAGAGCTGATAAACCACAGCCCATCTGTTCAAAACGTGCCATTCTGCACGTCAGTGACAGCACAGCCACAAAGCATCAGCCATCAAGTGAGCACCAAGCTCATGCACCATGCTCAAAGGAACCACGCAGCCACACCGCTTGTTTTGTCTGTCTGCACACATGCTAAGTCACCAGCTGAGGGGACTGCAATGTCCCCACCCTATCCACTCCCACTGCTCAGTTTGTTAGCTATCATTAAATCCCACACCTAAAATGATTTTTCATACAATACCCACCTCCTGGGAAAGGTATTGACCACAAGCCTACCCTGAAGATGAACACCACTCCTGCAATGGCTTAATAACACAGCCAGAGCTTCAGCATGAGTTGTGCGTACACTCTGTCAGCCACGGAGTCAGCAGAGGGCACATTCTCCAGAGGCAAGGCCTCCATACGGCAACCCTCAACAAACTACTGCCCCAACTACTGGGATTAATAACAGCTACTTTATTACATTCGTGCCTCATGACTGACTGATTTTGCTGGCTGAAGAGGCACAAGCATTTGTCTGAAGTTTCACCCTGCATTTGGGGGTGCTGTGAGGATTCTCCGAGGTCTAAAAAAGCATACATTGATGCTTTTGCCTTTCCCTCATAGGGGAGAGGGGGCTGTCTCTCTGCAGCTGTCTGTTGCTCATCTCTCCTGGCCTCTTGGCCAGATCTGGTCAAACATCGACTGAAGGAATCAAAATACTTGTTTTCTCTCCCTATCCCACAAGGAGCTCACAAAACCCTCAGTTCCTGAGGAGAACAGGATGAAAATAAATTCACAAACCTTAGGGATATTTTTTCCTTGTGACAGTCCCAGTGACACACCTCACCCTGCACAGGAACAGCTGACACTGGAGTTCAGATGACTCTAAGCTTTGCCCTTGGGATGTCATAAGAGCCCTGCGATCCATGCACCTACGAGAGCACAGGAACTGCTACCTTATAACAGGACAACAGCACGTTTCAATCAACACTGTGTCTCTGGCACTGATCTCCATTGTTTTTTTTCAGAGAAGGGCATTAATGCCTAAGTGTGCAATGATATACTGCAGAGGAAAGATTTCTTTCTACCCTTAGTAGGCAATCAATTTGTGCTCTGAAACAGGAGGATCCACGGCACTTGTAATTGTTACCCAAGCTGGTGAAACTGCAGGTGTTACTCTTATTCATCAGTGACTAATCCATTTTTGAACTTCACTAGCCCCTGTACTCCATCAATAGGCCGTAGTTTTCTAGATTCTAGTCATCACTCTGGAATCTGTGGACCAACAGGTACAAAATACAGGTTGATAAATAACAGGGCTTGCGTTTCCCCACTGTGTTTTTCAGTTCACATGACAACCGTGTGAAAGAGGTACAGAACAGGATGCAGGGTTTGACTTGTTCTGGCCCCCAGGACACCTGCCTCAGAGAGAGGGGAGGGGAGAAAAATTAAAATAAAACATTTCCTGCTACTCCTTTCCGCACCAGAGTTCAGCCTGTGGAATCCACTGGCACAGGAGATCAAAGGAGGTATGTCAAACAACAGATGACCACAATCATTTAGCTAACAGCTGACACAATAACAAAAGGGCTAGATTCAGCTACAAGACCTGGGAAAGGATGGCTTGAGATAACACACCTTTCTGCAAACACTCAAGAGATGGCTAAATATTTTACACCTGCTAGTTTTAAAGAGTTTGCTTCCTCTCAATTCGCACTATGGAAACGGTCTGAACCTGAGCAGAAAAAGGCCTTCATATAAAAGTTGTCACCTTGATCAGCACAGATAATACATTAGACCCTAAAGAACAGATCCTGGTACCACTCCAGAGTCTGCAAACCCCCATCACACAGCTCTATCTGGCAGATATGCACCAGGGTATCATTTGTTCCTCCATACGGGGAAAAGAAAAAGATGAGAAGTACAAATGACAGGGTTTTACCTGATGGCAGGTGATGAGCAAAGCTGTCCATACAAAAAAACCTGAGATGGCCTGAGCAGCGGTGGTCATGAGGAATATTGGCTGCTCCACAGCTGTGGGGCTGCCATCCTCTGGCATCCAGGAGAAGTTAGGAGCCACAGCTGGAGTGGTGGCAGTTGACCCCAATCTGGGGGCTGCAGTGACGTCAGTCATCACTATCATGGTGCCTTTTGGTGTGAGGTTCCAGTTGGGATTGCTAGAGCTGCCCACGAGCCAAGACCTGTCAAGGAAGAGAACCAAAAAGGAATTGAAGCCAGCTGAAAGGACTCTGGAGCATAACAGTAACAGTACTTTGCATCTCTCACATGCCTCTTTCACCAGGCTGCTCACATGCTTTACGAACAGGACTTGGTTAAGTCTGCCACTGCCACCCCTCATGATACAACAAATCATGTGGTACTTAGGAACCTCTCTACCACTCACAACACAGCCTCCCCGAGACCATGGAACACTGCCACTGCCATCGTCACCACCCTTCTGCAATAAAAATATTTAAGAACGAGATTAATATGGCATTCACCTGAGATCAGAAGGAGATATCTAAATCATCCATACTGGAAGACAACGGTCACACTTAACTTAACAGCTCTACTCGCCACAAAAGCACTAGCTATTCTGCCATGTCCTGAAAAAACAGAGTCTTAGTCTTATGGTTTCATCTGGAAGGCAGCAGAACAAGCAGCAGCAGGCAACAAGAACATGCACCACAAAGTGTCACTGCACAGTAAGAGGGAAAGAAGAGCACACCTATTCCTCCAGCAAGCCATCTCCACCTCTCCCACTGCCATTTTGAAAACAACACTCAGCCCAAAGTACCCTCATTGGAAGGATATGCATTGAAAGCTCTCCTCACAAGAAAGAAGAGCATGAAATTGATGCTTTAACCAAACATCGTATGGCATGGTACACTTAGCCAGCCTGTGATTAATTCTACTAACTTAGCACTGTTTTCTATATGACGTGAATTTAACCTGATTGGCTTTTAAAAGCCAGTTGACCCACGAAAACACACCAAGATTTCAAAGCAGCATGACCCCTGGTCATTTTCTGGATGAAAAGCTATTTTCCTTTCAATGGAACAAATTCTTGAAGGTCTAAGATGTAAAGCAGCTATTATTTTCAATTTGGTTGTAAGCGGACTCTAATGTGACCTCTGGATTGGGGGAAGATAATCCACTTAAACCAAGATCACAAGCAGGCAGCCATTGGTTCTATCCACTAGAAGAGCTGCTTCTGATGCAGTTGTAGTAAATACATGGTTATCAAGGGGAAGAGCATACTATTGCCTCCTAATAGTTTTTGGGATACCCTCCCTTTCTGCAAAAGCACAAGACGTCGCTCTTACGCAGGCCTTTAAGATCAACAGATGGAAAGGGCTTCAGAAAGGCAAACAATCCATGGCCACACTTTACAGCTGCTGCAGGGAAGGACATGTCTGTCATTTACTGACAGGTCACAGCAGAACGCGAAAGAGAACATACATCCGGAGACGAACTGCCCCAGCCTTGCTTCACCTGAAGCCACAGCACAAATTGGGGAACAGGCATCCAGTAAAAGCACAGGGCCAGGAGCAAACCATTTCCACGTGCACACTAAGGTGTGCAAATGGCCCCTCCAGCATATGCTTTTCCAAACCACATACTTACACCAGCAGTGTGCGGCACTCTAATGTTACTCACACCACATTCCACTTCATTTCTGCTTTCTTCCACAGGGGAAAGAGAACAAATACAAATCCTGGGGAACATCCAAAGTTTGTTTAAGCAGATATTATCTTACTATAGAGGGAGCTGCACAACTGTTATGGTTTAATTTACAAAATAATTGCCAAACTTGGCTTTTCTTCATTCTTTCCAGTCGTTCTTTTTCCAAAATATCCCTGCTCTAAGTTACTGAGCTTTCTATAACTGCACATACTGAAGGGTAATTCCTTTCCAGTCCTGATCAGTACAGGAACTATAACTGTTAATTTTTGAGTTTCAAAGCATACACACACACATCTATACTATATCTAAAAATTTGGAGACGAAGACTGGATGGAGATGTCACAAGGTAGCAAGGTTTTTGTTGCTTTGAGAAGAAAGGGATTTCTACCCAAATGACTTCTGAAGCGACTGAACACTCACAGTGCTGAGACTGCTTCCCCTCAGCTCACAAAGGGCACATCTAAAATGAAATCAGAGCAGATGCACCTGTGGTTAACCTAGCTCTAAATAAAGTCCAGCCAGCTGCGATCCTGCACATCCCAGTGCACTTTGGGAGCTATGCAAGAGAGGAAGCTGCTAAGCCCTTCCTAAAGTTCATGGGGGAGAGGATCTCTACTGCACACCACCAGTGGCAGGAGGGACGGGTTCTGAAGGTCCACGCTCCAGCTAATCAAACCGTGCCAACAGCACAGACCCAAATGCAGCGCCAGTGACATCAGCAGAACTCAAGATCTGAAAGGTAATTCCTCTGCTCTTTTGCACTCATTTTAAAAGAAGCTGAAACAGCAAAAGTGATCAACAAGCATTTTGACGTGACAAGGGTTACGTATTCAGAAGCAAGGACACTTACAAGTTCAAGTTGTATATGTAACCTTAACACTGCCCCCTTGTGATTATACATCAACTGTCATTAATTACATGATTATGCATCATTCTTTGCCTAATCCCCTTTAATTCACGTAGTCATTGAAATAAATAACTCCAGCGCTGTGTTCTGAAAGAAAATATACAAACTTTCTTAACCAGGGCTCCACTTATCCTACCCCAAACCCCAATCGACCTCACCCATGAGCACCCCTCTGTGCCTCAGGATTGCCCCTGAGGACAGCTTTTTAATTGGTTGATACTTTTTATTGGTTATAAGCATCAGCTTGCAGTCCGTTCTCTTTGCTAGTGAAACAGGAAGCAACACTGTGCTACTGAATCTGCGAAATTAACAAATACATTCCAAATTATCCCTTCTAATCTCCTTGAAGTCCCACACACCATTGCTACAGAGACAGGTATAAGCAGTGCACAAAGCTACTATGAAAGACTACAGTATGCAAGAAGCTGAAGCTGTAAGAGCAATTCTGTACTATATTTCAGAAATAGATAGTAGCACAGATGATTGGAGCCTTAACCAGGTGAGTGGATTTCAGCTCATTCACTACCACCAGCTCAAAGTCTGCCAGCTCCTCTTTTGCCTTATTAACAAGAACATTATGAGAACAAGCTATGGCAACTCTCTTAACTTGTTTCCGAGATGCCTCTTCCCCACCGTGCAAGGGAACACAAGCCCAGCGCATCATTAGAACAGGCTTCCAGCAAAGGTGGTGCCTGGGAGCAGGTCACAGCAAACACACTGCCTTGACAAGCTACAGATCGAGCACGCCGGTTAAGCAGCTTCCCTCTTACCCGACACAGTGAATGTGTTTTGATACTTGTTTCTTAGACACCTACCTCCATCACAGCCCATGGCAATGCCACAACACATGCCTTCCTGCTTCCTCTCATGCCCAACAAAAAAAGTCCTTTCCAACAGCCACAAAGCTATTTCACATTCACCTCAATTTTCTCCATTCTCCCACTTTGCCACCCCAGCTGTGCAACAACCTGACAGCAGTTAGGCTACTGGCTGTGACCTCTTTTCTGTGTACTCCTCCCAGCTGGCTACATTTCTCTGTTGTTTCTTGTGCATTTTAACTCCTTCGGACAGCCATCTTTTTATTCTCTGCCCGTATAGTTCCCAGCACTGCGAGGTACTAAGGCACTTAACATTACCATATGGCAATTAGGGGCATTTAGATACCTAAATTACAAACCAAATAAATACAAACCAAACTAACCTAATACATATACACAATGAATTTTGAAGAGTTCCTTACTCTCCTGTCATATCCTGTTTCCTCCCCCCATCTCTTTCACCACCACCTCCTCATTGCTTCCACTTCAAGGGAGAGTAAAGTTACTTGCACACCCCTTCTCCCTCTCTGGAAGGCTCTTCTAAATATATCAAAGGAAAACACTAAATTTCACCCTCGAAGCTTTGCCTATGTCCAATCGACTACCTTGCTCCCCCCGGAGGTAACCTGCAATATAGCACATCCCAAACAGGACCAGGAGAACACACAGACAGGAAAAGCACCAAACTTTGGAAACTGAAAACACACCTACAGAAAAGTACATCTGGGTAAACACACAGGGCTTTGGGATGCGGGCTTAGTTGTATTTCAGGATGGCCACAGGAAACTTGGATCAGCTGGTACAATTCCTGTATGTGGGCTGCGTGGGCTTCAGGCAGTGCTTAAGTCTGCGTGAGGTATATACCCAATAACCCCAAACGTGGAACACAGATGACACCGCCATTCCCAATGAGCTGTTACGTGTTCCTGCCCAAATGCCATTACAAGTTACGCACATTAGAGCAAGACAGGACCTTGTACTGCTAGGGCATTAGCTTTAAACACCAACCTACTACCAGCTTAAACTTATCTAACAGATCTTCTGAAAGCACTTTAGGAGTATTAGGGTCTGCTCTCAATGCAAGGAGGAGAAAAGAAAATAAAGCAAAGCATGTGCTATTGATATCAAGATACCTGCCCAGAGAAGTTGTGGGTGCCCCATCCCTGGAAGCATTGAAGGCCAGGCTGGATGGGGCTTTGAACAACCTGGTCTAGTGGAAGGTGTCCCTGCCCAGGGCAGGGGGGTTGGAACTAGATGATCTTTAAGGTCCCTTCCAACCCAAACCATTCTATGATTCTATGAACTATCCTGATAAAAACCTAGAGACAGAAAACACTGTTACCGAGATTCTTGATAGGGAAGGGGCTCCAACCTGCATGGGGACTGATTCCATTACAGACACCACACCGATGTAAAGCTAGCGGGGATGTGTCCACAGGGCCTGCATCCCCAGAAAAACAGCAGTGCAGTAACTCTCGATCAGGAGCAGATTGCCATTCTTGTGTCTTTTGGAGACAGAGGCCTTCTGTCTCTAACATTAACATGGCAGCTTCTTCCACCAAAAATAAACTCAGAACAGTAAACAGAAGGGACGTGGCACAAGTGAAAACAAAAAACTTCATTTTTGGCTTGCGCAAAGGCATGGAAAATGTTACCACCGAGGAGGAGCTATTTCTACATAAAGATAAACAAGCAAATACGTAAACTCCACTTCTGATGCAACAAAAGTGGTGTAAGAGGAGGGAATAAACGTTCAGACTTGGTCTTTCAGTTCCTAGGGGTACTTCTGAACACATATGCAGTCACAGAGTCTAGAAAAGGAGGAGTGGGCTGCCTGCTCTGAGCAAGACCCGCTCCGTTGTGCTGCTGGCGACAGCATGATCACTTTCCCCTGATATCGGTAGGAAAAGAACCCCAAATGACACAACTCTGAAGCCGTTCTCTGCCATCTGCAAACACAATCTGTGTTTTTAAAATAGATCATCTCCTCCGAGGCTAAAAGAATTTAATTTCTAAACTGCTGAGAGAGCAAAGAATGATGCACAAAGCTATCCCATGAAAGAGCCTTAACAGCTAAGCCTCCTTCTGCTGTACAAGATACGATCCAACAAAACATGCTCAACCTGGCTGCAAGGTTCTCCTGGAAAGCTACGAGGCAAGCAATTGCTCCTCCTTAAAACCTACTCCACACTTACTGTAGTTTCAAATATCCACCATGCTGAACTTTGTTTTTGCTAAGATACCACAAAACCATTTTCCATTCCCCTCAACTTCTTATTCCTCCAAGAATTTGTCCATTAAATTATCATTACTCTGGACCCAAAATGCAGAAGTGCCATATGGTAGGTGATTTAAAGTCTGAATTTTCTGCATCTAATGGATACAAGACAGAGCTTTACATTAGTGAAAGCAGGAGCTTTATGGTTTTCAGAATGTCCCCTAGACTTACAAGGAGTACAAGAACACACGACAAAATGGTTCAAGGTTTATTTTAGACTATTTTAATTATAAAAACGCCTAGAATTGCCAACTGGGATCAGCCCTTTCCATTGTGCTAGGTATATATTGCAAATTCATAATTGATTTAAAGTCTTTTCAACCCCCAAAGGCATGGCACCACCAGCTGATCTGGCAAAAGGTAGGAAAAGGAGGCAGTAGAGAGTCAGGACAAAATAACATAATGCTATACAGTACGAGAGGCACTGGTGCAGCTCAAACCAGTGATAGCAATAAAAGAAAATCAAATGCTTTTAAATTTATTACTTCTTAAATTGCTTTTGCTCTCTGGGGTAGCATCTAGTTTACTTAGCTATGAGACATGAAAAGGTCCCAACGGTGCATTTTTAAGCTTTCCAGTAGCATTCCCAAAACAATCTGCGAGTTAAGTATGTGACCTGGCATGCAATTTTTACTGGAGCAATTCATTTATGTTTTACTATTCATGCTGGGCAAAGCTTTCTTAACATCAAGTCAGTGAAAGTCACCCCACAACACACACTTCATACACAGGCACACACACATAACTCCAAACACGTTAGCAATACTGTGCTCAGCTAGAAGACGGGCATTTGACAAGATTTACAAAAACACGCAGTGATTGAATCTATAGTTACTGCGCTTCGTATCAGCTTAATGCAATTCTCTCTTCACACAACAAATTCAGATCCAAATGCAGTTCTTTGTAATGTTATTTCTCCAGAGGTGTAAGCAGTCTGAAAGCTGAAGAGGGTTTGCCCAGTTGCAATTTTCAAAATAGCTGTCAGTACAGTCAGTGAAACAAGAGAAAAGCGTCACTGGGACATAAAACCAGTAGCGCCAGCACGAGCAGAGCAGGAAGACCATTAGCCTCAGAAGCAGAAGGTAGAGGAGTCAGGCACCGAGGAGGACCAAACCACAGGGCAAGACACACACCCACTAAGCCATATTCAAGAGATGATCTGACATCTATGTACACATAAGAGCATACCGTACACACAAACAATTTAACCTTCAACAAGGCCATGAAACTTCTTTTCTCATTTTAAGGAAATTCAACTCTGAGAATACCACAAAAATCTTGTCCACTTCCAGCTCACAGAGCCCCCACCCATTTTGGTAATCCACACACAGTCAGCCAAAGAGCGAGCAGCTTCCCCTCCCTGTGTACCCGTTTAAAAACTCAGAATCAACAATAAAACCCTTTTACCCTGAGCCGTGCACTCTTCTTTCCAGAGTTTTTTTCTGCTCTATTAATTTCTGTTGTCTCGCTGTACTCACACAGCCCTCCTCCCCCATCCTCCTCCTCTTTTTTTTTTTTTTGTGGACTGACCCACATTGTGATAGGTCAACATCCAACATCCAGTCCCTTTTTTGGAAGGTGACAGTAAAAGAAGAGAAAGGGTGAGGGAGAGGAGGAGAAAGGATGTTCACCAACCTTCCAAACTCTCCTTCAAGAGTAGGATCAGGCACACTTGGGCCATGCGCTGCATCCCTTTCCCATATTCCCAGCAGCCCCACTCCACACAAACCAGTCAAGCGCTCTGCTCCCAGGAGAGAAACACAGAAAGACTACAAAGATATTCTGCAGCTGGCAGAGGTGAAAGAGACAACAAGAAAAAGGATGTGTTGTAAACACTTGTGTCCTGCATGACAGAGGAAGTTTGCATTTCATTTTCCAAATTCTCAAGAACAAAGTCAAATCAGAACTTATTTCACCACCAGTTGCATTCATCCTTCCCCACCTCCAAGCATAAACCAAAAGAGGAGACAACAGTTTTAAAGTTGCCACTGGGTATACAGTTATTCTAAGAAGAATCAGAAGTCAAACTCTACAGCAGGATCGAAAGCTACTGAACTGATGGCAGTTGCACACATATTGGAGCATCCTTTTCCCCACAGAATATAATGTACAGAATCTATCAGATCAGATCCATACTTAAATTTATCAAGTAAACGTGCTGGAAGAAGCCAGACATCTTATCACAAGCCTAGGTAACTGTGCAGCGATGCATATGAGGGAGATCGCATATTCGACTTCCCCAGCAATCATTCTCTGATGCAAATATGTAACAGCGATGAGCACTGCAGAAGTAAAAACAATGATTCTCAACAAAGCACCCAAAGCCACTCTCTATGAAGCCATTCTGTTATCGCTAAAGTAACACCTGACCCACTTATTTTTGTTTGTGAGCTGCTGCTTTTTTTCTTTTTCTTTTTTTTTTTTTTTTAAACTCTGGACATAAGACACACACATCCACATCCTTCTTGCTAATTCCCAAAAATCACTGACTCCTAATTTCATTACTCCTGTTCAACACTGCCCCCTCCACACTTCTCTTCTGCCCTGCTACTCCATCAAGAAAAATAAAAATCCTACAGATGGAGACTTCTAAAAGCAGAATTAGGAGCTTTGTATTCCTGCAGTCCTGGGAGACCATAGTTCCTCCCCACACAAAAATGCCAAGTCCTAGATATATTAGCATTACAGCTTTGCTAGTTAAAGAATGAACCCAGACACAGCACTTCCCTTAAAGAAGAGTAACCTCTGGAAGCGCACAGACAGAGAGCAATGCCTGGGGCAGGCTCACCCTTGCTGGCTAAAGCACAGCAAGTAGAGACAGCATCAGAGGGGAAAACATTGTCCAGCATCCTCTTCTGAAGGCTACTTATGCCACATGAGTGGCTAGAAGCTGCTCAACCTTTCCTCACTCAGCACTGAAGCTGACCACAGAGGTTTGCAAAGAAGTTGTGAATACTGTTAGAAGCTGACAGATGCCAACAGCTACTAAAACACAGTTTGAGGTGATTCTGAAATCATGGAATCATAGAATGGTTTGGGTTGGAAGGGACCTTAAAGATCATCTAGCTCCAACCCGCCCTGGGCAGGGACACCTTCCACTAGACCAGGTTGTTCAAAGCCACATCCAACCTGGCCTTGAACACTTCCAGGGATGGGACATCCACAGCTTCCCTGGGCAACTTGTTCCAGTGCCTCACCACCCTTATAGTGAAACATTTCTTCCTAATATCTAAATCTACCCTCTTCCAGTTTGAAGCCATTACCCCTCATCCTATCACTACATGCCCTTGTAAAAAGTCCTCTCCAACTTTCCTGTAGATGTCCTTCAGATACTGGAAGGCCACTATAATGTCTCCCTGGAGCCTTCTCTTCTCCAGACTGAACAACCCCAACTCTCTCAGCCTGTCTTCATAGGAGAGGTGTTCCAACCCTCTGATCATCTTCATGGCCCTCCTCTGGACCCACTCCAACAGGTCCACGTCCTTCTTGTGCTGAGGACTCCAAAGCTGGACACAATACACCAGGTGGGGTCTCACCAGAGTGGTAAGACCAAATCCTTCTCTCTATCCCAGAAGTCAGCAATGCATTTTCTCTACACAGAATGAGGCACAGCAAGTATCCACCTTGAAGGGTGTGTGCTTAAAGACAAAACTTCGGCCCAGTTTTTCCAGACACAGTAAGATTAAGTTACCCAGTTGGATGAAGTTGCCTAAATGGGAATTTATATGAATAACATGTGGCTTAAAACTCTGCTGTAAAATCAGTGCCATCACAAAGCCATTGGGATGGGAAAAAAAGTATGAAAGTCAGAGGAGTTTGGAGGAGGAAGAGAGAGGTCGATCCCAGCTCCCACGGGACAGTTAGCTGCAAATAGCTTCACCCACCACTAACCACCCTTTCCTAGCAAAACTGGCAACGAGGAGACAAGATGTGATGAGGCACAAAGAGAAACCCACTCTCTTCTAATCTGCCTCTTCAGGTGACTGGCTTCTCCAAGTTCATTTCGGGTAACCTGGACAGAGGCACAGCTACTTATACTGCTCCCTGGGCTGTATCTGTGCTGGAGATGACCAGGCAACAGCAGGCTCCCAAGCAATCAGCTCAGCAGACTCCAATAGCATCCATGTCATATTCCACAGCCTGGGGAGGGAACAGTGCACCAGCAAGGTCAGCTTTTAAGGTATTATTTCATCTCATCTCCTTCTCAAAGCCTCCCTGCTGCACTAGATAACATGTTGGAGTCATTTTCCTTGCTGACCTTTTTTTACCTTTTTGCCACAGAGTCAACCAGGCACCAGATATACAACATACCCAGGCAGAGAGGACTGCTTTTGGGTTAGACACAAAAAAAAAAAAAAAATCTGAGGCTGTGACTCCATCTCTCTATGTCCTTGGTCATTCTCCATTATACAACGTCCTCAAATAGCCAATCCTTTCAGTATCATCAGAGTCCCAGGCACTGTGACTGTCAGAAAATAGCAGCAGTATTCCTATCCTTTCAATCCAGAGATAGACTTGAAGGCAGGGAGACAAATATCCAGGTACTCTATGGGTTAAAGGACATCCAGTGCTGCAGGTAGAGCATGTAAGTTCTTTCCCTCTTCAGGTTTCCTGTACATTGTGCCCCTGAGGGGCTATAAAGAGCCGGTCACACCCAGATACAGAACAGTTCCCGAGCAGCTTGCCTATACACTGCATTTTCCCTGGAGAGTTTGCTCTGTGGCCTTCCCAGACATTTTACGTACCCCATCACAAACAAAAACGTCACAGAGGCTGAGCTGATTTTTAAAAACTAGAGAGAACCTGGCTATAAGTATTGCAGTCCCCTGCCTCCTCCCAGAGGAGGACTCTGAGGTGAAGCTCCTGGAGGGTGGCTGCAGCCCACTGCTTCAGCTGGCAGAATTTCACCTCCAAAACGTTCCTGGGAAATTGCTGTTCTGAAAACATGTCCAGTTGCTCTCTCTCAAAGTAGTCCATAAGGAAAAAGAAAAAAGAAAAAGAAAAAAAACAAACACCAAAAACCTTTTCAAAGGGAAGTTTCCAGTCCAAGCACTATCGTATTTTACAGTTATTTTAGCTAAGTGTTTTAATCCATCTTATCACAGTGTCAAATGACTTTCAGAGTCCAAAGCTTTCTGGTAGGGTGTGATGTCTTGGCAGGAAACCGCTCTTCCACCACAAGAAAGCAAACCCCAAAGAGTTTGGGAAGAAGCGAGAACAGCACACAACACACACGCTGTTTCAAGCGAACAGATGGGCACGTCAGCACACAAAACCCAAACACCACGCTGTTCTCTACAACACCTCAATTTTCCAGGGCCTCAACGAGTGCAATCAATCACAAGCTCTAAAACAGAGGAAAGCTTCTGCCCCCGGCCCTGGCTGTTCAAAAACACACAGCAGCTTTGTTACACAGCTAGCTAGCAGCAGTGTACTAGGAAAGCTCTACTGTACAAAGGTTAAGTGCAATTTCTCTCTGAGGCTGTACTATTCTCCTCATTCTGCAGCCAGCCCAATCTGTACATTCACCGCTGCTTTATAACCTTGGTTTTATCAATTTTAGCCTGAAAAACCTGTGAAAACTAGCCACAGCAGCAGTCCTTCAGAATCGACAAGTCTGATTTGCAACTTCGTACTTTACCTCGACCTTCAGTACTTTGAACAATGCAACATTGGGCTCTTGAAGCAGCTAGGACCAAATAAAAAACACCTTCCGAGGAATTCACTGCTCTCACCAGCCAGTGGTGCAAGAGCTCAAAGATAGCCTTTGAGCTGCTGGAAAATGAAACAGGCACTTCTGCTAGGAGTAGGCAAGCGCTTATCTCCCTCCCTGCAAACAAAAGCCAATTAAACACAGACCCAAAACAAGAGGGGAGGAGGGATGAAGGGTAAATTCCATCACGTGGAACTTAAAAGGTTGTTGTCTTAAGTCAAAATATGATTATTAGATGATTTAACTCAGCAGTAGAACAGGACAGAAAAATTGACTGACATTTTGGGGGGGGGGGGA
>VZSZ01007846.1:37700-57818 GCA_013398815.1 Ibidorhyncha struthersii
CCATGTCGTCAGCTTCTCGGAGGCGCTCACTCACGCTGGGGGATGCAGGTGACCCTCTCAGAAACGGCTCACGCCAGCGCGGGGGCACAGCTCGACTCCTCGTCGTTGGCAAAAAGAAATTCTGTTGGGTTTTTTTTTGTTTGTTTGTTTTGTCTTTTTTTTAGTTTTTTGTTTGTTTTTTGGGTTTTTTGTTTTTTAAAAGAAAAATACAGTGAAGACACTAGAAAGAGAAAAAAGAAAAAGGGAAGAGGACATTAGAAGAAAAGGCTCTTCCCAGCAATTCCAAAGCCAGCTGGAGTGTAACAAATCAAATCAGCCCTTTCTTCTACACTCCTGCCACCCCTCGGAGTTACCTTGTCCAGCTACTGTTGTTTCCTCTGCACAACTAATGAGTTTCTCTTGTAAAATCTTGCACATTTGATTACGCGCTCAGTACTCACCTCCCCAACACTATCACACTGCCAGAAAAGCATTCATTAGGAACTAACGAAACGGCTCCCCCAGCCCAGTACCTTCTCCACCTTCCCTACCCTCCTGGAGAAATGGAAGCTACTTTCGCACCCAAGATAACCCATCCCCCCAAGGCTTTGGCACCCAACTTTACTCTTTCCTCTGAAGCCAAAAACTATCTATGTACATACTATGTACGGCAAAGGGAAAGGAAACATACCAATCCCCCACAGCAACAGCAAAGCTTTAACCTAATCCCTAATACCATCAATTCCCTCCTTGGGGGATCCCAGGCATGAGTATAGGCTCACCTAAGCAAACACTGGTCCAGTGGCAATTGCTCCTCACTTCCCAAGGTGATCAAATGGCACACTTGTCTGCAAAAGAAAAGGAATAATAGGTAAGGAATGGAGAGGAAGAAAAAGGCATTAAGGACACCAAAACAGAACAGCTGCCTGCTTCTCTCAGGATATCCTCCCTCCCAAGAGTTTACTGTTCCACTTCTCCAAACCACTGTGGTCTGGAAGACAACCAGATGAAGGTTTAGCTCTGCTTTGCATGGAGTAAGAAGACAGTACTGAGCACGGCCTCCAGAAAACACATACCTAAAGAGTCAAGGTGTAACCTGGTACCACTCCCCTCACAAAACTGTAGAAGCTTCAGGCTCACGTCAGCTCCAGTAGATCAGGTACAAACCACTGTGGGGCCTGTAGTCCTTCTGGGACATCCAGGCCAAGGCCACAAACATTGCAGTAGGGACTCACCTGTGATGCTGAAATCCGTGACACTTCTTGCCGCCCTGTGAGGTCAGATGAGGAGACGTTGGCAGGAGCTCCTCGGTGTAACCTCATGCTGACCTTCCGCTCCCTGTCCACTCTTGAGATTGCTCTGGGGGACGTGTTTCCTGTCGGGGCAGAGAAACGTGGAGACAAGAATTATCAGTCAATAGTTTCTGTTTCCAGCCAACAACAGGGGTGGCACCTTACCCCAGCTCTCCCACCCCACTCACCGGACTGCTGGATTCGGGAGGTGGGGGTGGAGGCCATGGGCTCGGTGACATTGCGAAGACGGTTGGCAGTGGCTCCAGCAGGTGGGCCAGGGGGCAGTGCTCGCGTGGCTGACCCCCGGAGTTGCCCCATCCTCTCTTCTCGCTCATGCTCTCGCCGCTCCCGATCCATATCCTCAGGGTTCCGGGCTGCTCCCTGAGGAGAGAAACCCCCGTGTCGCATACAGCTGTCAGGCAGGAAGGACAGCAGCAGCCCCAGACAGAAAACACACAGCGCTCCATCACACCAAGAAAGTGGAGCTCCACCCCCAAAACATGTTTTCCCCCCACCATCTTCCACTCCACCAAGAGAGGGCCTCATTCTCTTCCATGAGGAAACAGGGAAGAGAGCTTATGGTACTACAGCTGTTATTGCAGTCCACATCTGTGTCTGACCTCCTTCCCAGGAGGAAATATAGTTCTCTCCTGAAAAATTATCTCTACCTACCTACAGATCTACTGACACGCATGCTCCGTCAGACACACTCACTAATACAACAGTAGCTATACCCTCAGTTAGCACCACCAAATTACTCTGCCTCTTTTCACTCTACCTGGTCCCCTTTCTCAAGTAGCTCACCAGGGCTAAGTACAAATGGCAAGCTGTTTCCAACTTTCCTCCCCCATCTCCATTATATGAATCAACCCCTGCCCCTCCAGCCCTTTACCCCCCCACACACACTCACAAATTTAAGCATGTTCCAGTCAAAGACGTAGTCATAGGAGAAGCCTTGGCGGTGGAAGAGGTTGCGGAAAAGCTGCCGCAGGTATGAGTAGTCTGGTTTATCATCAAACCTCAGTGAGCGGCAGAAGTTGAGGTACGTTGAGAACTCAGCTGGAGGGAGCAAAGAACAGTTGATTGTTGAACACCACCCAAACCCCCTGGTCCCACCACAGACCCACCACAGCCTTTCAGCGGTAGTGTGCTGGACCAGGACAGCACACAAAGCTATGTAATGAAAACAGAGCCTGACGGCTGCAGTGCTTTGGCCGCTGAGAAGATCCCATCCCTATTTTTACCAGAGGAAATGCTCATGCATCTCTCTTTTCTGGCTGCTTCTTCAAGCAAGAGGTAGCAAGTCACAGAGCCTGCTGAAGGCAAGTAGGAATGTAGGGAATAGGGAGATGTGAGCTTTAGGAAGCCAGGCCTACGTGGTGTGAAGATGACCAATGCAGTTCACAGCAGCAGCATAGACAGGAAGGGACGTGAATTGTGAAAGATTAGTTGTGCTCAGCTCAGACCAGGCCAGAAGTCCTCCTAGTCCAGTAGCCCGTCCTGAGCACTGGCCAGAAGTAAACAGCTACAGAAGAGAAAGACCAGGGAGAGCACGTCTGACACTTATATTGACATTATCCCACCTATTTTCAGCTCAGGGAACTTCCTGATTGGGATGTGCTCTCTAATTATTTAATAACCCTCGGCAGATCTCTCTTCCATGTAGTTGTCCAATCTCTCCTTGAACTCCTGTAAACTTTAAGAATCCACATCATCTTCTGGGAAGGAGTTCCACACATCTGCTACTGGCTGTGTGAAGAACCACATCATTTTGTTTTGAAGCTGGCAGGAACCAGCTTTGTTTCTCTTCAGATACAAGAAGTTGGTTTATCAAATAATCAACTCCCATCCAAACTTCTGGAGGCACAGAGAGAGCGTAGACTTCTGTCACCTCTTTTCCGTGTTCCAGCCCACTCACTTGTTGCTTGTATAGAAATCACCTCAACTCTGATCACCCTTTTGGTCCTTTCCTTGACCTTCTTCCAGTTCTGCTGTATCCTTTCTGAAACAGTGGGATGGACCAGAGCTGCACAGAGCATGCTAGGTACAAGTGGGCCATGGCTTTATGCACAGTGTTTGTGCTTTTTTCTTTCCTAGTAATTCCTAACACCTGATACGCTTTCCTCAGTAGCCACCAAGCACAAAGTTGATGCTTTCCCAGAAACATCTATTCTAACTGCAACAGCTCATTGGTGAGTGGTCAGCTCAGAGCCTACTATTCTGCACATGACATGAGGAGAGAACCAAGCCTTCTACTCTCCCCTCAAATACATTACTTCACATTTACCTACATAGAACTGCATCTGCCACTTCATTGCCTGGTTATTTCTGGGATTCATTACAGTTGGCCCTCATCCTCATTACCCAGCTAACTCAGGATCATCAGCACACCTTCTCACCTCACTGCCCACTCATCTTCCAGACTGTTTCTGAGGTCCTAAAGATCCCTCTCAGCACCCTCATGCAGGCTCAACTCTCCACAATAACATCTTTCCCACTTCTGAACCAGAACTGTATCACCACTGGTCTCTTAACTTTCTCATCACTGGTGTTAGCACCACATCCTGGTCTGTGGGTACTGGGCATTGCCCTTCAGGACTCCAGACTCCACGGGGCTTCAGCAGGAGAGCAAGCCATGCACCAGAAAAGACAGCCATCAAGATTAGAGCACTTACAAGGGTACCCTTTGCAGAGCACTTCAATGGGTGTTGACATCTTTTTCTCGCTGATCCTCTCATACTTTTGGCGCTTGGTGGCAGCCTTGAGGCCCTGCCAGGGCAGCGAACCCAGGTTGAAATACATAAGCACGTAGCCCAGGCTCTCCAGGTCATCACGGCGACTTTGTTCTGTGGGAGGAAGTTACACAGGGGCAAGGAGTGAGCAGCAACCAAAACTGCTTTGGCAGTCACACAGCTTTGGAGGTGAACACCAGCCAAAAGAAACAACCCCCCTCTCTTCTTTGGTAGATTTCCACAGATAGACAAACTTGTAGAAGACATTCCAGTACAAATTCCTGCGAGGATGTTCATACTGCCAGAGTTAAAGCACTCCTCTCCTCATATAGCCCAACCCACTTCATAAATGAATAATTACTCTGATTACCTCCTCACTTGGACAAGCCTTAATTCACAAAAAGAATTCATCAGCTCAAGAAGTGCTGCAGCAACACCGCCTACTTTCCTCTCCCCAGTCCCAGAGGAAGAGCACCTACACTTCTCCACCCAGAATGACATTTCACCCTGGGGATTAGTCATGGCAGAGGTAGTCAGAGAAAGAAAAAGCTAGCAGAGGTAAGCCAAACAACCCTTTCAAACACAACTTCTAATTAACCTGCCAAAACTCCTTACACAGGGAAGAAATGAGGAACTAGCGACCCCTTCTTGTGGTAAATGACTTTGTTGATAGTTTAGAGAAGCCTAACATGTCATACTGCACAAAGATCTTTCTGGACTGGTGGCATTTTTCAAGCAGTGGAGGAAAGAGGCATGAATTGAGAGGTATACTTAGAACAAAAGGTTCCCCTCCAAAGGGGGAATGACTGTGGAACTGGCATCACTGCCAACTCAACTTCAGAGCAACGGTTGCCCTTAATATGCCATTGTAAGGGCCTGCTTTTAGATGCTTGTTTATGGAACAAAAAAAATTGTTTCCCAAACGAAAACATACTACATTGAATTTGTTCTCTGGAAGGGCCAAGCCATTTTAAGTTCCAAGTTAGCTCAAGATGGAGTTGATGCAGAATTTCAGCAACTGAAAATATTGACTGGTTAAGTTGTGAAACTCCTCCCAGCTCCTCCAACATGCTTACAAATTCATCCGTAAATTTTGCCAAGAGGCTCTTGCCCCTGTTCCCCTCCAAAATAAAATAAAATAAACATTATGAAGAAAGTACTTTACATCTTGAGGAGAACAACAACTTACATAGGTAAAAGAGAGGCAAAATATGGCTTGAGAGCACAGGGGTAGAGGAAATACTAAAGAGATTCATCTATTAGATTCATTTAACACTACAGGACGTTTTGCTGGATTCAGTGCCATGTCCAACAAGATGCTGCAGATTATGTACTGGTCTGTGGGTTAATTCTCAGTATTAGTTACATGCTACCAGCTGCCCTTCATTCTGCCAGCTGAACTGAACACTGACAAAGGAATAGCTGTAGCAGGTTACAGATCTAGATGTCCAGATGTACCAACGCAAGCTGTGGGTCACCATGGGCCCTTCTTCTCCTGCACACCTCTCATAACCTCCTAGTGTTTTTGAGGACTAGGAAGACTGGCAAATTAAAAATACTAGGGAGAAAAAAAAAAGAAAAGCACTGTGGTTGCAGAAGAAAAGAAGGGTGTCATCACTCCATAACTGAGAGGAGAGAACCTTTGGTTCAAAGCACATGAAATGCCATAAAAATGCCGTGTTCCAAGACAGGAGTAGAGGAAAAAGCAGACATGCAGATCCCCAAAGTATCTTATTTGGAGCATGCAGAAATAACAGCATTTTTTGACCTCTCTAACTTACTGCCTCAAGTTGCCCACTTTAAAGGGGCTAATACTTCCTAATCTTATCAGGCTGCTGCCAAAGATAACTACAGGACTGGCTGGGAGATGCTTATATGCTATGAAGGGAGAAGGGAAAAGAAACACCCAGTTTTGCATTTAGCCTAAGGGTGGGATGTGTACTCAGAGGGCTGCAGTTACACACCACACATACCAAATAAATAAAACTAAACAATATTTGATAATGACCTACATCCTGAGACAGGAGGCCTGTGGAAACAGGAGTCAGAATGCACATCCAGGGCCTGAAAGCACAGGTGACAAAGGTAACCTCAATCCTGCAATTTCCCAGCCCTCAACTTATCCGTGCTGTAGCTTTAGTCTGTAACTGTGGGTTCCCTGTCTGGAGCTTGGGAGTGTCCCTCAGAGGAGTAGGGAATGGCAGGGCAAGAACCAGAGAAACCTACTGAACAGACAAATCAGCCTTTTAGAAATAAATCAGGATCTTGCCTCCAAAAATCTTGCTTGAACTCTACACTGCTTAAGGTAGGCTGAACCACACGTCCATTTGCATGGAGCACAGCAGATTTGAGCACAGTCACAAAGCCCATCCAGAACAACAGGAGACATTCTGCGTACATATGTCTAGGCACAGTCCTAGTAATTTGGGAAAGGCCAGAATTAGAGACTTGAGGTTAGGGAGACTGAAGTCAGTGGGGGATGCTACATGTCTTTACTGGAGGCAAGGAGAGGGGTTACAAAACCAAACTGAGCAGCTCACTAGTGCCCATTACACACACGCAAACACACCTTAGCTATGCCTTAACACGGCAATATGAACAAAGAAAAATAACTGTAAGTGGGACACCCAATTATTAAAATGCTGAATGATAAATGTCTGATTGTGTTGCATCCCAAAGTATCATTTCTCAGGTACATGTGGTCATTGTAGCCCACTTAAACAATTACAGTGAGATTCAAATCCATGAGGAGCCTGAAACATCAACACCATGGGTCACAGTTGCCAAGCTACCTCCAAACATTGTAGCTGTCCACTTGTGACCCTAACTACAAGACCCTGAATGAATCATCCTCCGACGATGGTGAAGAACAACAGTTCCTACATCCCATTTCGTTGTTTCATCTTCAGCTACTATCACATGTCCCCAGGCTATCTCCAAATTTTATTTTATTTTTTTGCCTGGCCTCATATACCAACAGCTACTGGAAATTAGATAACATTAGACAGCAAAAGTGGAGTAATTAATTAGTTAGAAAAAAAAGTTGACCTCTACACACCAAAGAAACGTTATTTAACATCACTACTTTCCACTTTTAGAAGCTTGACAATTGTTGACTAACTCTCACAGCATGCCTGGGACGCAGGCAAAAGATCTCACTTTACAGTTTGAGAAGAGAAAGAGAAACACAAGCAATGTAAATGCATGCCCAGACCAAGTCAGTCCAGAAGCAGGATTACAGTCGTGACCTGTGACACCACATCCCACTTCCTCTCTCCATTTTATTTCGGCTTCTCAGCTCTCCTACAATAGATGAGGGACTGCAACTTTTGTAAGACACTCATCCTTTCCTCCCTCTCTCACAAAACCCCTTCCAACATAAAACACAAGCTAGCCTTGCCATGCAACTCAGCATGACCCCTCAATCCCAACCCACTCTGCAAGCAAACCGGTGCCAGTTCCTTCCCCCTCCCAGGGAGGCTCCCAGGCAGCCTTCACCCTCACTCCCTTCCCAAAGCAGGGTCCCCAGCAGGAGCTGAGTCAGGGGTGAGTAGCAGGACGGTGAGTTACCTGGGGAAGACATGCTTGGGCAAAGACAGGAGACTGAGGACTGGTTGCCTTGGATGCAAGGTTCATGACAAAACTTGTTTGGAGTGTAAAGAGCCTCTTGGTCCCTCAGGACGGTGCTTCCCCTCACCCCGATCCTATCCAAAGCAATGCTGTTCCCATGCAGGACTCCCTAGACATCAGCTGTCTTCACTGGGGCCAGCCCAGCTGCAAGCAGTCTTAACCAAGCAATGTTTTCTTGACTACATAGTCAGATCTGATTTTGCACACACTGGGACTGCACTTCCCCTTCTCTCCCCAATGCATGGCCACAGCCTTTAAAACCACACAAAAATCTGAAATAGGTGACAGAGGGCAGGATGAGCAGAAAAACTTTATGCTCTGCACAGCCTACCCTGATGTCATCTAGAACACGCATTTGGGCAGGAACTGTCCCCCACTCCCAGCCTTCTGTTATCCAGACAGCCCACCAGGCTTCTTCCAAGACTGTCTCCTGGGCACCCCTGGGCATCTATTTCAGACTTTTTACAAGCTCCAGAGGGTGCAAGGGACTGTCATCCCCAGAGCATGTGAAAATTGACTGGAATGCACGAACCAAAGACTGCACAGTCCAATGACTCCCCCAACAGCAAGTCTCCAGCTGTGGAAACCCTCCCCGATCTTGCCTCCTACTTTTTCTCCCAGTCACTGGGAAAAGAATGTGTTTCCTCCAGACATTGGAATGCCCAACCCTTAGCTTGCACATTCAAATAAAGGCATTTATTCATTTGCTATTCCTGTCACACGAATACTCCGGCACCTGGTTCCTTCCCTCTCCCTAAACCACATTAATGTAACATTAAGACAGAGAATTTAGTCCCTGAAAAGTCAAAAAATTTAGAGTGACGGTTCCCATGGCAATGCTGCTAACTCACAAACGTGTCATACACCCTGTGGCAAGGTCTTGAGAAACAGGAACTCCAGCTGCAACCCTGACACCTCCATCCCCTTTCCTCCACGCAAGCCATGTAACCTTTATGCCATTCAGGGGAACTATCTGCAACGTGGAGATAATACACCCGAGACCTGTTGCGCAGAGTAACTCACACCCAGACTTCCCCAAAGCAAAGGGCACAAAGAGCGCAATGGCTGTGCTCAGATCGATGGCATATGCAGTTTGCCCTTGGATTAGTGTTCAGACATTGTTTGTTCATCCTGATACAGAAACCAAGCACCAGTAGTAAAGGGCTAAGTTGGGGTGGGACGAATAATAAAGTCCTTCAAAAAGAAAAAACAACCCCACAACAAAACATTTAGCCTCTCGTGATCAGTTCAGACAGAGCAGACACACACAAAAGTATCGACAGACATAGTAGTGAGAATTATTCTGTGCATGTCTCCTTGTGGCAGTTACCATAACTGTGGCAACCTTGACCAAGAATTCAATGGAGAGTCAGTTATATATAAGCAGGTCAAGCCAAAATACAGAAGACCAACTTGGAAAGCTCTACGAGAACTATTTTTACCACGTGGAAGAGGTCAGGAGATCACAGCCCACTCTCAACACACAACACTCCCCATTTCGATATAAATAACACATTTTCAGCCTACAGTTATACAGTATTAAGCAAGGAAGACAGTGGGAAACTGCTTTATTTTCTGCAGGTCAAGTCTTGACTCCAGATTTCTCAGAAACCATCTGCAAGAGGGGAGAATGGGAAGCTTTCCCTAGGAAGACCGAGGACATGAAATCCTGCAGAAGCTGTTAGTTTTAAAGGTCTGAGTTCTCTGCTCTTATTTTCAAATTCCCATCTTACACATTTCAGAAGAAGGCCTCCCAGAGATACAAACTGAGCTGTGAGCATAGCAGCTACTTTCCTGGGTCTGCAGCCAGGACGGCTTCAGTGTTTCTTCTCTTTGGATTTGCCAGTCAGTAGCAGAACCAAGTCAGCCTACTCAGAACAGACCCCACTGTAACTATGAAAGTCTCACACTGTAGACAGACAAAGTTTACCCAAAGTTTAGCAGGGGGAAGAGGTCACACACACCGGAGAGAAGTTTCTGGCCAGGGAATGGATGAGAAAACTGCAAGAGATTTTCACCTTTGTTCCTCATAGCAACTGGGTCTCGTGCATCAGGGGCTCATTCCCAGGACAAGAGTTTGCATGACTTCAGGAGGTTTAAAAGTGCAGCGGGTACTAACCTGCACAAAGTTTTTACAAAACCTGGGACGATGGCCACCACCAGTGTAAGACCTGGCCAAACACTCAGCACTCTTTCCCAGCCTTGCTTTATCCCCAAGGTACTAGCCATAGACACTAAGGACACAGCCCTACCTCCCTAAGATGCTTCTGTCTCCTCAGTGGTCAACGGGGCAGTGTGGTTCACAGACACACGCGTATTTTGAAGGCCCATGACAGCCAGTCCTCAATCACAAAAGCTGGATGTCCAGGCAGTAGGAAACCTTCCCTCATTTCAGCTTCTTGCACACTTCCAGCACATCGCTGTCCCCATCCTCAGTGGTGGGTAACAGGAGTATGACTGTATTGCAATGGGCCTGTATCCTTCAGCTCTGACAGCTACAAAATAATCACTAACGAAGGCACTTAGGAGTTAACAAGAGAGGTTTCAATTGTGCATATCCCTAAAGGCTCAGTGCCTGCGAACATCTTCTTCAGGTATCTAATCAGTCGGCAAAAACTGTACAAGGAAGAGTTAATAGCAGTAAAACCAGGGAGGTCACAGCCTTGCTGCTAAATAGGCCCCCCTGTACTAAGCAGTGCACAAAGACATACCGGTAGACAATTTCTGCCTTCAGGAGCTCCGAGTGCCACAAAAGGCAGGCAAGGTAACACAGGCATAACAGTTATTTGCCCACCATCCCAACACAGGTCAGCAGTGAAGTCAGGCACAGAACCCAAACCCCTCCTTCTGGGGACCCACCACCTCCCCTGGCAAGCCCGATCGAGGGGCAACAGGAGGCTCACCGATTCCCAGGTGGGTGTTGATAGAGGCGTAACGGGCTGTGCCAGTCAGATTCTTGTTTTCCCGGTAAGGGATGTGCTGGTGGGTCCGGGCGTCTCGGTACTTCTTGGCCAAACCAAAATCAATGATGTATACTAGGTTGCCTTTTTTGCCAAGGCCCATAAGGAAGTTGTCTGGCTTCACATCCCGGTGGATGAAGTTCTTGGAATGAATGTACTCAATACGGCTGATCTGGAGGGGGAATAAATAAATAAATAAATAGCAAGACAAGCGAGAAAAGTAACTTACCGTAACTGCATCTGTTACAAAAAGTACTCTGTCCAAAACACTGGCATGTCAGAGCAGGGAAAGGGACATTTTGCAGAGAATATCAGAGATGACAGCCAAGGAAAAAGTCACCCTCTGGAGGCAGAAGGATTTGGAAATGAAGAATAGAGATGGAATTCAACCCTTCACACCAGCCCAGTCCTCCATCTGGGGAGGTCACCCTTAGCACCACAAGGAAGGATGAGAAGCAAGTTCACATGGACTAAAACTTTGAGCTTCAGTATTGACACAAGTCAGCTTTCAAACTTAGCCAGGCTGGGAAAGGAGAGGGTCCAGAACAGCTAAGGATCCTAAACCCAGGGCACACGCAGTTGAGTTAGATAAGTAGCGATGCCAGTTGTTCATCACACAGGCAAAAGCTAATGCACGCAACGTTAATACAGGGTGAGCAGCAGGGGAAGGAAGGAGGGGTGGAGATCAAGAAAAGCCAGTACTGCCTAGGTTCCAGGCCCCAGCTTCATCAAGAAATAGAAACCTGGCAGACACTGCTGCTAAATGAAAAAAGCCTGGGATATAGCAGTTCTTGAGCAGAGGGGATGGGGGAAAAAAGAAAAAAAAAAAAGAAAAGAAAAAGCATGGAAAAGGAGAGTAGGCACAAACACTTCAGAGGAAACTCACCATCTGGTCTGCCAGGAGCAGAACTGTCTTGAGACTAAATTTGCGGGAACAGAAGTTGAAGAGATCTTCCAGGCTGGGCCCCAAGAGCTCCATCACCATCACATTATAGTCCCCCTCTGCTCCACACCACTTAATGGAGGGGATACCCACTGGGAAAAAAAGAAAGATTAAGCCCATGGAACAGAGGAAAACTGCTGCATCCCCTGCTGAGAAGATCATATGTAACACCAAATCATCTCCTTTCTAAAGCCCTCCAGAATAATCTCCTTCTTCAACCACTCCCCCGGCCCCATCCTTTCCTCCCCATCTCACCTCCTCCCTGCATCATCTTGTAGAACTTGCTTTCAATGTGAAGCTGGGGATGCTTGGTTTTGACACATTCCAGTTTGATGGCCACCTCTTCACCAGTTGCAATATTGGCTCCTGCATAGAAATGAGGGTGAAATGAAGATTGTGCAAGCTTCCACTGAAGCCAAACACTTTTAACAAGGCCTGTACAGATGCTAAAACCTTAAGATGTGCCCTGAAATTTATTCTCTGTGACAGAAATGAGATTCAGCCACTTCATATAGAGTTTCTGGCACTGCCATTTGCAAAGGCCAGCCCAGAAGGCGCCACATGAACAGGAAACTGGCTCTGATCCTGCAGCTGGGCTAGAACACAGTCCTACACGGTGTTAACTACCTCATTACCTCAAAAAGTGCCAGATTTTAGGAAGTCAATCTGTATGTATCAGCAGTACCTAAACTGAGTGGAAGTTTTAGCTGTCCCTGATCATATACCTAGCCCCTGAACCCAAGCCAGCCCCCCAGGCAGTGATATGGACTACCTCTTCCCCAGCAAAATTACTGGTTACCTCATGTACATTGTTTCAACAGAGCCAATTAGTTCAGGAGGAGACATTGCTAAAATTCTCAGCTACCTCAGATTTCTCTGGGGCCCTGACCTGCTCAATACAGACAATTCCCAAATCTCCAGCTTCTCCCTCTCCTGAGGGCTTTAATAATACCTTTATCTTTTGCCAACACAGAAACATTTGCTATATCCTAAATTAGAAGTGTGAAGAAATAAACTGAATCCAGTATTGAATTAAGCTACTCAGACGCTTTTATTGAAGGTACTGCTAGATAGTTTGCAATGACACAAAACCACCACCCCACGCACTTCTTTCTGAAAAGAACTGAGCTGCCAGCCATGAAAGCCAGCACTCTGGTCCCAAAGTGCACTGTCAAAGGAGTAACAGGCTGGTCTTTCTCTCATACTAGCCAAGAGGATTCCAGATGTTTCACATCATCCTAAAATGGAAAGAATGAAGATCTGTACACCGGTCACGGGAATGACACTCAAGACTTTCTTCTCTCTCCCCCCCTCCCATGCCTGCTTCACACACACAGACAAGCCCTTCCTCATATCCAGAACTATTAAAAATTGCACTCAAACAGAAATCAGAGAGCAGCTCTGATCATGATCAGCTTATGAACACTGTCATAAGATAAACTACTCCAGAACATGCATGCCAAACATAAGCTGGAGTCAAAGGTGATGTTTTGTAGATATCCCATCACTAGTTTGGTAGGTCTGTTTAATTCATGTGTCTTGATCCCCGTGATGACTTTCAGAGTCCACAAGGACAACTGCAGAGAGATGTCTCCATCCATCCCCTTTCACACACCACCTCCAGACCCAGGGACCAAAGAAAAAGGAAACGTTCACACAACTGGATCCCTTCTCCCTCTGGATCCTAAGGAGATCCATCTCCTGTTGAAGAGTTCTGGCTTGTACACCAAGTTAGCCAAGAGCTGCCTCCTACCAAAAAGACGTCATCTAGATACTACAGCGCCGGGTCGAGACAGAGAAGCTGCTAGGAATTTGTAAGACAGTAACAAAAACGATTGGGGCCTAGAGGGATTGATTTACTAAGAAAGATTAAAAGAGCTAAATATGTAACATAGACAAGAGATACAACTAAGAAGGGTGGGGAGGAAGAATGGGACATGACAACAGCCTGCAAATATTTGAAGGCTGTAAACACTAAGGAGGGAGAGGAATTATTTAGGGTGCTCCAAGGCAGAAGAAGGAGGAGCAATGGGATGAATTTAATAAGGGCTTTTACTCAAGATCCAGGAGAAGGGAGAGGGAAAAAGCCATCCTGAGAGCTAGAGCCATTTGTCCAAGTTACTTTTGGAAAGATGCTGGCCTTTTCCACTTAAAAAATGCTGGCCAGCAAAACAAGTCTGCACCTTCCGCTTGCTCCACCATAGGACCCTTCTTACAAGCATCAGGAGCACAAGGAGGAAAAGAGCAGGAAAAAGGGCTCAGACCACAATAAGAACGTGGCCCTGAACTAGTATCTACCTTTTAAATTAGTGTTCAATCACTGGCCCTCACTCAGCACGGAAACACCCAGGACATCCAAGTAGTTAAGAGCACCTCCTTCCCTTCTCTCTTCCCCCGCCTTTGTGAAGACTTTCCTCCAAATGTTCTGCACCAGCTCTCTCTCTTGTCCACTCCCTGGGGGAATTATTCCCTGTCCTAGTCCATCTGCTGGCAAACACACCATAGTAAGTCTTGCTAACTTTTGGCAGCAGTAGCATTAGCATTTCGAATGAACCCTACTCCCCGAAGTTGAACAGTGGAAAGATGAGTGAGTTCTCATTTCCACATTACCCTGTGTGTTTTGGAAAATGACAGTGCATCCATCTACTAGGCAGTCTGCAGGTAGAGAGTGTTATGTGTGAGCATGTAAAGCAGGAAAAGGGAAAGGAGGGGGAAGCATCAAAACTTAAGATTCTATAAAATGTGAATATGCCATTCAAATGATCAACATGTCCGTCAGCCCCACACTCTCCATAGCCCAGGCACAGGTGTTAAGTCTCTTAGAAAAAGAAGCAGCAACCCTGTGGCCTGGAACAGCAAAAGTAGGACCAATCAGACCTAATGAGGAGTTAGTCTTTGCTGAGGGGGTCACCGACTGAACATTTTAGACTTGCCCCTTCCCCAAACCCCTTTAAGTCTTCAGGTTGCTCCCTCTACCATTTCTTGGCTAGAGATCTACCCAGACCAAGACCACCACAAGTGAGGAGGGACTTTAAGGGCAGGAGTCTCTCTGATCCTTTGTTCCACGCTTTACCACCATCTTTTTTAAAGACAGAAGTACAAAAGCAACAGTTCTCTGCTCCCTTTCCAGACTGGAAAGCACCACATTTCAGACAAACGCAGCAGAGCCTGCCTAGCTGCAGCCACTCGAGAGACGTATGTAGGATTGGGGATAATGCCTAACATCCACCCCCAGTCTCGCTCCGCTGTGGGGGCTGCACAAATTCAACTCATTCATCACGAGCTGTTTGAAACGGGGCCCTGGGCACAGAGGATGTCACTGGCTAAACAGGATCTTTTCGGAGTGGGAGCCTTGCTGCATGTCTGATACAATAAACATCGCCCTCCCTGCACATCAGGCAAGCCATCAGGCAAGCCGACAGGCACGGCCCCCCACTCCCCTCTCACCAGCTTGGCTGGGGAAGAAAGGAGGGCTGAGAACAGATGGAAGAAGTCAGATAGGGCGAGAGAGAGTTAACAGGCCAGGAAACAAAGGGAAGGCACTCCCCTCCCAGCAAGGGAGGAGCCTGCCACCAGGAACTGTCCCCAGTCACCGCAGATCCCAGCATGCTTTGTCTGCCCAGCTCCTCTCCACCAATGTACCCTCCAGTTCATCCCGGCGGAAAATTCGTACCACGTCCAGTAACCCTGCCTTGCCTCTCGGCCAACACCTCTGACAAAGCACCTCTCCTCCAACAGCACAAAGGTCTCAGCAATTCCTCTGCAAACTGGGTTTTGCTCTTCTCAGTGAGCTTTTTTAGAGGGAAATGGGCTAGTGAAGTCCCATGGGCAGCCCGATCTCACTCCCCACCCTCCCAAGGCCACGTGGGGAGAATATCCCCCAAGGCAGGGCACGGAAACAAGGCATTTTGCTTTAAGCCCCAGCCAGGATTAACAGGAGTTCATCCTTTGTGTCTGCCCCTGTAGAAATTCAAGTTTCCTTCTGAAAGGAAAACCCCAAAACAAATCCCAAAGAGCACAGCACGCAGTACCCACTGGTCGCAAAGCGGGTGAAGGTACTAACATTCTGAAAGAGAGAAGCTGGAGATAAACCCAGCTCGCCCATGCTTGCCTTCAGAGACAGGCAAGGCTTGCCTGTCTCTGTTCTGTCTCCACACCTTTACCGAAAGAGCGAACTGTGAGGTGAATCTGGTGCAGGAGAGAAGTCCTCATGAATGAGTCCCTCTGTCTGCAGAGCAGACCGTGAGAGGACAGCATGAGCACAAGCGTCCTCCAGACACACCATCAGAGACTACATGCCCAATCCCTCCAGGCTGGGGAGTCACCCAGGCTCCAAGAAGTCTCCCTATCACTACTTCAAAACACACTGGCTTGCACCTCAATGAACATCACGAGGGCTTTGATACTGCATTCAAGTAACTTGGTTGAACTCAGCAGTTGGAGGATCCCACTGTGTGCTCATCACACTAGGGCACTGGGACTTCCTCTGCCTCTCACGTTGTTTGGTCACAGGCACAATCCCTTCACCAGAGCCTGTTGTCCATGCCCCCTTTGCACAGGTGGACAACCTGTTATGTGACGCAGAGGAATACAGTATCAGGTCTTTCCATTCAGTACCTCCCTTCTTTCTCCATGTGTACTCCAGATGTTTTGCAAGATCCCAACAATTTATACAGTCCTCCTTCAAGCTCTAGCATAGTTGGAAAATGCTCTGTCTGAGCTACCACCCCTCAAACCCCAGCACCTGGGAACTAAAAGCACTGTCACTTGAGATACTAACTGGCTGGGGGGCCACAGAGGAGTGACATACAGGGTTAGGCTGCAGTAAAGGCAGCACACAGTGGAATTGGGATCCCAGATCCATTATTTATCATCTTAGTTCACACTCTGGATAAAGGTGGCAACAAAGCCTGTTACTGATGATTCCCACAGGATACTTAGTCAAGAGAGGCTGCCAACACCAATCAAAACAGAATAATAAAGCAAGAGGGAACTGGAGATAAAAGCCAGAGGTAGAAAACAAGGTGATTTACAAACACAGGGAAAAGTAACCTGAACAAGAGGTATTCAACGAAAGGAACTCGGGGAGGGATGTGAAGATGCTGCCGAACCTACAAGAGATGTCTTACAATACAGCTGACAGTGTGGTAAGGCCAATTCTGCAACCCGATAGAGTGTTGGTGATGGGGGAAGCCAAGGATACCCAAAGCGGTCTATGCAGAAGCATCACGTTACGGATCACTCAAGGGTAGCCCTTCTCTACCAGGCACTGGAAATGCCACACCTCGAATGCTGTGTAGGCTCCAAGCTGCTCAGCAGATGGACAAACTGGGAAAAATTGAAGGAGCAGCAAGAGTAAGGAGCAGTAGATGTACTAGGAAGCAAAATACAACTCAACCAAGCAAATTAACAGTCAATGAGCACATGACGACCATCTGTAAGTACCCAAAGGGTGCAAACACCAAGAAGGCAGAGGGCAATCATTCTGCTGGCCTGCAGGACTACAGCTAAACAGGTAGTGGTGAGAACTAGGCGACACGTAAAGCCATGCCAGCTCTCATGGAGGGACTGATCAGGCTACTGGGTAGTCTCGCCACTCTGGCCCAACATGGTTTGAGCCAATAAAAACATCAGCAGGCAAAGCATCAGGGAACTTATCTACACATCAGCGTGCTGGCTTGGAAGAGCTTCTCCCCAAGTGACCTGCTGTGGTAACAGGAAACACAGCGTCTCCTAGGCTCTGTCCATTGAGCTCCCAGCTCAGGTCATTCCAGACATTAACTCTAAATCCCATTACAGATCTAATAGATCTGGGCTCCAGGACTTTAACCAGGCCAGCCTCTCTGACCTGTTTTACATCTCCTGGTCTCAGACCTCTCACAGGTGATGGTCCACCTCTTCCACTACCAATCTTCCCAAAACTTTATTCCTTCTACCCTGAAGGAACAGCCATTTCCACCACCCACACACACCCAAGCTCAAGAAAAGGAAGCGAGAGAGCTGGAGTAGGGTGTATGACAAATATGCTTTTAACAGTCCAAATCTAAATCAGTCTGATCAAACACCACTGTCTCTCCAATACCTGCGAGGCAAAGCTGAGCTCATCCCACTTTCTCTGCCATCAGAAGACCAGTAGCAACTAGCAGTATTCCTTGAAGCTCTTTTTCTCTCCACCACCTCCAACCTTACATGGTGCCCACAAATATCAACGGGCAAGAAAAACAACCCCAAAACAATGATGCAATTGAGAAAAACAATCTTGCAGGTGGAAGGACAGAGACTCACACTCACCCAGGTAAATGTCTCCAAATGAACCGCTGCCAATCTTTCTGCCCAGCCGGTATTTGTTCCCCACTCGAAGCTCCATGGTTCAGTCGTGCTGAGAAAAGACGCACACAAAGCGCAGTGTCAGAGCAGAAACAGGAAGTGAATCATGTAAGACTACAGAAGAGACCTCCCCACTTCACCCAGAGGCTGGGTACAGTTTTTAATCTTGAAATACTTCACTTAGTACATTGCCTCTATCACCTCTCCCAATCTCCTGGATGTTCAGGGACAGTATGAGCTAGAAACGCTGCAGTAACATGAACCTTTCACGCATATTTTCCATGTTCCCATTATGGGAATGAAGGAGGACTGAACCTCTTCCCCACCATTTTGTTCAGAGCCTGTGAGGGGGCAGGAAATCCCTCCTAAGAACGTTTCAGTGGGCGATCACTTCACTACTGTGAAGAGAGATGGCACTGCTCCTTGTAACCTACAGTACCTGGCACCTGGGCAGTGATAACCACATGAGGCACCAGAAGGGACAGGCACAATAAACCCCATGAGAAGGAGCGCTCTCTGGCCCAGCCCTAGACCAGCACCTCTCTGGTGGTGAAGCACAGGACCCAAGGGCCATGAGAGACAGACAGACTGCCAGGAGCAAGTGACTCTGTTGCCCCTAGGCGGGTGCCAGCACAGAGGACAGGGAGGAGACATCTCGCTGAACTGAACCCTGCAAGGCACACACTGACTAGGAACATCATTTGCTTATCTCCACACACTTTTGCTGATGGGATCACAGCGTCCTTCAGTCTACCTGAGCCTCTCCGCCTCTGTTGCCTACCTAGGTGTACCGGGTGTTTGTTTTTAGCAGCTCAGGCCTTTCCTCATCCCTTTACCTGAGGTGATTAGCTAACCCTTTGACCTGCTATACCCCAATGACATGCCCAGGCTTAGCCTACTCACCTTCCACAGAAAACCAACTAGGTGGAAGGACCGCAGCCACAGAGTTTGTTCTCCCTGCCAAGCTCAACTTCTGCTGCAAACACCTTGGTGAAACATAGTTCCAGCAGTTCCCTCCTTAACAGCCCCTTTTCCCTTGCCCCTTCCATTGACACCAACTTATTCTAGAAACTGCAGCTCTTCCCGAGACAGCCAACACGGCTCCTTTTAGAGGGATTTGCCACACTCCTAATTTATGCACTGCCACATTATTAGCGTACAAAATGCAGACACAGAGCCTGTTGGGGACAGGAAAGGTGAGGAATGATTCATGTTTTCACAAGTAGGTGAGAGCAACTTTCCCTTGCTGGAGCTCAGTGGGAAAGAAGCATCACTGAAGGAAAGGAGGGAGGAATGGCCTTGTGAGACACAAGCACACAAAAAAATAATCCCAGCCACAGGATTCTGGGCATACTATAAACCCAGAGCTGCTTCTCCTGCCCCAGGAGATGGGATTACAGAAAGAGGAATGGACGGGCTGCAGAGACATACAGGGAAATAATCCTATCAAGGCATTCAGGGGACATTGTGAACCCTGAAAGCAGAGCTCCAGTCACCAGAAACCACACACAAAACACTTAGGAGGTGGAGTCCCCTCACCTAGTATTTACTTATGCATGTGGGTTTCTGTGCGTCTAAAGTCTACAAAACCCTGTGGCTATTTCTGACTTTCTTACTACAAGGAATGTAGGCAGAGCCTTGGGAACCAAACCAGGAGGCAGGCGTACCTGGGTGAGGGCGCAGCAAACAGACGTGATTTTTATCCGCTGCCTGCTGTTCTGTATAACCACATTAACATACATCTGACTTGCTTACACTCCTACTCCAATAAACGATCAAAGGTCTGTGTCCCCGGGAACCCGTCACACCACTGTCAGGAAGACAGCTCTTGAACCTCCTTCCTTCATGGCCACGTTTGCCCAGGCCTGCGAACCCTGAGCGCTTCCACTTGAGTCCAACTCCCAGCCGGGGCAAGCACAGCCAAGCAAGCTGCAGAGGCCGGGCAACAGGTCCTGGGGGGGGGGTCCCTCCGCACCAGGGCACAGCGGTTCCTGCTCCACAGCGCCACAGTCCCAAGCCTAAATTTGGTCGCACCCTTCTGGGACAGGCAGGAGCCAGGTTAAGAAGGGTTTCTCGCACAACTAGGCAGCAGCCCTTCTAGCTGATTAAGCAACAGGCTCCAAAGGGGAATCTGAAAAATGCTCCAGGGCGAGGGGGTGGAAGCGGGAAGCAGGATAATGGAGTGAAAAATCATGGTCTCGCACAGCTGTCATTTTGCCTTATCTCCCCCCCAACACACACACACACACACAAGT
>VZSZ01007846.1:61132-94993 GCA_013398815.1 Ibidorhyncha struthersii
GGTTGCGGCTGGATGGGTGAAGGAGAAGCGAGGCGTGGTGGTGAGCTCTGGGAGCCGGAATGCGGGGGGAAGCTGGAGGCCAGCGCAGGGTGAGAGGGAAGGGCACAGCGATGGGTGCCATGGAGCAAAAGCCAGACGCTGCCAAGCTTCACAGGCACCGGGATGCCTCGTTAGGGAGGAGCTGCTTTGGCACAGGCATCCCAAAGTCAAGAACTTCAGTTCCTGCAGTCAAGTAAAGGTGGAGGAGATAAGTGTGATGGTGGAGAATTCAAGAGCCACCATACCAGGCGAACCCCTAGGTGCATCTAGGCCTGGACCTCCATGTAAACTTCCAAATACACAATGTAAGCACAGGCTGTTGGCACCCAGAGGCCCAAGTTGCAGCCATGCGGGCACTGTGCAGTGCAGAAAACAGTCATTGCTTCAGTTCATACCAAGAAGGTGGGCTGCAAGGCTCTGAATCCCGCTGCCTTCCTCCTGCATCTCACCAGTCAGCACCCACGCTGAGTTGATTGGCCATTGAGACCTGGTAATAGTTCCTGTTCTATGCAACCCTTTGGGAACCAGTGCCATTTCCCTCTGTCACTGCCAGGCCAGTTTTATCACAGAACTTTGTCTCCATTCCGAGAAGTTAAAATTTAATTGTGTTTTTCGTAGCAGTGACATTTCCTTACACATGCTCCATTGAACCTCCGTCGTTTCACAGCTTACGTAACAGCGAACAGATGGGAAGGCAGGTAATAAAATACGCCGCCACTGCCGAATCCAGCCGAGGACTTGCCCTCCTCCTACCCTGGGTGGGCGCATATCAGCCAAAAGGGAATTTGCTGGAGCCCAACACCGCTCACAACTTTGCTGCGAGAGGCAGGCCTGTACAGGCATTGAGCAAGGCGGGCTCTGCCAGAGAGGGCTCCTGGAAAGACAGATCTGAGTTGGATTCCAGGAGAGTCAGCTCTTGGCGTGGTCTGTGGGAGCAGAGTTTGGAGTGGCGCTGCCTGGCAGGCAGGCGGGTGTATGGTCTGGGGGGGACGGTGGCCATGCCAGCTCTCCCCCTGTTGCTGGCTGAGGTGGCAGGAGGGAACTTGAAGAAATCCCGAATGTAGACACAGCCCTTGGGGATGAAATCAGAATGTGTGTACGGACACTTCAGCTACCTTTATTTTAATCATTTAGGGCTTAAAATAAGAACTCTTTAATTAGAAACATTCCCTTAATTGAATTGTAATCAAGCTTTTAGTGCTGTTAGCCTGGCTAACCATGTGATCTAATAACACCCACCTTCCTCTCTCCAAGCATTGCCTAGTTACACCTTTTCATATGGAGTGATTTGTATTAGGGAGCCTGGGCCAGGGGCTGCTGGTTTTGGCTATGTGTGTAGCAACAAGTACCGTGGGGACCCTGTCTCCATCAGGACTGTCAGCACTGCAGTGGTACAACAGGTAACTCCTGCCCTGGTGTCTAAAAAAAGGTGTTACATATAACACAAGCAGCAGGACCCCAGCTAGTGAGGTTGGGGTTGGCTTGGGAAGGGAAGAAATCTGAGGCATAGGCAGAATCCATGCTCACAATGTGTGCTGGGTCACCTCCATTCCTCTTCAGTTACCAAACTGGTGTGCAGCGGTAGCCACAAGCATCTTTTTCTCTCTGTGCAACTCTCAAAAAAATCAACATCCCCTCAGGTCTAGCCCTGTATTAGGCACCAGAATACAACAACAAAGGCTCACTAAGACTTTGTTTAAACTGCAGCACCTGGAAGGGTGTCTAACCTCCCAGACCCAGCAGTGAGCCGCAGCCATGCTCACTGAACTCACAACCCCATGTGAGGATGATACCCCAAGAGGCCTCACCTCATCCCTTCTCCCTGGTTTGCCTGGGGAGGATCTTTGGGTGTAGAGCATGGAGGGGAGTCGAGGCTCCAGCCAAGCCCCTTAGCTCAGCAACTGGGGGATCTACACCTGGGACACCTCATGTCTACCTTTCATGGGGTTCAGACACGGCCAAAGTATCCCTAGATGATCCAGGGAGTGCTGCTGCTGAAGGCAGGCAAGGAGAAGAGCCACAGGGTGGCTCTGCTTGAAGGCCCTTTGGTTGCTGTCAGGAAGGTCCTCAGGCAGTCCCCAGTGCTCACACTGCAGCGCTGTAGAGGGAGCCCACGGCAATGTGTCTTGGGCTGACTCTTGTAGGCTGGTGTGTCCAAGGGGGCATTACCCCACTGGACAACCACCGAGCCTCACCACTGCCCGCCATGTCATTCCTCAGGTAGAAAAAGAGAAGAAGGGCTAGAGTTGCCCTGTTTATTCACAGGGCCACTGCTGGGTGGCCTTCCAGTGTCACCGTATATGATATTCATAGCGCCTAATAAAACTCGTGGGAAAGCTGAGCTCCAGTGACCTAGCAGACCTCAGAGAAATGCCACGTCTCATTTGGCAGCTCTGCCTGATCCACAGTGAGCAGAATCCCATTTCATCCACTATCTGGAGAGTGACATGCTGCTTCGAAGACCAAAGCTACTTCTTCAGAGAGAGGCTTGCCCGTGCTAGGAAAGTGTGAGGAATCAGGGAAATGGCAGAGAAAATTTTGAATCTGTTGCTGTAGTTTTAATTCTGCAAGGCCAGTGAAAGCAAGACAAGATGAGAAGTGAGAAAAAATGCATTTCCACCTGCAATTCAAGAGCAGAGGTTCCCGTGGAGGCAGATACCTGTGGCTTGACATATCCAGCAGAGCGGAACAAAGTTGTTTGAAGCATTAACTCACAGTTTATTCAGAACACGTAGCCCCCCACTCAAAAAACAACTATTAATGTTCAGAGGGTCTTTTTTATGGGACACACCCTCTAATTTCTCAGTACTTCCCAAAGAATAATGGATTTGCCTTTTCAATAGTCATACCAAGCAAGAGAGTTTTAGAGAAGACCCAGCATTCCTGAAGGGAAGGTCAAATGCAGCCTGCAAGGTGGGGTTGCTGATCTGAGCTCTTTGCCAGAGCATTCTGCATTTTAAAGCCTTTTTTACAGTCAAGTGCAAGTCCCCATTCACATGCAGCAGGGAGCAATAAATACTCCTGCAAATGAGACATCAGCATCCCAGGATAGCACAAGGCTAAAAACAAAGCAAAACGCCAAAATAAATAAAACATAGCTAATAGCTACCTCTGAAAAGGTTGCTGTGAGTGACTCGGCTCAGCATCAGGTAGGAAATCCGCGGCAGGGGCAGGGATCCAGGCCAGCACACAACTGTCTCGGCAATGAGTCACTCCTTTTTCTTCACACTTTTGGGAAAAAAAAAAAAAAAAAGAAAAAAAAAGAAGAGATGATGCTGAGTCTCCGCAAAGAGGCTTCTTCGTGACACAGCCCAGACTCATCCAGAATACCATCTAACCTGTGTGCTGCAGGTGTCCTGTGGAAAATAAATCTGTGGCCACATAATTAAAGACTCAACCGTAATTCATATGCATGAGGACATTGAAGGGCAGTTTTACAGCCAGCCTTGGTGCTGCCACTTCTCAGTGATGAGAAACGTGTATTCTGATATAATAGATAGCAGCAGTGGCTTGTTGTCCTCAGTGAAGAGCAGAGCTGGCAAGAAGTGAGGCGCACTGTCAGGTGGCACTTGGGGTAACACTATAGGAGCAGTAAGACTTGGGAAGAAGACTTGGGAGAAGACTCTTGTTTGGGCACTGGAGAAATCTGTGGTCCCAGAAACACCAGCTGATATGGCTGTCCTCCCTGTTCCCCTTGTCCCCTCCAAGCTTTCCCACTTTTGGCTTCCCTTCTTCATGCTTGCCATGAAGGCCTGGGCTCTGGGCTCGGCCATTGCCCCCTTCTAGGTCCACCTCACCTGTCCTTCCCTGTTTCTTCTCCACTGCACCTGCAGACCCTGTTTCCTGCCCAGACAGTACCAGTCTGGCTCAGCTACGTGCCCTTAACCAGTCAGTTCCAGCCTTCCCACCACATGCTATTGCCCTCCATAGAAGCTGCTCCTCATCCAAGGTCCAAGCCTTCCTGGGCAGCTGGTTGGTAGCAGCTCCCCTCTGTCCTCAGTCCCCACCTGTCACCAGAATCCCCACTCCCCAGGTAAACAGTCTGCCTGCCTCCCTCCCGTCCCCCCCATGCCCACCCCACTGCTGATCACCCCTCCTCTGCTCTTCCCAGTCCTTGTCTCACCACCCCACCCAGCCCTGCTTTCTGCTCCTAGTGCCCCTGCTCAGCCAGCCCAAGTCACTCCAGCAGCTCCCAGGCAATAGCCCCTTGCCCAACCAGCGCTGACATCTCCCTGCAGCTCCTGGTCCCGTCTGCCTCCTAGTCTCATTTGCTTTTCCCCAGATTTTTGGTCCTTTCCCTTTGCGTTTCATCCCTTCCCTGTTCAAATCAGGGTCTTTCCTGCACTGGGCTTCCCAGAAGCCAAAAGAGAGGTAGCCAGGAGCACAGGGCAGAGGGAAGCATCGAGGGATTCAGCCCAGTGCCTGACGCAGAGCAGCAGGGTGCGGCCCTAGAAGGGAAAGCCCTCCTGGTTTCCTTCAGCCCTGCTCCTCCATGGGAAAGCCCATATGCTGTCACGCCAGCCTCAGAAGCCAAGTGAGGGTTGGGCAGGTTAGCAGAAGCTGAAATCTTTGTAGTTGTGAAGCTGTGACAAATCTTCCTCCTGTGTTTAACAAAACCATATAATTTGTCCGTGCTGCTGGGAGAGAGCAGCGGTGTTTCATGCAGCTGGCAAAACACAGTCTCCATGACAGAAAAACTGATGTCCTGCCCAAGGCCAAGCCCTTGCTTGAAAGCCCAGAAGATCCACAGCTTTCATCCCCTGGGACATATATATACTTCCTCCAGCCCAGGAAAACTAGTGGTGGGCCAACATTTTCAAAAAGAGCTAAATAAATGTGCCCAATTCCAGCTGAGGCAATCACTTTCTATGGAAAATTTCCGTTCCAGTGGTGAAACTTTGACAAAGTTATAAGCAAGTGAAAACAGGGTCTTAAAAGGGGAAGTGTTGGCAAACTTAATAATAGGAGCTGCTCCTGGCCCCACCTGTAATTAAGGGCCTTTATTGCTTTTTTCCATATACCTCGCCTTTTTTATCCTCATGGTATTCCCAGCTTCTGTCAGTTTGCAACTGACTCTCTTTATTACACCCACGCTGGCTTGCTTTGGTTAAAAAAAAAATAAAAATAAAGAAGACCTAATGAAAAAATAAAAATCAAACGGGAATATGCAGGTGCACCCTCAGAGCTCTGTCAGGCTAGGGCAGACATAGCAGAGGACCACAGGACAGGGCCAAGGTTCCTTGGGAGGAGCTGGACTCAGGACTGAATCAGCGGGATCTTGCTTGAAGATATGTAACCTCATGCTCCTTGGCTGCATGCTGAGTGCTCCCTGGGCACCAAGGCATCTGAGTGCCTAGAGGGTGGTGGAAGAACCTGACCCAGCAGCCTGGGCAAGATGCGGGGATGTAGGGGAGGCACCACCTCTGCCTTGCCAAGTCTTGTGGATTCCTCCTCACCTTGAAAGCAGCACATCTCCCTCTGAGAAACTCCAACCTTCATATTTTTTGGAGAAAAGGAGCTGAACTAGTCCCTCTCTCTGTTTGGGCTTTTGCCCCATGGCCATGACCTGTAGCAGAGCCATCAGCTGTGGAAGCCCTGTCCCATCTTCCTGGAGGGATGGGATCAAGCTGCTCTGCTCTCCTCTCCCTTTCTGCATGGCACCAGGGATGGCTTTTGGCAGCAGCGTGAACTTTTTAAAGCCTCTAGTGAGAGGATGTGCATCCCAAGGAGAAGAGAAACAAGCCTGGGGCCCAGAGACACAGCCCTTTCTCTGCCTCTTTTAGGAAGAGTGGGAGCAAAGCAACAAGAACTGAGAAGCCACATTCACCCCTGCAGGAAGATGTGCAGGTCAGACCAAACGACATACAGGACTGGTCAGGTGGGAGGCAATGCAGCTGTGAAATGACTTGTGTTTGGGAGGCTGGTTGGAGGAGAGGCTGGATACAGAAGTACAGATCAGAGGAGGTCCCTCATGACTGGAGAAAGGCAAATACTGCATTCTTCTTTACAGAAGGCTAAAAGGTTGATCCTGGGAACTACAGGCTGGTCAGATTCATTTGGGCACTGAAGTGGGTCTTCTTGGAACGCATTTCTGGGCATATGAAGGAGAAGAACGTGACTGGCAACTGTCAGTGTGGATTTACCAAGGGTTGATCCTGGGAACTACAGGCTGGCCAGATTCATTTGGGCACTGAAGTGGGTCTTCTTGGAACGCATTTCTGGGCATATGAAGGAGAAGAACGTGACTGGCAACGGTCAGTGTGGATTTACCAAGGGTAAACGATGCCTGAACAACCTGATTGCCTTCTTAGATAAAATGACTGATTTGTGGCTGAGGGGAGAGTAGTGGAAGTCATTTATCTCAAATTCAGCCATGCTTTCAACACCGTCTCCCACAGTGTTCTGATATCCAAGTAAAGGTGTTGTGGTCTCAGTAGGTGGACAAGGAGATGGGTAAAACACTGGTTGTCTGGTCAGGCTCAGAGACCAGTTGTTAATGGGTTGTACTCTACCTAGAGGCTGGTACCAAGTGGGGTGCCTCAAGGGGCTGTCCTGGGACCTGTCTTGTTTAACATGGTTATTGATGACCTGGAGGAGGTGATGGGGTACACTTCCACCAAGCTTTCAGATGACACCTAGTTGGAGAGGGAATAAGTCAGCATGCCCGAGGGCAGGGCTGTCATCAGAGGGACATAAGCAGGCTGGAGGGTTGGGTCTGCGAGTTCAGCGAGGGCAAATGCACAGCCCTGCACATGGAAAGGAAGAGGCCCAGGCCACGATATGGGCTGGGAACATGCCAGATGAAGAACAGCTCTGTGGGAAAGGACCTGGGAATCTTGGTAAAAGACAGAGCCAAGCTCTTCACAGTGGTGCACAGTGGGAGGATGAGAGACAACGAGCATAAGCTGAAACAAGACAGGTCCAGCTTGAACACAAGGAAGATCTTTCTGTCACCAAAGACAGTCAAGCATGGGGAAAAATTGCCCAGAGAAGCTGTCCCGTCTCCATCCTTACAGGTTTACAAGACCAGATAAAGCTCTAAGCCACCTCATTTGACCTCTTTGCTGACCCTGCTTTGAGCAGGAGGCTGGACTAGAGATGTTATGAGGTCTCTCAACCTGAATTATCCTACAATCTTATGTTGTGCAGTGCCCCATTTGTGGATGATGTGTGTTTGGCGTGTGCCAGGTACATATGTGCTGCATGTATGTGTCCATGGCAAGGGTGAACTGCAAGCCTGTGGCACGAGTCCCATGTGAAGAGTACAACTGAAGGAGGACGAAGTATCACACACACATGATGGGTGGTGGGTGAGGAGCACACCGTGGCAGGGGAGCAGCTGGGGCAGTAGCTCTGAATGCCTGTGACAAGTGTGCCAGTTTTGCATGTATCAGTGAGCTCGCCCCGCATCACATGTGTGCAAAGTGCACTTGCAAGGAGCTTGCGATGTAAGCGTGCGGTGGGAGTGTGTACGCATGTGCTGGGGGACCGAACATGTGGCCATAGAAGCGAAATGCGTGTGCAGTGTGCAGATACTGCGCGCATGAAGGGGGGAGAGTGGCGTTTGTGTGGGCTTGTTATTCAGAGCAGCGCAAACTGGTGGTAGCTAAAAAGCATCCCATGTACGAGCATCTCCCATGCGGACTCGGGGGGTGGGGGGACTGAACGTAACGCAGGCGGTTATGAAACCAGCTTGCCCAGTCAGGATAATTCACGTACTGCTGTGGGAGGGACAGGAGAGATAAACAACGCACAGGGAGACGGGAGGGCAGGGAGAATGGCTTAAAATGCAGCTTCCCGGCATGCCCCGGTGGATTAGTTCAGCATCTCAGCCCAGCTCCTCTTTAATTCTTATGCAAGGGGTTTCTCTGGAAGGGACAGCCTGTCCTCGCCAGCTGAACACCAGGCACAGGGCACCGATTAACAAAAGGCCATCTCACCACCCGTCCCACGCAGCAAAGGACGAGAGGCAGCTGGGGACTCGTTCTCTGCAAGGACCGAGGCTGTGGATTTTCATTTCTGCTTTGCATTGTGCTGTTACTGACCAGGGACCTCAGAATGCGCTCGTCTGAGCCTGCCATGGCCTCCCATTCACTTCTGGTTTTGATTGGAAAGTGCTGATTTGTATCTGTAAGGCCCCATGTAGGCTATTTTGGGGGAAGCACTGTGGCCCAACGGCTCCCAGTTCCTACATCTGGATGTCTGGAGTCTGAGGGTATCTGAGTTGGGAATATGCACTGCACTTGGAGTTGTAGGCAGTGGTATGAAGGTGATGGGTGTTGTGTACATATCTAGGGAGGTGCAACATCCTGGCCACGGCTTCACTGCAGCTGCGGATGCAGGATTGGCAGAGCGCTATTCTGGGCATCACTCCTTGTTCATTTATCGCTTGCAAAGTCCCCAGCTGTGCAGAGAGGTGACAGGTTAAACTCTCAGTGGCAGGTTAAATTCCTCCTTCTGCTAATGACTGCTTTGTGATGTTGGGCAAGTCACTTTGCCTTGCTGTCAGCCACTTCCATTCCCCTTCCCTTCCCTTTCTTTCTGGCTGAGAACAGGAGCTGCCCCTTCTCTTGTGACTGCAGGAGCAAGCACAACAGGGACGTTGAAGACCTGAGGTCTCTGCAGGCTTCTCCATGGGACAAATTACCAAATAATTACCATAACTCAGAAAATCCCATGCTTTTCACAAATTGCTCTTGCATTTTAACAGTGCATTTCAAGCTCATGAGACCATCTGTCTGCTGCATGAGAGATGTGTCTCAAACAGAGCAGCGGGGAGCATGCAGCTTCATCTGGCCAGTACAACTCCACCAATGTACCTTGTACCTCCTCTGCGGCAACCACTGCTGGCTGCGCTCGCCCTGACTTCCCTCCTCTACTGACTTCAGACTGCTCTGTCCCACTGGTCCCTACCAGCTTGCTGAGCACTGCTGGCTCCTTGACCACTCCAGGGCTCCCAGTTACTTAACCCTGGCACCCTGGGCGCAGCTAGTCACCCTGTGTCTGCAGCTCTTCACTCCAGAGCTGTTTTTCATCACAGCTCTTCCCTGCTTCCCACACAGCCTCCTGCGGAGCTGTATGGGTCACATAAGTTTCTCTATTCAAGGCAGCCTGATGGCTAGTGAGCGCAACACTGTCCTGGAGAGTAAAAGGCACATGGTGTAACCCACCAGCCTGGACATAAATGATGGCTCTGCTTTGCTTACATTTAATCAGCTCCTTCTGTGTCGTACCAAGTGTTCTGCTATAGGTCTGCATCGCCTGTCATATGCTCGCACCCACTCTCCAACTGATTCATTATTTCGTCCCTGAGAGAAGCACATGCAGGCTGCAGGTCATGTTATATATATCTTCAAAGTCTTCTCTGGAGTTTCTGCGTCAGCTCGTCCTCCTCTGTTCGATACCCCAGGAGTGGTGCGCAGGCCCGTGTCAGGTCCCTGAATAGACACGCAGAGTCTGTTGCTGGGTGAGCATCTAATCACCTGTCAGGAGCAATTTCAAGCTCCTTATTCGCTCGGTCGCACGTCTTGCCTTCTGTAACGAGGCTTTGTATCGTAGAGGCCTTCAGCTGACTTTCAGTGACTGTAGTGGTGGGACATTCGAACAACTCTATCAATGCACTAGAGCCAGGGACCCAAATATTACCAGGTCCCAGGTTTCAAGACGTGCTATTTCAAATCTGGGGACAGCACCAAAATAATCCTGCTAATTTCAGAGGCAAAAAAAAACTTTTAAAGCTCAAATATCCAGTGTCTCACAGACTATTTCAGGATGGTGTTTGTGTCCATCCTGAATTTCTTTGCAGGGCAGTGAAATCACATTGTTCTGCTTAGCAACGCACGTTTCCTCTTTCCACACTGACCCGACTTTGACAGCTTGGGGTCTGTGTACCCAGGCTGCCCAGGGCGCAGAGGCATTGCCCCCACTAGATGCTTCCTTCTGGAGGGGAACGTGGCCAAAGGTAAGCAAATACGCTAATGGCCCACTGACTATTCTGCTGGTGTTGCTTTCCTCAGGAACTGGAAGAAGCCCAGGAGCCGAAACTCCATACGGTTTGCAAGCCAGCGTGTCGTTATCTAATGTCCTGGCGGGGTATGAAAAGGTTGGTTGGCAGAAGAGCTTTCAGGGCATTGCAAACCCTCTACCTGAGAGCCCTCACACTGGCGAGGACCTGTTCGAGTGGGGCATTTCTCCACTTCCATGCAGTTTTACTGTCCCTCTGATGCCAGGGGAGCATGCTGGCCAGCCGCCTGTGGCAGGGGACAGGCAGCAACACCCTGCTACAGCCGTAAGTTGTGTGTGCCACATCGAGGGACCCAAATAATAAGAAAAGGGAAGCAAATCTCATACATTGAGCACATGCAACCAGGCAGGGCTGTGAGGCAGAAGCAGGGCAGGCAGGCAGCAAAGCGGCAACTAGAAGGACTGGACTCCAAACCCAGATTGCCTCTGCCTAACTTCCCAGGGCTGGAGAGGCTTTGCAGGCTTCTCCTCAAGAAGAAATCAAAGCAGTAGCGGGTAACTGAACTGCTCCCAGAGTCAGTGGCCTCTCTGTGAAAGCCCCAGCCTGGCTTTATTGCAGGTTATGGGCGCAGCGTTGGCGGTGGATGCTGGTCCTCTCAGAGCCTGCCTTCCCTCAGGATCAAACGTTTCCACCCCCGACCCCCAGCTCTGACCCACGGCACTGCCCGGGGAGCCAGTCCCAGACCCGCAGGGCCACGCCGGGGCCGGGATCGGCGGCAGCCCTGGGCCAGCCCGGGGACATGGGACCTTCAGGGATGCCGGGACCTGTGGGGATGCCGGGACCTGCGAGGATGCCAGCCTTGCTTTCATCTCTAGATGGTGCTCTGAGGCCGGGCAACGGCCGGGATCCGGCAGTTGGTGCCGTGCCACTCAGCCTCCCCGCGCTGCATCCTGCCGGCGGGAGCACACCCGAGTTGGGGAGGGCAGGACTCCCACCCTGCTGACCATGGCAGGAGGAGAAGCCTGTGTAGCCCCTCCAAGAACCAGCTATCGTCTCAGCTCCTCCAGCTGTGGCTGTGGGATGCTGTGCTACGGGTGGCTGTAACGACAGACTGCATCCCCATCTCTGCTGTCCCCCTTTACCTGCCCCAGTGGGGCTGCGCCAGCTGGACCTACAGTGCCCCATGCTTTCAGCATCCCAGCAGGCTGCCTTCCCTCCTCTCCCCCTCCTGCCCAGCCGGCAATAGTCCATCCCGTCTTTGCGGATTTAGCACAGGGCTGATGCCTCCGGGGTTTTCCAATAGTGGCACTCCATTAGGGCCCAGCTCTGCTCTCACCACCGGCAATGGCAAAAGTCCCATTGACTTTGAAGGGGCAAGAGTAAGCCCTTAATGGCCTGGGAAGGTAAGGGTTTTTTTTTCCTGGCGGGTTTTTTTTTTTTGGTGACTTTTAAAACCATGGCCACTTCATACTGCCTGTCCAAAAGTTAGGGGAGACCTCAGGCCCTCCTGCAAAGGCAAAGAAGGGCTGCTAAAGCTCAAAGGGAGCAGAGGAGGCATTTTGCCACACAGAAGTCACGAGCCTGCATGCAGCTGCTGGGGCGTCATCGTGTGGCTTGCTCTGCTCCTGGGCAAAACCTGGATGAAACCAAGCTGGTTGAAAAGGAACATATTTGTTCAGCAGCACGGGCATTTTCAACACCATTTCCTGATCATGGAAATCCAAGCCCATTTTCTCCCCATTTGAGATTATTGTTGTGTTTCTTGAAAATATTTTTAGTTGCAGTGTGTATCAAAATGTTTTGCTGAGCAAGTTTTGAGTGAGTTGAAAGGTGCCAATGATGGTTTCTTTTCAAAAGTGTTGTCCAAAAGTGTCACCAAAAATAAAACATGAAACAAGTTTCTCAAGTGTCATTTGACACAACAACAACGACATTCATCTGAAAGCTGGCAAGAGTGACAGCAGCGTAGTTAGTTGTCATGGGGTGGAGGATCTGAACCAGTGCCTGGATCTTATTCATAGGGAAAAAGTTCTTCCTCTCCCCTTTATCTTTCTGCTATTTGAATAGCTTTCAATAATGAGCCAAGGAAATCATTGAGAAGTAAGACAGGAGAGAAATATAGGTTGTGGGCAGATAAAGAAAGCAGCAGTGTTTTCCTCCTGCAAAGCAAGCTGCCAGCCTCTCGGGATTAGGGGCAGGTCTTGGGGAAACAGTCCCTTCATCAGATTCTGGTCAAGGGAGGGAGCTCAGGGATGTCGTGCCCTGGCATGCGATAGAGGTGCCTTCTCTGGAGAGCACAGGACAATAAAGTGTCACCTACCTGAAAGGTGACGGTCCAGATACTGTATGCAACAGTCAAAATATCAGGTGTGTTTACAGTTGTGAATGGCTTGGAGAGCTGATTTGCAGACTCCTTAAAACCATCCAGTCTTCTTTAGAGCAAACAGCCTTCTGAGGTCGATTCTTCTGGTGGCCTTTCACGGGCTGTATAAAGCAGTCCCCAGCCTGCAGCCGGAGAGGTGCTTGTAGAGATGGATGCTGCTATCGCATGGCACTTGTGTGTACGTCCTTGGGTGTTTATGGGATGAAGTTGTAGTATAGGATGGGTTATGCCCCCATGTATGGCACACGCATGTAAGTATGTGCAGCGTGTACTTGGGCCCAAGTACTCTGTGATTTGAGTGTGCAGGTGCAGAAGTACCTGTGCAGAAGGATGTATGTACTGCTGTGTATCAGCAAAGCCTGTGGGCATGCATACAGCTTGCAGAGGCAGAAGAGCACATTTTGTTGGGAGGAGTGACCTCACCATGCTGTCAAATGGGCTATGTGTGCCCAAGGAATGTGCCATTATGGCAACATAAGCACAGCTGCAGGAAGAGCACCTAACAGGCAGAGGTTTACCCATCACCTCTGTTCTGCTGCACTCTGGCTGTTCCTCTCCTTCCCTCTGCCCCCTCCCCTCAGCCCCATTCTCTCCCTTGAATCCTCCTCAGCTGTCTCCCCTCTCTAACAATGTGACAGTGTTGCCAGCTTTCTCCCAATTTTATTGTGAACAGCAGGGGTTCAGCTGGGTTTTCCTCAGCACCTCGCTGTCCTTTCCACCGTGAAGCCAACATGACCTGAAAAGGGACAGCAGGTTCAAACATATGGAGGGGGCTGGGATCCCAGCGTGGGCTGCATGATGCTTGTTCCTTAGCATTATTGCAGTCTTTTCCCATCTTTCCCCAACAGTCACATTGTCTGAAGAGCGGAGTGGCAGTGCTGGCCTGTGTGCCACCTCCACCGCCCTGGCTGTGCATGCCCATGGCCCTGGTGCACCTCAGCTGTTCCGCCCTCGCCTGGGCTCCCGGGCCCTCGCTCCTTGGAGATGAGCCTCCCAAGAGCTAACAGCTTGTGGGCACTTCATCCCCAGCAAGCACTGCCATCTGCCTCTGAAGGATGCTGTACGTTGGGGGGGGAAAGTGCCCAGCCATGTGGTTCCCCCTCTCCTGGAGGCCACCACCTCAGTCTGTGTCCTGGATGCCCGCGTCCTCTTACACAGAGTCCTTCTCTCTCGGTCCATTAGGTTGTTTCCACTGCCATGGCCAATGGCAGGCACCCGGCTCTGAAAGCTGTATTAAAAGCCAGGTCAATACCAGCCCCTGCTTATACCCTCTGGGGAAAATAAATAAATAATAAAAGGAGGGAGGGAGGGACTTCATTAATTAGCAATGGGGAGGAGAGGTGGGACAGGGACCCACATGGAAAAATGAGGCTGTGTATCAAGACATACATGGGAAAAGCCAGGATCTATGAACTCCCGTTTCCACTCTGTCTGCGACGGGAGGAGAAGGAGGCATCAGGAGTGATGCCTTTCCCTCCTGTCTCCTGATGCACTGCTCTTTGGTTGTCACCTGCTTTTCTCTCATCCTCCATCACCTTGTCTTCCCTTCTTGACAAGGCTTCCCATAGGTGTCAGCTCACGGCTTGGGTGCAGAGCAAACCTGTGGAGGGTGGCTGTCCCCCTGCAGAACCTGCACACTAGCACAAGAAATGGCCACGTCTGGGTCTAGACCCGTCTTCTTAGTCTATCCCTGCTTTTTCTCAAGTGCACTCCCATATAACCTCACTTTCTCCTCTTCTTTTTCCCTTCCTCCTCCTCCTGCCTGCTGTGCCTACTTCTTCATCTCAGTCCTGCTCTTTCCTTCCTTCCCCTTCTGCTTCTTCCCCTCTTCCTCTTGCTTCTTGAACCAATTCCAAATTGGTATCGAGATGCTGGTTTTCTGCATTGTAGGTCATTTCTTCAGCCATTCCCCCCATAGCACGTGTGTTAGGTGCCCAGAGCAGCTTCCTGAGCTGCCTGTTTGTCTTTCTCTCCTCATATTGCCTACAGTTTTGAAGGAGTGATTCTGCTGCTCCTAAAGGAAAAGGCTCACTAGGTTTTGGCGTCTTTTGTGAAATGACAGCCAAGTGATGTTGCAGGTCTAGCTCTGGTTAATGCCCTCACAAGTTTCCTCTAGTTCTTACCTGCGTCTAGCAAAAAAAAAAAGAGGATTTGGGGGTTTTTATATTTTTTTTGACCCTTACATCTACAGCAGTGTCTTGTATGTCTCTGCCTCTTCATCAAGCATACCTTCCCTGGGCAAAACTCTAGTTATCTCCAAAGCAAGCCATCCCATCCTACTGGTAATTTTAATGCAAATGCTTCCCTCCATACATACATTTTTTATGATCTCCCTGACCAAATTCTCTGAGCCTCTTATTGTAGGTCTTTACCAGGGAGTCCAGGAACAGGGGAGCCCTCGTGGTGGAGCTTTCAGGCACCAATGCCATACAAACAGCAAACACCAGCACTAATAACTCTCATCAGTCTTTATACCGGGCTGCAGCCTTGGGGTCTCTCCTTTGCTTCCAAACCTCCCCCTGGGATATTAAGACTTTATTAAAAATAAATAGTTACAAATTCAGTTCTACAGCTGATGGCAGCAGGGAGAACGGAGGAGGTAAAAGGAGCAAGTCGAGGGTCTGCTGTCCAGTCAGGTCACTTGTCTGTCATCCCGGCCACACTGTGCCAGGGAGCAGTCTGAGTGTGCAAGCACAGGGCACTGCCTCCTCTGCCAGGCATCTCAGGAGAGGAGCAGGACATCTTTTTCAAGAGGACTGGGAGAACTGGGTCTGAGTCCGTGGAGCCGAGCTGCTTCTGGAGGTGACAGATGCCAAAAGCCAAGGAGAGTACAGAGTAGGCTCTGTAGAGCGTCCTTATCTCCTAGCTTGGCATTTGCAGTGGAAGAATATGGATTTCAATTCTCATTCTGTTTTATATACAAAGAAAGAGTCATGTGCAACAAGCAATAAACATGCAAGTAAAGCCCTCCCTTCAGGTCCTTCCCCACTCCCTCCAGGAGTCCTAAACTCTCCCGTTCGTCCTCATCTGGTCAGTGCTTAGGTATCACTCCTCTCCTAGTGATGGTCATGACTCTTGACAGCCATTGGGCCTATCCACTTCAAGAGGGAACAGAAAGTCTGCTGCTGCCTCAGCAGCAGAAACACTTGCTGTGGGTCCTGGTCTGTCCTTTGAGGCCACGGACTCCTGCCATCTTTCCAGACATGAGAAACCAGCCGTGCTGCTCTCCTGTCCCTGGGCAGGAAAGGGATCCTAGCGCAAGCTGCACACACTGAAAGAGCAGTGTGCTCTCACTCCTCTCCCAGGCAGCATGACTTCACGGGAAAGGGAATATATCAGAGCAGCTCCAGGCCTTGATGTACTCAGGGGCTGAGAGGCAGTCACAGGAGGCATTTTTTGGTGGGCAAGGGACTTATCCAGCTATGTACGGGCGCAGAACAGAGGAGGAGACGGTGGGTGACAGGTGTGGAATGGGGAGGCTGGAGAAGTTAGATGGCCGACTCCCTGCGGTATGAGATTGTATCTAGGGGCAGAGTTGCCTGGAGCCGCTCCAGGTCCAGGTGGCTTCCAAAATCCATCATCTGGATGACGCCTCCCTCTTCTTTAGTGCTGCCCCCTAACACCACACCCACTTCATCATCATCTTCATCTTCATCTTGACTGACAAGAGCCAGCTCGTTCTCATAGCAGAAGGCACTGGGAGGTGGGGGAGAAGGTAGGATGGTCATCTTGCTTTCTTGCAGCTCCCGGGCTGAGCAGCAAGGTGTGCCGGCTACCTCGTAGGTCTTGTGAAAGCGCGAATAATCCACTTTGTAGTGGTTCTTCTCCTCAAACACAACTGGTTCAAAACGGTGACCCCAAAGGATTTCACTAGCGAGGTAAGAGCTTCGTGCCTGTGTGGTCATTGCTGTGGCTTCCACCATCCCCTCCAGGATAACAACAATCTCAAAGTTCTCCGTCTCCAGCTCCTCCTTGCCAATCCCATAGAGTGGGCTCTCCTCATCAATCTCATGAACGATAATAATGGGTGAGACTAAAAATATACGGTCGAGGCCCACGTCGTAGCCCACATTGAGGTCCCGCTGATCCAGGGGAAGGTATTCCCCTTCCTCTGTCATGTAGGGTTTGATGAGCTGGGCTCGGACGTGGGCCTCCACAATGTGGCTCCTCCTCAGGTTGCCCACCCGCCACATGAGGCACAATTTGCCATCCCGCACGGAGATGACTGCATGGTGACTGAAGAGGAGGGTCTGGGCCCGCTTCTTGGGCCTTGCCATCTTGGCCATGATGGTGCCAATCATGAAGGAGTCAATAACGCAGCCCACAATGGACTGGACCACAACTGCCATGATAGCCAGTGGGCACTCCTCAGTCACGCAGCGGAAGCCGTACCCAATGGTTGTCTGTGTCTCCACTGAGAAAAGAAAAGCCCCTAGGAAGCTGTTCACGTGCATGATGCAGGGCTTGAGGAGAGAGGGACCGCCTCCCACTGCCGGTGCATTGAGGTCGCCATGGAAGAAAGCAATGCACCAGAAGAGGAAGCCGAAGAAGAGCCAGGAGACCAGGAAGGCGGCAGAGAATATCATAAGCATGTACCGCCAGCGCGTGTCCACACAGGTGGTGAAGATGTCGGCCATGTAGCGCTGAGACTTGTTGCTCAGGTTAGCAAAGTAGACGTTGCACTGGCCATTCTTCTTCACAAAGCGGTTGCGATGCTTCCGCCGGGGGGCATGGCCCTTCCCATTCCGGCTGTGTCCATTCATGCTGCCCAGTGAGGAGACCTTGTGTCCATCCTCTTCCGTCGAGACAATGCTGTACCTGGAAGAGAAGAAACATGCATTTCCAGGAGAAATACGCGAACAACAGCAGTAACCACTGAGAGAATGAGGAGACATTTAGGTGGGCCACAGGGCTACGATACCATGGTGTTGAATATCACAAAAGCACATTTCTCTGGTTATTGCACCATGGTGCCACCCTGACCAAATTGGTGGAGCTCTGCTGCAATATTTGCCATGTCTTGCTGCCATGAGGTTGTATCTAGCAAACTCCTGACAGGGCAGCAAAGCAGGAGAAGCTTGTAGCGCTGCACAGCCAGCTGTTGTGGTGAGGAGGGACCCAAGGCTTCAAAACCTGATGGCATCTGGGACAGCCAGAAATTCTGGAAGCAAGCACCCGTGGTCTGGCCACATTTTGGACCTGGCATTATATAAGGCCATGAGTTTCTATTTTCTCCTCCAATCTTCTCACTGATTTCATGGTGCGTCGGTGACAATGTTTATACACTTCCTGCACTCAGGACAATTCTGTTGCCATGGCAACGTGCGTAGCTCCCAGCATCCTGCATCTGAAGCCAAAGGTGTAATTTGGAGATCAGCAGCCAAAGTACTGGCAGATTTCCCTGGGAGAAGGTCTGCACACACTTTCTGGGAGATGTTTGCCCCTCTGGCTCCCCTGCCTCGCAGGTGGCACTGCTGCTGCCCCTTGTGTGCTGCTGGGTCTACAGTTGCAGATACTCCTTAAAGATGTGATAGTAGAAGATGCTCTGGCCACTGAGGAAATCAAAGGAGCGCACAGACCCACCAAGACCACTCTGCCCTCGTGACCGCTGAGCCCTGGCTTCCCAGGACCTGTTGGGCTGGCAGTGCCTCCCTCCCACTCCTTAATGTTGACATGTTGGCTGGAGCCCTCCAGCATGGTCTCTGACCCTCATCCTCCTCTCATGGGAAGAGGGAGCAGGGGAAGCACACGTGGCTGGAGTTTGGACTCCTGGGGACTCCTGGGGACAGGGGGCTTCTGCAGCACCGCTTGCATTTGTAATTTCTGGTCCAGCACCATGCAGCGCTGGTAGCACTCCTCTGTAGCACTCCTCTGAGCACTGCCCCCATGTATGGTGCGTCTTGGATTGGAGAAGGAGAGAGGAGCCATACCTTGGAGCGGGAAAGCCCCTGGCAGGTAATTTGAGAAGAATATACCAAAAGGCAGGTTGAAGGTAGGGCCTGAGGGGCCAGGTGAGGAGGACCAGGCCACCTTGGGCAGCAGCAGTCCTTGAGAAGGGGGTTACTCACCGGTTGACTCGGACGCTGCCCATGGCTCGCTGTATCATCAGGTGTCAGAGGGCCGTGGGAGCTGGGAGGGCACAGGATCTCACACAGCAGCACTCACATGGGACCAGGTGGCTCCAGGTTTCACCTCCGATAAGCTGGGGTCTGTGCTGCCATTGTGATTGCTCCTGGGCACGCGCCTTGCAGAAAAGGATGAAGCAAAACCCAGTCAGAGCCTCCCCTGACAGCACCTGTCCCAGTCCTGGAGCTGGGGGAGGTGCAGGGCTCCCAGCCTTTTGGTCAGGAAGGGTCTTGAGGTGTCCATGGAGCACTGTGCTGCAGACTGGCTCCAGCAGGTGAGGAGCTGATTGATGCAGACCAAGTTGCACGGCTTGCAGCCCCCGCGATCCCCAGCATCTACTGACAGGAGAGGTGCACGGCCAGCCGGTCACTGCTCTCCAGATCAAGGGCACAACGACTGAGCAGCTTGCAGGGCCCTTGCCCTGAGCCATTATATTAATATCATAGCTTACACTAGGACGAGAGCTCAGCCAGGCTAAATACCTTGCACACAAGGACTAACGGAGCACAGACATGCACGGCAGCCCCCAGGGATCCCCATCAAACCAGCCTGACTCAAGGGGGATTTATTTCCAGGGAGTGCAGAACATCCCCTCTGTTTCAAAGAGGAGAAGAAAAGCAATGAGTAGAGCCAAAAGGGAGAATTTATGGAAAGGAAGGGCTTAGGGGTAGCCAAGGAGAAGCCAGTTAGAGCGAACAGACCTTGCGACGTGCCCTGTGTATGGCATCCAAGGAGTGTCTTAGCAGCAGAGCCCTGGGGAGGATGTCCAGCAGATGTTACGTCCCAGCCTGGTCCCCCCTGAACTGAAGAACAGGGAAACTGAAGACTCAAGAGCTGACCTGTCCCGCCTGCCCAGAGCTGCTGGGAAGTGAAATGCAGTGAGGGGGTAATGACTCACAGATTAGGAAGGGCTTTGTACACCCATGCTAATCCTGCACTGTAACCTTTGGATTACAGCAGCCAGTGCTAGGTGCCGGACACAGACACAGCCAGCTAGTTTGCTTCATCCCAGCCTCACTGGCAAGCAACCAGTGGGTGCCGTATCTGGGACAGATCCAAGGATTTCTGGGTCAAATCCAAGGTTTATTGCTGCTTGCAAGTGGTCATGCACAGACAGGAGAGAAGAACAGCAAGTGATGTTCTCAGGGACAGAAAAGCTGGTGAGAACCATCCTTGTCTCATCATTGGTGTTGCAGACCGGGGCTTCGTGTGGCTAAGGGTGACCATCAGCTTTCCCCAGTTAGGAGCACAGACTAGAAAACAGCAAGTAAGGATCTCCAGACATTACCTCTGATGTGCAAGCACTGTCATTGTCGTGTCTGGGATGAAGATTAACCAGCAGTTATCCTCCAGAGACCAAGGATACTGAGGCAGTTTAAGCCCTGTGGCAACACAAACATGGTTGTACAGTCCAAGGATATTATGGGACCAGAAGACAGCAACCTTGTAGTCCACAACTCACCATATAAAAGTAAAAGTGAACAGCTCCCAAAAAATTCCCATCAGGAAAAAACACTTTGGCACTGAACTCTGCCAGCACCCGCCACCTCACTGCCCTACAGGGTTCCTTTAAGGGGAATTGATTTGGCCAGATACAGGAGATTTTGTTGCGCAGCTGGGTAAACCTACAGCAGAAACTGGGGTGGGTGACCTAAATTCGTAAGAATTGTTGAGGGATGACCAGGTGATGAAGAAAGGTCTCTTCATCCCCACAGATGGTCCCACTAGGATAAAGCCAAGACATATCTTCAGAGATAACATGGTGAGTTCGGACTGCAGGGTCCCACAGTTCTTTAGGAGGTGACAAAATGGGCAATTTATACCCCTCTATGCTAGCTCCAGACAAGAGAGGAAGGGCATCCTCTCCAACTGGCACCTACCTTAGCCAGCCTGGATAAGCCAAGCTTACCCTTAGCCAGCACTGACACCGATGCTGGAGGAAAGGCACTGCCCCAGATCATTTATGGATACTTCACAACTTCCTAAAGGTTTCTGACCACCCCCACCCCCCTTTTCCCCAGCTGCAGGAACAGGTGCACAATTTCTAGAGACTTTTGATTTCTGGCCGTGGTGGTGGCCACTTCCAAAAGAAGATGAAGGAGGACCTAAGGAGCTTCTGCCCACTGAAATTATGTGCAGCAGCACCCAGATCTCTGCTCCTAACCTTCTCCACCTCACCGAGAAGGGGCAAAGACAGCGGATGAAACGCAGGTACTGCAAGGGCTGTGCTCATCTCTGGTTCTGTCTGGAACAGCTGAGGGAAGGGATGGGCACACTGTGTAAGAGCGCTGCATCCCATGCTGCTGTGCTTCCTCCTGGCTCCCACATGGGAGCTCAAGTCAGCTGGAGCTGTGCCTCTTGCGTGGAGCCCACCATGGCTGGATCTTGCAGGTCAGAGCCTGGGAAATGTTTGCTGCTGGCTCCACAGTGCCAGAACAGAGCATCAGCAGCTAAAATTACATCACTACCTGCAATTTGTACTTAATCACAAGAAAAGTATTTCCATGAAGAATAAAGGCTATGAATTCAAACACACACATTTGAACACATGAGAGCAAACAGCTTTATTATAGGCTGCAGTGGGAGACCTGTGGTCTCGGTCCATACACTTATCCATAGGACCCATACAGAACTGAGTTCATAGCTCTTTTTCTACTTCAACTTCGGAAATTTTGCCAGTAGATTCAAGGACCTCAGCAACAAAATGCAGTGATTCCGCCCCGGAGGCGAGCTGACTGATGGACCAGTTTGCGCCTGTTATTATCTTGTGGAGGTTCTGCAAGGCGAAGTCTATGTTGTTCTTCACTGCCCCCAGGTCGGTCGTTTGGCCTGCTCTCAGGTTTTCATTTTCCACCTTGGAGCTCTCCAGCTCTCCCTGGAGGATGGAGATCTCCTGCTTCAGCTTCTCCACGTTGCTTTCTGCTTCCAGAGCCCGCTGGGTCATTAGTTGGAGACTCCACTTAGTCTGCTGGACAAAGGACTGTAGCTCTTGGACTTTCCTCTCCTGTTTGGCCAGGCTGGCCTTCATCTGCCTCTGCAGCCTCTGCACAGTGCATGCCTGGCTCTCCAAGGAGCTCTGCATGCTCCTGAGTGCCCTCCTGAGCATGGTGTTCTCCTCCCTGAGCACCTCGTAGGTCAGCTGCGGGGACGGGAACTCCCTGTCCCCGATGGCCTCCTTGTGCAGCATGTGGGGCTCTGCTCCCCTGGTGTGCTCTGAGTACCCAAGATAAGGGTCGCTGACATGAGCCCACAGGGAAAAGGCATCCATCCCAAAGTGCTTGCCCATGCTATTATATTGGAAAGAGTCATAGGAGCCACATGGTGCCATACTGGCAGTTCGGAGAACATGCGACTTTTGATGCACAGGAAGATGATAGGTCCAGCTGCAGTCCTCATCTTCAGACAAGCTGCCAGGCACTTCCCTGTCTTTATAAAATGGTTCCTGAAACTCCTGAGCTTCCTCCTCAAGCTCCCATGCATGCTTGGCCAACCTCTTGGCATATATTCTGTTTTTCACTCCTTTGTCTTTCACCATGTAAGAGTGCCTGGTATTTAGGGAAGATGGGATAGGTTCTTCCAGATCTTCCCCCTGACTGTCACCCAAGCTGTCAGAGCTCCTGCACAGGAGTGGAGGACGTGCGGAGTGACAGAAGTAGCTGACTTCGTCATCGTTGTCATCATCGTCGTCATCATCTCCCAAACCTTGAGATTCTGGGCAGACCCTCTCCATTGTCCCAGAGATGCCAAACAGCCGTGACATTTTTCAGGACTCTGGGCTGCAGCAAGGGGGGGGATCCAAATTATCCTCCTGGAGCCTGGGTCACGCAGGCAGGTGACACTGACAAGCAGTGTTCCAACTTCCGCAGCCTCAGTGACGCTGCTGAGGGAAGAGGCAGTCACCAAAGCCCTCCATTTACATCACCAGGTTGTTCAGGAGGTATCGGAGAGGAGGACTAGGCATCTCTGTGTCTTTGCCATGGGGAGCACAGGAATCACCAAGGTCTGTGATGTCATCGTGTGACCTCACTGCCTGCTGTGAGGTCATGACCAGGGGGGAGAGGAACCGACCAATTGCAAAAGTGCTTTTTTGGCAGCAGAAGGATAAGCTGTATCCTTGTGGCTGCAGAGCCAACCCCAGCTTGGGGATGCTGCCGGTGGGCAGAGAGGAGCTTGTGAAGCCACCTGAGACCTCCAGCATGCAGAGGGGACAGGTATCAGCCGTCCCCAGGCAGGCAGCGTGGACCAGAGGGGACAACCCTGCCCCGCAGCCTACTGAGACATCTCCAGCAGCAAGATCAAGCCGCTGGCATTTTGCTGCCAGGGCTTATCCTGGGCAGAGGCAGGAGACATCACCAGTGCTTTGGCCAGAGGCATCGCCCTGAGCTGGCCGGCCAGCAAGGGGTCTGCACGGTGGTGCTGCTGATGTGATTCATCCCCTGCTGCCAGCTGGCGCAGGGAAGCGTTAGTAATACCGGGCGCCACAAACTCGGAGTGGCACGAGCCAGGAGACGAACGAAAATAAACCCACTTACCACTTCCACCCCAACACACCCCCACAGCGCGCGGTGCTGCCACGGGAAAGACAGACAGGCAGGTGAGAAGCCCTGGGCTGGGGACTGCCATCGCATCGGACTGGTGTTCACATTAGCCCCCCCAGAGATGCCATACCAGGAGGTGATGTAGCCACCATCCCTCCTCAGCAGCTGATGGCCCAGGGCCACTGCTGACATCCCTGGCAGCAAAATGGATGCTGCCAGCTCGGCAAGGCCAGGGGCCATACTGGGAGCATGAACTCTATGCAAACTCAATTTAAACAGCTGTGAAATGGTCCCGTTGCTCCTTGGAAACCTGAAACACAAATAGGATGAAGGGGGAAGGCTCAGAGATGCCTCCAGCAGAAGTGGATGACATTCATGTCCCCAACAGGCAGCTGCCTGTCACACAGATGAAGGGGAGGAAAGCCTGGCCGAGAACAGAGATGTGAATCCCTGACCATGCCCGAGGACCTTTCTTGGAGCTTGCTGTGCCTCCTGGGACCCACATGTGGAGGGGAAAGCTGGGGGGTCAGGGGCAGCTCCTGGGGAGTGAGATGAAACCCCACCAGTGGGTGCAGCGTGGGGCACGCTGAGAAATGCTAGGCAGGAGGCTGCAGTCAGGAGAGATGCCTTTCCATCCCTCTGCTGCCCTGTCCCCAGCATACACGAACACCCACGTATTTCATGGCCTGAGGAAGCCCCCCAGCACTTTGGGAAGCCTCTGCAGTGTGGGCATCGCAGACGCTGTCTTGCAGCGTAGAAGCTGTCAGCCAGGTGGGTCTCCAGGGGCCAACAGCCACCTCCAGCCCTGCAGCCGGAGTTGCCCTTCCTTCCTTCCCAAACACTTTCCCCTTCCTGCTCCCTAGACTGAGCGATGCCGGGAACACCGCCGCTGTACTGCAGTCATCCCCACCTTCCCAGGAAACACTGCTCTCCAGCAGCACAAGCCATTGCACCAGCCCACACTGTCACCCCAGCGCTGCTCTGACCCCGAGCAGACACGTGGGGCCAGGCTGCTGCCATCGCTTTCTGAGGGATCTGTGGGGTAATAATAACAACATCAGGGCACGTGGTGCTGATGCAGTGCCTCCATTGCTCCATCCATGCAGCGCCTCACACATCCCAGGGTTTCTCCAGCCCCTGCCAGAGCGGATCATATTTGACAATCCTTCCTTTAATTTGTGGTGGAAGAGTCTCATGAAACAGAACAGAAAAGTCCACGCCGAAGCACTCCCCCACTTCTCTTTTTATAACAACCGTATCTGGTGCTCTGGGATGTACACCGTGAACGACGATGATGGAAAAATCCCAGGGTATTTTTACACTCTTAGTCTTTGCTTTATCTGGAGTCGTCTGGCAAATGTTTCCCTCCTGTCTGTGGTCAATACCGCAGGCGCTGGTTGTGCCATACTTTGTGCCATTATTCCTCTTACCAACTGGGTAGCACCATCTGGTTTTGAGATCAGTATCCACAGACCCATCCTGCCTGCTTGGGCACGGTGACAACACAGCAGACATCTTCTCACCCTTCTTGGAGTCAGGGTGGAAACACCCACAGTGGAGAGGGGAACCCCTTGGGTTTTTGCAGAGCCTCACAGACCCATGGCATTCAGTTTGTCCTCTCCATCCTTTTTGTAACTCCACCTCATATCCTCTTCCTCACAAATATTCCCGGGGTTCATGCCAGGGCTCACAGGGCAGTTTGGTGCCGTGGGGTTGTCTCGCTGCAAAAGGCAGCGGCCAAGCTCTCGGTCCTCCGTGCCGGCGGGGCTGGGTGCTAGGCACTGTACAAACACGCGCGAAGGCACAAGTCACCGTGCGGGAGAGTTTTACCATATTAAAAAGGCAAGTGACATATGGAAGGTGAGGGGAGGAAGCTGTAATCAACTCTATACCATTTTTATATACACACTTCTGCCTTTTCGTTCAATAATTATAAATAGATCAAGTAAGTGCCAACAGTCCCCATCTGCCCTGCAAGGCACGATCCGCTGACCAGTTTCTCTCTCCAAAAGAGGATTTTATTAAGATGCCTCTGCCCAGTTTATATTTTGGGGTGGAGTGAGAGGGGGGGATTTTTTTTTCCCCCTTGTGAAGCCCTGGAGCCTGGGGATGGGTAATATGAAAACAAAACAAAATGATTTGAAGTTAAACCATCTCAGTGTGTGACTCAGAGCTATTCATAGCTCCCTGAAGCCAGCTGCAGCAACGGAGCCAGAAGGATTCTGCCCGTATTATTATTCCAATTACCATCTGAATTAAAAGTTTGAGCAGTGATCAGCCCACATACTGACGGGAGGGGGAGAGAAGAAAGCAAGAGAGAAGGAGAGAAAGAGAGAGAGGGAGAAAACACAGATAAAAATGGGATCCACACAAAGGTCTCCGGGATGACAAAGTCGGGAAGAGGCACGGAAAGGTGACAGCATCACCTCCTGCCTGCTCCCACACCACCCCGGCGATCCCTGCTCCGGCTGCACCAGCCGGGCAATGGCGCTGCAAGAGGGGTGGCCCTCTCCCTGGGATCCCGGCTGAGAGCGGGGGGACCCCACACTGGGGCTGATGGGACTGGTACAAGTGCTCATCCACTCTCTTCTCCCAAAGAAGTCCAAAACAGGACTCAGGGGAGAAGAGGCAGGGGCTGGGGGGCAGCCGAGCAGGAGCCTAAGGAGAGGATGCTGCTGGGGCGGCGGCTGGGACGAAGTCCCCGCTTTTTCTTGTTGAGTGAGGTAGGTGTGTGTTATTCTTCGCGGCGGGCATCACAGGGAAAATTAAATACTCAGAAGGCCCCTGGCCTTCCCTGGGTGGTGATCTTGACCAAAAAGGAGCCAGGATTTTGTGGCAGCCAGGGCACAGACCGTGTCTCATCTGCTCCTGAGGAAGTGCTGGAGCTGACATCCGCCCCAGCAGCCATCCTGCCAAAACCATGGACTAGACCCTGAAGGGTTGGTGCAAAACCTGCAAGACCTGAAAAAATGAGGGCACTGGGGTCCCCGCGTCCTGGGTGGCTGTGGTGTGCTCATGTCACCTCCTCCAGCTTCCCCGACTGCACCAAAGAAAAGGGCATCTCACCTAACCTCCCCACCCCAGGAGCTCCCTTGGCTGAGCATCCAGCCCTGTGGGAGCCCTCCTGGAAGGCCGTCCCCAGCAGTGTCCCTGCACCTCGGCATCTCTTCAGCACAGAGCCCCTCCCGAGCCTGTGCTGGCCTGGCCAGGAGGGTTGCTCATGCATGGCCTCTCGATGGCTTTCGGCTACTCGGGGACAAGGATCATTATCGGTGTGCAGGAAAAGGGGGGTAAGGGTGGCCAATGTCATCTGCCTGCCCGCTGCAGTTGCACTCCTGACAGGACAGGGACTGTCTGCCAGTGCCTTTGCAAAGCGCCCAGCAAGGCAGATGCCTGCAAATGGGTTATGAACGACAATAACAACAGCAACGACAGCAAAGGGCGAGCAATAGCCAGGGCGAAGCCTGCTCTGCACTGAGCCCCCGACCGAGAGAAGCTGCAGCCACTGCTCCGCAGCCGGCTGCTGCACAAGTGCTCAGCTCCTAGCCTGCTCCATCAGCAATAGGAAAAAAAAATTTGCCCCCCAAAACCTTTGTCGCTAATCTAACAAGGAGCCCAGCAGTGTCGCCAGCATCCTGAGGTGGTCCCAGGTTCTTCCCTTCCAGCCCTCCCCGCGGGGCTTCAGAAACAGAGCTGAGGGAGCATCCCAGGTAAGCCGCAAAACTGCACTCCTGTGGAGAGCGGATCGACTGTTTTACAACAAGCCTGCTGGCTGCAGCTTGCTCGGACCAGTTAAACAAATGCACCTGAAAGACGTCAAGCCTAAGGGCTGCCCGATGCCTGCGGTACAGAGGACCATCCCCCCCTCCTTCCCACTTGCCCCCGAGCTCCCCGATGCTGTGGGGGCTGCCAGCAGGGACAGGCTCGGGCGCAGGGGGAGAGCGGTGCAAAGCGGGGACACGGCAGCTGCGTTTGCAGGCTGCTCCGCCTGCAATATTCCCCCCGCCATCGTTATGGGTTGCTGCCGTACCCCTGCTCCTGCGGGCTGCGATGCTTGCTCCCGCTGGCACCCTGCCTGCTCACCTGCCTCGCGCCCGCTGGTGCTCGGTGCTGCCCGCAGCTTCTGCCCGGTCACCTCCACCCAGACACGAGGCTCTTTCTTGGTCGGGGAAGGGATGAGGACAGGAGAGGAGAGGACTTCTGGGGCCGCTGGGTCTAGTCCCGTGGCAGGCACCGCCTCTTCGTAATGCCATCGAGCTTTTCGGAGGGATGAAGCGCCTGCCTGCCCAGCCTCTGGGATCCCTGGTGCCCTTCAGCCCCCGTGCTCACCGTGCTGCTGGCGGGGACAATCTATACAGCTCTCACGGGGCTATAGCGATGCTTCAGCCTCTTCTATAGCGGAGTCACTTTTGACATCCTCTTTCTATAAGTCTCTTTTCGGCCGGCCCCTCTGCGCAAGTGCCTAAGCAGGCTGCCAGCAAATGCCGTGGCCTGGTGCAGAAAGGGAGCGGGCGACAGGAGAGGGGAGAGCAAAGATGAAGGCAGGGGAAGGCAGAACAGGCAGCGGAGAGGCAGACGGGACGAGGCCGGCAGCTCATTGCACCAGTGCTGGCGCCGCTCACACGGGAGGGAGGAAGGGAAGGAGGTGGAGGAGGGAGGCAGGAGAGGTGTCGGGGTCTTTTCTCTGAGCCTTTCGCAGGGGACAGAGTGGGGGACGCTGCCTCCCTCATTTTCACACAGCGCCAGGCTCCCTTTGAAGCGTTTCAGGAGAAATGTTGCCATAGAAATAAAACAGCCACCCAGATTGCCAGGGGCAGGCCAGCCACCACAGTGCGGGCACAGGCAGGATGGCAGCAGGACTCCCCGGCCGGTGGCATGGGGCAGTGCCGGGCCGGAGGATGTCTTGTCCTCCATCCTCTGCTCCCTCCTCTTCGGTGAGCCCTGCAGTGGTGCTGGCATGGCAGCGTGGCCAGTGCCAGCCCCAGGTGGCAACTCCTCCCTAAATGCACCAGCGGGTCAATGCTGAAACCGCCCCTGCAGGCAAGCTGCCTGCCACCAGGCTCCCCAGAGGACGGGCATAGAAGTGCACAGGTCTCTGGGGCACTCGGGACGGGGTTGCACTGCTGCTGGCTCTCATCCAACATCTGCCCAAGCCACAGCACCACCTTCACTCCTGGAGAACAAGCCTGAGAGCTCTGAGGGTGAGAACCAGCTCGAAGGAGACCCCTGCCCAACCTGAGCCCCCACTACCAGATCAACATCTCTCCTGAGAAGGGGCTTCAAGACTGGCCACCCCCACTAAAGCCACCTTGTGTGGGGAGGAAAACCGGAGCCGGTGCCTCCAGGGGCTCCATATGAGGCCCCTCCACTCCGGTGAGGAGCACAGTAGCAGCACCATTGAGGAACACAAATTTAGCCCGATGTGGTTTCACAGCACTGCAAGGCAAGCGCAGACGGCTTCACTCGATCCTTAACCATTCACAGAAACATGAGTGCCAGCGGGAGGCTGGGGAACCGCGCGCGTGTGAGTAAGGGATCGATCGCTAAGACACGAGCATCCATCTATTGATCCCTGGCTGCGCTGTCGGGTTAAGCCAACCCAGCGCAATAACGAGACAGGACAGTGGGAACTTGCTAAGGGCAGATTGCCATTAACTGCTCCGCTCTGCGTCTGCACTGATGTAAGCACGCGGCGGGCACAGGTATCCGTCACCATGTCCTCCTCCCCATTGCTGGCACCCTCCTGCCAGTGATACGACCCCAGGAATGCGACTGCTCCTAGGGTGGTGGCCGGTGGCCAGTGGCCGAGCTCAGGGTGGCCAAGCAGCCAGAGGTGCCACCAGGGACCCATTCTCCTGGCTAACTCCATCCTTCCTGGGCCACCTCCTCACTTCCCAGCTTTCCTTGCAAACCATGGTGGGGGGACCACGAGGGGCAAGGACCACTGCCAGCCCCCTGCCAGCGCCACATGTCATGGCCCTTGGTTTTGGCACCTGAGGAAGGACAGAGATGGAAGAGGAGAAAGGTGGAGGAGAGGGAGCACCACTTTTCTGCGGATCAGCCCTCTCCAGCTCATCCTCTCCTTGGCCATCCTTACCATCCCTCCTCTCCTCCGCCACCCCCTGTCCCCACCAGTCTCATGTTTCCCTCTTAAGACACGTATTTCCCCTGTACTTATTATTATTGTCAGTGGCTACAAACAGGGGGGGCCACACGCCGGGGTGACTCAGTCATCTGTGGGCGCCACTTCCGATGGTGAATGGAGAGGGGGCACGTCCCCATGTCTTCGGCGAGATGTGCTCCCCGCACAACCCCCCATCCCCTCCCAGGCTCCAGGTGACCCCAAGCCCCGGGTCCCTCTCCACACCTCCCACCTCCTGCGGGTGCCTCCTCCCAAGAAGCTGAGGAGGGCACAGAGCGGGGGTTGAGGGTAGCCTTGGAGCCATGTCACCTCCACCACACGTCCCCCACGTGTGCTGTCACCGTCTGCCCTTCGCAACACACACCATGGTGGGGGCGAAGCAAAGAAGGGGAGAAGGGAGAGGCCCCGGAGCTGCCATTCGCTTTGCCATGGATGGAGCTGGGGCTGGGTGGTGGGGACAGGAGACTCCAGGCTCTTGGCAGGGGAATTTGGTTGTCTCCAGGCAATTTGCCCAGGAGGGAGGGCATCAGGGCACCAGGGATATCCGATGTGACCTGCCTGCACCATGCAATGCCCTCTCCTGCCCCAGCAGGGATGTCGGCCTTGCCAACAGGGAGCAAAGGCAGAGTTTCTCTGGCATTTTGCTCATGGCTTCCTCCTGAGCTCCTCCACCCAAACCCGGTATCCAGAAGACCCTTTGCACCATGCCTATCTGAGGGATGTTGGACCACCATGGGCAGGATCAGCCATGCTGGGACTGGAAGAGCTGGAATGCAAGGGAGAGGGGCGACAGGTCTAGAGCCGAAAAAGCTCCATCGGCAGCAGGAGAGCCATCACGGCCGCTTCGGCCCCAGTTGCACCCAGGTGCTTGGAGAACAGGTCCCCAGCTCCATTCTTCTCCAGGCTGCCCTAGGGAACTGGCCAGGACTATTGCCCGCACAGAGCAAGAGAAACGAACGGTGAGCGACACCCAGCCCCGGGCGAGAAGGCGCTAAGGGTACGTGGCAAGCCGAAAAAATGAAGTTACACACAAAGTGACCTAAGGGAGGGTGGTGAGGGGAGGGGAGGGAAGTTGAGGAGGTTTACAGGCAGGTACCTACCCCTGCCCCTCGGCCCGCAGCCACCCCAGTAGCCGTATGTGCATACGCCGTGCACACAGGCAACTTTATTATTCACTGGCACGCTCACATGAAGCCACGCATCTCTCCCTAAGTTATATTTATAGCTGTTCCTCAGAGCGAGAGCACATGAAACAATACATTATTTTCCTAAGGGAAAAAAAACCCTTCCCGGTCTCATGCCAGCGAGGGGAGCAGCGCACCCCGGCACCGCCTCTTACCCGGGTCCTGCCGAGGGCTGCCGCCTGCTCCAGCCGTGCCGAGCCAACATCAGAGGAAGGGGAAAGCGGCCGGTTTCTCCATCTCACCATGAAACGTCTCAGCTGGACTGGAGGAATCAGGGAGGACTCTCTGCAGCCCTCGTTCGCTTCTGGCTTGGGTTCCCCCCCCTCCGCCACGAGGAGCTACTTCTCCACCGTGACCTGCTCCTCTCCTAACTCTGCCCTGCCCACGCCAGCGCTCTCCTCCTGCCTCTGCCTCTCCTCAGCATTTTTCGCTCCCGGGAGCATCCATCCCACAGAGAGCTGGTGTGCCTTCACAGCTCAGCGATGGGTTCAGGTCTCCCCTTCCTGCCTGGCTCCCTCGTTCCCGGGTGTTATTTGCCCGTGCCCCTCGCTGCCCCCCTGCTCTGGTCCCCAAATCCCCCCTCTCCCTTCCACTCTTCCTTCCCTTTGCGCTCCGCTCCCTTTCCCTGGCTGCCTCTCCCCCTCGCTGATTGCTATGCAATCTGTAGCTGAGAAGTCAGTAACTCTGTGGTAGGATCCAACAGCTTTCCGCTACTTTAGCCCATCCTCGCGTGTGAGCTCAGAGCCGCGGAGGCACCGCTGCGGAGCTGCCATGGGGGAGACAAGAGCGCAACCATCGGCAGAGGGGAAGGGGACAGCGGGGCCGCCGGGTGCCTCCAGGGAGGCGAATCCTCCCACTGGGCTGGAGCAAAGGGCTGAAATATCCACTGTCAAGGTTTTTTCCCACCTGGATTTGGGGTGCTGGGCTGACACCTCGCCCTGAGGAAGGACCAGGCTCTCCTGGCCCGTACAGAGCATTTGCCACATGGCATCGCCTCCCCGCATCCACAGCCCGGCCTCCCCACCCTGCAGTGCTGGGGCTGTCCTGCTGGGACGGGCAATGGCGGGGACAGGAGCACGGGCAAGGAGGGACCAGCCCTCAGGGCTCCAGGATGGTGTATGGCCACCCCACCAGGAAACCCGACCCAGAAAACTCCCCTGGGTCTCCATGTCTGGCAGCATCTCAGGGGCTTTGAAGACGGCACTTCTTGGTGGCAAGACGAAGGGCCGGGGGACCCTGTGGCAGCAAAGCTGCCTCTTTTGTAGAAGAGGGAAGCTGGAGGCAGAAGAGACCCCTGACCCTGCAGGCAGCAGCTGTGGGGCAGAGGCTCCGGGGACAGCCCTGCACCAGGCCAGTGGGGTTCATGGGCATGGTGTCCATCTCAGTGTCTCATCTGCCACCTCCAACATTAAGGCCTCTGCTGGGAAGTCAAAAAAGGTCAAAACCCCACTTTTTTAGTGCCCTCTGGGTCCCAATCCTACAGCATGACCCTCCCTCACCAAATTATCCCAAGATCCCATGGCACATGGATGCCCCCTCGCTACAGGGACCACCGTCCCCCACCAGCATCAGTGAGCTCTGCAGCGGCGAGCGCAGCCCGCTCTCACCTGGCAAAGCCACCCCAGGGCGGGCAGAGGAGATTTTTAGCAGCTCTCCATGCAGATGAGCAGCTGCAAATGGGGCACACGGCAGCCTCCCACACTGGCCAGCTCGCCCCAGCCCAATCAGAGCTGCTCCTGGCCACTCGGACCACAGGGTCCCAGGGAGCCCTGATGCCCAGATGGAGCAGGGACAGCCTGCTCCCTCCATTCCCTCTGCAGTTGTCCCTAGAGGGACACGTTCAGGTTCAGGGGAGGACCTGCTTTCCCAAAAGACCCGTCCCCAGGGCTCGTGGGGCTGCGTCCCAAGAGCTATGTCTGGGAGCTGCATGGGTGGCCCACCAGAAAGCGTACCAGCCCTCAGGCACCACAGCAGGCCTTTCGCCTCTGTGCAGTAAAGGGATGAAGATGTTGCAGAGATATCTTGCTTCTTCCCTGGGCAGGCAAAGCGGTCAGGCACCCCCACACTGCCGCAGCCCCCTCGGCTTTACCCTCTCTGCCTTTTCCTCCTCATCACTGGCTCCCCCCAGGACCTTGACGTGTTTACCTCTGCCTGTGCAGCAAGAGGATGAACGGCTGTACCATGTGCATGGCATGGCACCCTGGCATGGCCAAGAGGCAGCCGGCACAGCCGGGGCCATCAGGAGATACATGGGGACATTGCATCGAGGATGCCACCAGCCCCTCGCTGTCCTTGTGCCCCTGGGGTGCTGTGCCCCAGCTGCCCCAGGCCTGCCGGCCCCGGCAGCGGCGTGGCTCACACTCGCCACCCCCGCCCGTCTCCACCGGCACCGTCTTTAATAAGAAGCGTGGAATATTTTAGCACCTATGGAAAAGCCACCACAGACGGTGGTGGCAGCCGTTGCCAAGGAGACGCTCCCAAAAATAGCCCCACTCCGCCAACCTTTCCCGATGCTGCTGTGGGGATGGGGGAGGCAGAGGGACGGAGGGATGGAAGGGTGGAGGTATGGAGGGAGGGATGGAGGAAAGGAGGGATGGAGGGAGGAAAGGAGGGATGGAGGGATGGATGGAGGAATGTTTGGAGCGATGGATGGAGGGGTAGGGGGTGGATGGAAGGATGGATGGATAGAGGGGTGGAAAGGTGGATGAAGAGGGATGGAGGAGTGGGTGGAGGGGGAAGCAGGAGGTCCTGGGAAGGTGACCAAGCGCTGCCTGACCCCTCTCCTGCCAGGGGATGAAGAAAAGCACAAACCCCATGCCAGCAGCCCCTGCTTGGGCACATATGGTCCTGCTTTCCTGCAAGACCGGCTAAGCCAGCACAAGCCCTCAAGCCCTCTCTGCCCTGGGCAGGTCTGACCTTGAGTGTTTAAACCAAACAACACAGTTTTAGACTCCTTAGCACCTTCCAGACTCCCTGTGCCATCCTCCTCCGGACGTCCCATCTCCGTCCCCGGTGCTCCAGGACTGCCCCGGCTGAGCTGTCCCAGTCATGGGGGCAGAGGTGGTGAGAGACAGAGGTGGCCCACAGTTCTCAACCCCACCATGTCCCCCAGACCCTTGGGGAATGCTGAATTGCTTTCCTCTCTGGGCCCGCTCTGGGATGAATCCTGGGGGCTGCCCGCCCTCCCAGGGGCTCTGGATGTGTCCTGAGCCACAGCCTGCAGCAGAAATGGAGGGGGACTCGAGGCCAAGAACCTCCAGGGGCAAAAGCACAGAAGTCTTCCCAGTGGCAGGAAACTAAGGCTTTAGTAAGAAGGAATCCCCTTCTCCCACCTTCTCGCACCATTGCCATCGCCTCACAGGACAGGCAGAGGTGGGAAAGGGCCCTCAATGGAGCTGCTGCCACCTGGCCCAGGGGCTCTGCCGGAGAAGGAGCCTCCCAGACCAGCGAAGGCAGAGAGGGAAACCCAAAAATAGAACTAAAGG
>VZSZ01007846.1:106868-124161 GCA_013398815.1 Ibidorhyncha struthersii
AAAAAACATATAGAAATAAAAAAAAAAAAAAAAAAAAAAGGGAAGAAAAAAAAAAGAGGACAGGGTCAGTAATGTGGACCGGGGGCCATTTTTGCTGGGCTCAAGGGATTTGAATGGTGAATTCTAAGTCTAACCTGCATGAGAGAGACATCACAATGGGAAAGAAGAGAAAGAAAAGGTTCCTTTAAATGCAAGAGGTCTACACTGGTCACCAGCAGGCGAGTGGTCTCATTTGCGTGAGGGGGGANGCGGTGGCAGCTGTGGTGCTGGCACCATAGCCACTAGCACTGTACTCTGCAGTGCCATAGCCACTCGTGCCATAGGCAGCTGCTCCATAGCTCCCTTGAGTGTAACCATACTGGCTCTGTGCTGCCCCAAAAGCAGAATTTGGGCTCCCGTAGGCACTGCCATAGGTCTTGTTGGCTCCGTTGGCATAACTGTCACCACGCTCACGGTCTCTGAAGCCACCCGAGTCTCTCCGGCCCTCTTTCACTCCCCGGAGCCTCCTGTCACACTCTTCCTGGTACATCAGGTTAGGGTTGTTTACTGAACTGCTCGTTCGGTAACGAGAACGACCTCCTGGCGATGAATATATTAAGATTTAGTACCATGAACAAGTCTTAAAACAATGAACTCTGGTACTATTATGCCACCCTTTCTCCCCCTTCCACATCCACAAATCTGCCCACAAGGAGCAAGTTCTCTTGACTGACTATAACTTCCCTGCACAGCTGTACACACATCTCTTCATTTTGTTCAAGCTGTAAATATCACATTCAAAAGGGGTTCTTAATGTTGTGTTCAGAGACAAAGAAACTGAAGAAATTCAGGACCAACTTGAAATTGAAAATATAATGGAAGTTACTGCTCCTTCAGGGAATGAGAGGAAAAATAGTGTTAGTCCCTGAAGGTAAAAGGTATCCTTTCACTGATTGCAATTTTGCGTCTGCATGCATGCACATCCTGTTGCCTGTGCTCAGGTAGGAACTGCAAGGAATTAATTAATTCAAGCAAGATAAGCTCTGCGAGTACCTTATCAGGATTAATAAAAAAATAAAAAAAAGAGGATACAGCTAAGGTAAAAGAGTTGACTGCCTCTTTTTTTGGACAGAAATACTGCATCTACATAACGTCTTGAGATCTCAGGTACAGAACAGCTTTATTACTAATCTGTCTGCTATCTTACTACTTCCCTACCCTCTTTTAATCTTCCCTCCCTCAAAATTGGGAACCTATTTCCTGTATAGCCCTTTTCCCATGTGCCTTTACCTCCACCACCACCTCCTCCTCCTCTGTGGTCCACAAGCTGCATCAGTTTTGGATTGATGGCTTGATTGGCTTCTTCCAACACTTTGATAAGCTCCCTGGCTTGTTTCAGGTTTCCTGGTGTGAAGAAGGTGTAGGCAGTACCTTTGTTGGTACTACGTGCAGTACGGCCAATACGGTGCACGTAATCTTCAGAGCTGTTCGGATAGTCGTAGTTTATCACAAATTTAACATCTTCCACATCTTGTGAAGTACGCAGGTGCGAAGCACAGTGAAGGGGTGGGGTTGAGGAAAGGGGAGAAGAAGAGAGGACGTGCCAACGAAAGGTGGGGAGCACGAATGCAGGTGACAGTAATAAGAAAAAAAAATACAAAGTTAGTAATTGCATGGAATAAATACAAGACAGACTCATCCCAAAAGAGTACAAGACTCATATTTAAGATCATCAGGAACAAAGATTAGTGTCCTGAAAAACAGCAGTAATTTTAAAGCAGTTTTGCCCTGCACTCAAATTCATCCTCCCCGGAATGTATTCCTCTGCCTTCATGTGTCAGAGACACTGATGTTTGTGAATGAGCTAACTGAATCTCATATTTAAAAAAAAAAATAAATAAATAAAACCACAATCTGGAAAGTGAAAATGCCACCATCCGACAGAGCAAACTGGGGTGGAGGAAGGGCAGAACTGCCACGGTAAAGCTTTTACTCTGTTGGGAGAAGTCTAACAAATAGTAACTGTAATGAGATCACTTACCTTCCACTTGGTAACATGAAATAAAAGGCAATCTTAAAAATATTTACTCTTACAGTCCTAATAAAATACAGTGAACTACTTCCCCTAGCCTAAAGCTTAAGACACTCCAATTACATTAGTATTATTTAGTCAACTTATTAAAAATTATTCAGACCTAAAATATCTTAACTCAGCTTTGTAGTTATCACCAGAATGCATTGCACTAACATTTCACCATGCTGTTCCATCCAGTTTTGCCAAGCTTTTTTAATTTGGACAATCCTGAATTCCATTAACAATTCCCCACTTCCAGCTTCAGATGGAAGCAGGAAATGATCAAAGTTGCTTTAATTAAAAAATAGTATTAAAATTTAGGAGATCAGAACTGCACACCTTATGGGAAGTCATACTTTGTAAACTTATGGGACAGAAACAAGGCAAATATTAGTGTAACACTTCAGTGAAAGCACCTGAAGTACCAGAAGCACTTATTTGCTATAGTATACAACATTTTAAAAAAGCATGGTATTACAGTAAGTACCCTAACAGCTCATAAAAAAAATATTTAAAATCTGCATTTTAAGAAGAATATTTTGAAAATATCCAAGATAAAACACAGATTTTTGTGATTTCCTTTCTTTTTTTTTTGTTTTAAATAGAGAAACATTCTCTGTTTGTTACCAGACCGATGCACACTCCCTCCTCCTGTGGGAAACCGCTGCAGCCGATCCCGTCTCTTTGCCTTTTATTTTTGGCGGCCTCCTTTCGAAAACTCCGCCCTCTGACACGGGACCACTGGAGCGCGGGGAGCATGCATCAAGGGTCCATGGCAGCGAGAAGTCCCCACACACGCTCGCTCTGTGAACTGGCTTAGACGCTTCTCTGTAGCCCCATTTGGTTGTGAAGCGCCGGAGAACCCGGGTTCAGGTAAAAGTTTCAGGTCCTCCAACGCTTTTTGTCCCCTATTCGGGGTTCTTAGGGGCAATTGTCAAAAAAATGAAGATACAAAAATTACATCCAAAGGGTCAGACTGCATCTATTGCCCAGACTGCATCAATTTCAAAGGGGTTGTAGGAAAAATAAAAACAAGAGGGATGTAGTGACAAGAGGGGGACTTCATGTCTGTTTCTTATTACAGCAAAGAGGGGGCTCCTCAGTCTTTGCTGACTCCAAAGTCCTGAATCACACCAAAAAAAAGGGAGTGAGAAGGCAGGTTTCACAGGGGGCTGCGCGAGTCTCCAGCTAGGGTCCTTGATGCAACAGTTTTTTTAAAAAAGGGGAAAGTGAAGTAGAGAGAGGAGTACGTATAACAGATTGCATCTTCACAGCCAGGGTGTAACTAGCCTGACAAGCTGCAGGCTACATGATCCTCAGTCAGTCCCGTTTTGCACATCCATCAGTAGCAAAGCGACTTGAATTACCACAGAGGATACAAGGACATGCTTTCCCAGCAGAAAGCACAGGGAATTGTAGCTACCAACGTAGTGGAACTGACTTGACTGGGGAGGAGTGGGAAAAATGGGAAGGCAGGAAGAGGAAAATGCAAGGGTGTTTTCCAGACTAGAAAGTGGTCCTGGCAGAGCACACAGCTTGCTGAAGAAAGACCAGAGCAAGTACAAGACTTGGCTTCTCCAGTCTAGCATGCTCCAAGGTGTTTGTGCACACTCGCAATCTTCCTGCGCTTTTAGAAGATAATGTAGCAGGATCAAGAACTGAAACTGTAATTCATTTTTGACAGCTACCTGGGAAACATTTCCTTTGTCAGACCATCAGAATGCCATACGGCACAGTCTCCTATTATTAATCAGGAGAGATATAAACTAGCAAACATGCTAGTCTAGAGAGCTGTTCAGACCATCAATGTGGATGTGCCCCCACCCCTGCACTGAGAATAATCTGCAGCTGATATCAAAGCTTCTGTTAAAGAAAACAAAACAAAACAAATTCAATGTTTTTAGTTTAATAGACTGAACAAAAAAAATAAAAGTAAAAAAAAAAATAAATATCAGTGCAGAGAGAGGACCTCACTCCAGGGAATTATCACAAAGAAGTCATTATGGGACTCAGAACTTACCTGGAAGAAGCTTTTTTGAAACCAATGTTCCATTAGGAAGAGGGAAAGCCCTGGTGACTCAGCCAAAAGGCGCGCGCCCCTGTTTTATGTTATTTAGGTAGAAGCCTTCACTTTCCAGGATCTTGGAGGAAGTCGTCCAGAAGTTTGCCAGTTAAGTGACTTATTTTAAGAAGCAGCAAACTCAGGGCCCCAAAATAAGCAGAGATGTTGTTCAGTAACAAGAAACAGACTCTGGTACCTTTCCCCCTTCGCTCAGGTGAAGTGGAGGATGGGAAGTTGGGAGACTGTTTTCTGAAGTGTTATCCAATTGAGTAGTTTTGGGGGGAGTGTTTTTTTGAGGGGGGGGTGAGGCTGTTTTAAGTGTCTAGGCAAGATGCACAAAGAAGCTACCAGCACATAGCAAGCCTGTTTAAAAAATGCTGCTAGAGAAAGCAGCTCTCTTTCATACAAACTGGTTTCAGGCCTCAGTCCCTTCTCCCAACAGGCCCAAGTTCTAACTGCACAGGTCCAGACATGACCCTAGAGGGCAGAGACTGAAGTCCATATAATCACCTGAGGAAGTGTTGGACATTTTTTGAGGGGGGAGGGGAAGGAGGGGTGAAGGTTGTGTGAACAAAGGCTGCCAAGTCTAGTAATGGTCTGCCTGTATTAAAAGTGACCATATGATGCACAGCACAGCCACCCTTTCAGCATATGTAAAAAGAGACCTCAGATAACTTGAGATTTTTTTAACAGCTAGAGATTTTTCTAAGCTTATTGGCAACGACTTGCAATAATTTTGTCTAAAATTTACTACAATGAGACATCAACCCCCAAGTAGTTTATCTTCTACCAAACTCAGGGAGGGTGCAGTATTCAGTGTTCATTATTAAACTCAGAGCACTTCAGAAGTCATCCTCCTCTTCTAGAGTGGACAGACGTATAAGGACTGTGCTCAGCACAAAGTGTTTCACAATACAAAATATACTTATTAAAAAAGGGGGCACAACTGATGCATCCAGACAGATCATCTTCATACCACCAGAAGAGAGCTGTGCAATTTTGATTCAATTACACATTCGGGTAACATGATATTAAAGGCCATATATAATCTCAGTGGTCCTGCCTAGAAGGAACACAGAGGAGGGAAGGTTACATGTCAAGACTAAAGATCTGGAGCAGTGCTTCCTCAGATGTGAATACATCTGTGGGGTAAACATGCATGTACGCTGGGGTTGGTATATTCAAATCTGCAGTGTGTCATACGGGGAGAATATAAGCTATTTGCTGTTGAAATGCTCTCCCACAACTTCCTACTTGAACTTTATCTGACACGCTCTGAACTGAGAGCAATCCATCCCTATCATCCAGCAACAAAAGCTGGATTTGGGGAAGAAGTGAGTGTGGTGGAAGGGTTGGGTTGCATAATTGGACGTCTCTTCTCCCTCTTGGCGATCGATTGGTCATGCCTAGGCCTTGCTGCAGACCAAAGCCTGTTCATTAGGAGCAGGAAGAGACTTTGAATATGAAAGAAAAAAAAAAGATTAATGTTAAAAAACGTATTTCACATGTGGGGGAAAATCACGCTTTGATTTTTTTTTTTTTTTAAGAAAACATATTTCAGTCCAAAGAAGAAAAATATGCAGCAGTAGGCAAGAGTGGTCTATGTGTACAAACCTAGCCCACGAGATGCAACATCGGTAGCAATGAGGATAGGAGCCTTTCCAGAACGAAACTCTGTAAAACAAAGCATGCTATGAAGTAAGTTTTTTCAGAAAGATAAAAGTTACTTGAACTTGATTTACACTAAATGCTCATTTTCCAGAGTCTAGGTAAGATGGGTCAGTCAATTTCAGAAACCCCAGCAAGTCAGGACATAACATGGCAACTATTTTTCAAAATCCAGCTCTCTGGGTTAAGCAATTTTCCCCATTGTGTTTTTGTGTCCCACCCCCTACCCCCCCAAATAAATGCATATACAAGTACTGAAATTAACAGTACAAAGGCAAAGGAAGTTCTTTTGAAATGTATCTATCAGGTAGAGAGAGACAATTTAAAAAAAAAAAAAAACCAAAACAAAGACAACCGAGAAAAGCACATCTCTGTAAATTACGTACAGCAGGCAGCTGAGTTAGCCTCCCCTCAGTGATGGACTCACCATTAAGCACCCAATCTCTTTCTGGCTGACTCTTGTCTCCATGGATACACATAGCTGGCCAACTGCCAAACAGAGATGCACGTTAGTATAGACAGAAAGTATATACATTAAAGGCAACAGGACGATTCACTGGCATTTCAGTAAAAAGGCAAAAAATAAAAGACTTGAGAAATATTTTATTCCCTGTCCTCCTCTGGCCTGTATCTACCTAGCATATATACTGGTTTGTTTCTTGCATGTTAAACCCACTGCCTACATCAACAACCATATAAGCCAAATCATGTTTGCTGTACTGATACGGTCCTGATTAGTGTATCAGTATTCCAATACCCTGAAAGCTGCCCAGCTTACAAATATTCTCTCTTGCACGAATGCTTTGATGGACTGGAACCTTCCGGAAACTAGGACTGAATTCGGCCAAGGAAAGAACGGACAAGTTGTTCCCAACAACAGCACCACAAACATTCAAACCTTACTGCTTTTGATTACAATTTCTGTTTCCCACTAGAAACAAGGGGGGGGGAAGGGCTAATCACCCATCTCTGCGCATCCTTCGAGTGAGATCATCACATCGCCTCTTTGTCTCCACAAAGATGATAGTCTTGTTTTCTTTCTCTGCCATGATTTCTTCCATCAGTTGGATCAGTCTAAAATAGACACATGAGCTAAGATGCATATCCTCATATACAAGAATATAGAAGCACTTACATTAAGAACATCACAACACGCATCCACATAGATCAGTCAATACCACTTACAGAGAACTTAGGTCTGTTGTAAACCAGCATGGTTAGAATATACCCAACAGACTAGTTAATTACAAGACTTACTTATTTTATAACACTCAAGGGTTAAATAATACTACAAGTAACTTCACTATTCAGAATTCATATTTGGCTTTCAAAGCAATGTAGATTTTTAAGTACAACCAAAAAAATGGAAGTGGTAGGAAAATCAGCTTACTTATGGTCTTTCTCGCTTTCCATGCATACATCCACTATCTGCAGGATATTGTGGTTGGCACTCAGCTCCAAGTTTCCCACATTGATCTGAACATAGTCCTGCAGGAAGTCCTCGGCAAGCTGGCGCACTTCTTTTGGCCAGGTGGCACTCCACATCAGAGTCTGTCTGTCAGGCTAAGAAAAAGGGAAAACAGATTTATTTAACTTACTGGACTTTGAATGGGAAACCAAAGGAGGCTGTCCTTTCCACGCACCCTGATCTGGTCAACAATTTTACGAATTTGGGGTTCAAATCCCATGTCCAACATCCTGTCTGCTTCATCCAGCACCAGGTACGTACACCGACGAAGGTTGGTCTTTCCTGCCTCAAGGAAATCAATCAAGCGACCTGGTGTAGCAATGCAGATCTCCACACCTTCAAAACAGAACGAGGAAAAAGAGTAAGGCTCTTCATTTGAATGTCAATTGGTATTTTTAGTCAGAATGAATCACCTTTCAGAGCAAAACTGTCTAAAAAAATAAAAGCACACCCTCATTCGTACCCAAGATTGAGTCATTTCAGTAGAAGCCCTAGTTTCTTTTAATATATTTTCCATTCTGAAATTACTGTTACAGTACCATTAGAATAATAAATGCAGTATAGAAGCTAAAAGCCTACTGTCAGAAAACACCACCAAAGAGCTGTCCAAAAATCAGAAGTAAAGCTTCTACTCAAGCCTGACCCACCTTCATCCAGAATTATAGTCTGAAGAGCTCTCTAGAAAAATAAGAACGAACTCCAGCTAAACTCTCCACGCTAAGCAAACATGAAGTGCTCCTCTTGCTATACAGGTCAAATTACTGCCACTTCCACTTTTTTTTTTTTCCTTTTTCTTTTTTTCCCCTCCAATTATGCACCAGTAGCGACAACCATTCTGTCCTTATCTGTTAGCATAAAACCAGAATCCAGGTATTCATAAACTAGTATCAGGTACAGCACTTTATACATTCCTTCAAAAGAGGGACTGGTTTCCGATTCCCAAATCTTACACGTGAATCCTTCAGTGTCACTGAAATGTCCACAGGAAGGTAAATTTACGTAAGCAGTAAGGTGAAAAAGAGCAAAACCCCACCAGCTTTCTTGATACTGCACTTACGTACGCAGAGTATTTTGTAGCAACCCAGATCTTTTTGTCTGTGACAACCTGGACTCAGTTGTCAAAGCTGGGCGCACTTCTAGTTTCTATAAAGCTCATGCAAGAATTAATTAGATTTCTAATGGATCCATTAATCTGCCAGAGAGACTGAAGGAACTGCAATTTCTGTTGTCAATGATGTACTCCTCCAAAATAAACTAACTGAATACCCAGTAAATCACAACTGAGAAAAACCCCATGTGTTTTCTGGACTTACCTATTCAACAATCTTTGCTGCAGAAAATACTAAGCAATCATTCAAAGACAGTAACACCTGAAAGGACTGAAAGCCAGCCCACATGCCCTAATCAAATGGTTTTCTTCATAAGCCAGGGAGCACCTATTTTACAGTACTCCACAAAGGTGTGCAAAACCCCACCACGGTGATCCTCCGAAGATCTTTTCATGTAACCTTTGACTCTTCCATTGAAGATGCTACTTTTGAATTGGAATGCACTACCAAGTTCTCTTTTCTTGAAGAGAACTACCCCACAGCCTTCTACCATGCATGCCTTTATCCCATTACTGCAGTTTTCAGTAACGACTCTGCAAACCCCAGCGGTAAGTAAAATTTTCTTGTTTCTTGAGTAGGTCTGTGTATATATATATATATATGCTTACCTTGATAATACTTCTTACATCTTTTTATGTAATTCTATTACATTTTTTTAATCTAGTGAAGATGAAAGCCATCAGCACATTCTTGCACTTGAAATTGTATGTAACCAGCCATCAATATGAAGGTCAGATCACCTCAGCACTACCGTGTTACAGTGGTCACTGTAGAATCAAGGTTCCTCATCATTCCCAACTCCAGCTCCTTGCTACGTATAAGACAGCAGTTACAGAACCTTACGGGGCTCGTGAACAGAAATAGAGCTTAGTGCTCAAGAGCAATAAAAAACAACCCCAAAACTCACTGTCTAAAGAAATTTCTATACATTCAGAAATTAAGTTTGATTCCCTGAACAAGCCTGGGCAGAAAACTTGGTATCTGGCTTAAGCAAAATCATTCCTTAAACTTGCTACTACTGTATTTCCTCAAAATAACCTGTTCCCTTTCTGGTAATTTTCCTTTCCCCCTTCCTAAGTCCTGATGATCTTCGCAAGTTGAAAGTTCAAAGAGAAAATGGAAAGGAAATCTAATATCCAAATAAGTCGCTACACAACAAAGAAGTGAAATACTACGTGCACTATCACCGCAACTGGAGAGATAGCTGCTCATTCACGCACACCCCCCTTCAAGCAGGTTCTAAGAAGAGTTTTATTTTTATAGAGATTTTACAATACCACCTCCTCCAGAAACTGCCAACAGCCATTTTAAAATTACCTCTTTCTAGATCTCTGATTTGGGGACCTTTGGGTGCTCCTCCATATATGCAGGTACTCTTCAGTCTTGAACATTTGCCATAATCATCGGCGACCTGCTGCACTTGCTGGGCCAACTCTCTAGTAGGTGCTAGAACCAGACACTGCAAAAGGAATCGATTCAGGATAGCCAAGCTGCACACACATCCCTAACTTAAGGGCTCCGTACAGATACCATAAGCAAAGTTGGACCATCTGCTCTTTATTAGCTAAAACATTTAAGTATCTTTAGACTATGTCAACAATTGCACAGCATTTCAACTAATGAGTGGGACGTTCACATTGTGATAGTAAACATTTCTTTACTTACTATTCTGATATACCAATTAAATAAAATACACGTCTCATTAACGATGCCATGCCATACACACAAAAAGGAAGAGAACTGATGAGCACTTACAATTGGGCCATCCCCTCTCTCCAAATATGGCTGGTGGTTGATGTGAACAATTGCAGGCAACAAGTACTGAAACAGAAGAACTTCAAGTCAAGACAGGACTTCAATATTCAGTGCCGATGATCACCTGCCATGACAACTGGATCACGGCAAAAGCCCACTTAGCCTAACATCCCTTCAAGACAACAACACCTGCTGTGAGAGACAGCAAGAAACCTTGGCTATACAAAAAACAGGATTCTGCAAAATCCGATACCTGTTATCCAACAGAACATAAGATTTTCAGAGCTGCTGACCAACCATACGTGCTTTGACATGAGCACAAAATATAGTTGGTCAGCACCTCTGAAAGGAAGGCTCAATTTAAATTTGGAGTCCAAGAGCAGAATCAAGCAATATTTCACTTGCACAGTTAATAAAACAAATATGCTAAAGAGCACATACTGCTTTTTAAACCACAGTCTAAGCATAGACCAAAGAGAAGTGACTAAGCATCCAAAAAGACAGACACACAAAATACATGCCTGTGAATAAGACAAGCTAGTTGGGTTGAGACTTAAGTCTCACCCATGATGCAATAAAGCATGCTTTAAAAACATGTAATCATCTCACTTTATGTTTGTTGTACTGACAAGCCCAAAAACTACTAACAAGTAGCCAAGGGTAATTTCTGCAAAGTGACTAGGAAAACTAACCAAATAAATAGAAGGGAAGAATACATACCGCTAGTGTCTTCCCAGAGCCAGTCTGCGCAATGCCCACCATATCACGACCACTGAGCGCTAGCGGAAAGCCTTGGCACTGAATTGGAGTGGGTTCTGTGAAGTTCTGGTCCATCAAGGCATCCATCACATACTCTAAGAATTTAAGAAAAGAAAACATTTCTTAAAGGATAACTAAGGCTTCAGAAGACCTTCTAGAAAACAGAACAGGCCTAAACAGTTACTGGATTTGAGTAATCCTCACGATCTTAAAGAATGGCAAAATACTTACGTGGAAAGCTACACTGGTGGAAGGCAAACACAGGTTTTGGGCAGCCCTCCATTCCTCGAATTGTTATCTCTTTCTTTCTTCGCAATTCTTCAACTTCATACTATTTATGTGGAAAAATAAAAATACAAAGACAAACGTCAAATGCCAGCACAGACTTAAAGTGCATGTTTCTAACTACTAACTCACTTCACACCTCTACGTAACAGCTTCATTAGAGAAATGAAATGAAATAAAGATCTAATAAGGACTGCTTTCCTAAGTATTTTATCTTGAGACTGAGCTATCACATAGCTTCCACAATATTCAGAGGTATGAGCTCCCTACGTAGTACAGAAGGACTAATGTCTCTCTCATCTTCCAACCAGCCCTTTTTGATGAAAAGTGTATTAATATAGTATTTTTAAGAATTTTACTCTTCCTCCAGAGGTCAGAAATGATCAAAAAGCTTCAAAAGTTATTAGAAACAGAGGATCAGATAAGCCATGTGTTTTATGTGGCAGTGCTAAGGACTAAACAACAGAAATAGGCCCTAATTTACTACAAAGAAGCAGAAGGCAGGACAGTCCCCCTCCTTCAATTAACACATTCCAGAGGTGGTTAAATACAGAGCTCTTGCTGGACAACTTGCAACTCAGAAATGTTGCTTGGAATCTTTTCAGAACTAGCGCTTTTTTCAGCACGAAAGAAGCCCAGGCAACATCATAATGATACCCTAAGACTTCAGAAAATTTTTAATAATGGAACTTAAAATATTTCTGAAATGTGTGACTATATAAGCATAATTATAGAAAGAAAAAGTGTTTTATCTTTGTCTAGGTTATCTTGCAAGTCCAACTACACTTCGCAACATGCTTCCACAATTCATGATCTTATTCTAATGCTCATTAAAAATCAACAGAAGGATATACATCAACACCAAACATGTACTTTATCCAAAGCAATAAATGTACTATTTGTGAGAATCTCTCAAGCTTGAACGAAAAGGTAAAAAAATAAAATAACTTCCGGGAAAAACGCGAAAATCCTTGTAGCTGGCTAAGGCAAACACAGCCACACCAGCTAACGCTAACTGTGGTTCAATAGTTCAAGTTGTTGCCTCTTTAAAAAGCCTCCTTCAATTCCTTTATGCCATATAAATAGCTCATACATATTTCACAAGAAGATTTGTAAGTCTATGTAATTTGATAAGAACATTTTGTTTGTCTCCTCGAATTAAAAATGAAATCTCTTAATTTCTAAATATAAAAATACATTAAAGAGGGAAAAAATACTCTAGACTCAAGTGGAGTAGGAAGGGGAGATTACTGTATCTACGAGTAAATACAAAGTACTGAGTCCAGTTTTGAGCCCCCAGTGTAAGAATGACATTGTTTTAATAGGGCATGTCCAATTATGGGGGGAAAGCTACAGGATGGAGTACAGGCAACACAAAGAAAGACTGCTAGCACTGGATTTGTTTAGCTTGGGACAGAGAGGACTAATAGGGGAACTTAACTACTACTTTCAACTACCGAATGGGTCACTAAAGAGAAGATGCTGCAAGTAACTATTGGGGGGGTGGGGGGATATAATGAGAAACATTAAGCCCTGGGAGAGCCACTCAGAGAGGATATAAACTTTCTCCATCCCTGTGGATACATATTCAAACTCAAAAGGACAAGGCACTAAGCAACCTCCTCTAGTTTTGCAGTTAGCCCTGCTCTGAGCAGAGGATTAAACTAGACATCTCCCACTGCCTCTTTCAGCCTCAGTTATTTGAAAGATTGTTTTATCCTAATAATGTTTCTCATACATTTTTGCCACTCTTAGTTGATTATTTTAGGTTCTTTCAGGGCCTTCCCAGTACTGCAACTCTCAAGCCCTATAAGACTTATCTACACTGACAAATAGCTAGACCAGACAAGCATTACGATGATGAATTACAAATGACCAAATGCAAGTATCTCGTATAGAAACAGCTAAGAGAAAAAGCACCACCTTTGCCAACGTTAAATATTGAAGGCAACTAGAACCAGTATACTGCAGGTTACCACATAAGAAACAAGCTTAATGGAAAGACAGTTCTATTACACACTGTCCCAGACTTCCTAGGACAAGTTCTTCCATTTGTGCTATTTTCTGTTGTAGGCAAAATGGAACAGACAGGATCTGAACACTTACTGGAGTAAGCCTGGCCACTTCCGGATGCTCCACGTAAAAGTTCTTCTCAAACTTGGGCAGTTCGTTTAAATCCCATTTTTTCTTACGTAAACGTTCCCCCGGATTACCAAATTTCTTTGGAGGAAGAGGACCTCCACGACTTGCTCCAAACCTGGAAATATCAACATTAGTTATAAACAAGAGTATTTAATTACTCTGGAATTTGCAGGCTTCTTAAGCATTTTCCACTCTTCCTTCTCCCCAAGTTGACACAGGAGCACAATATTCGCGCAGAAGTCACTCCTCCTCTCCCTCCCCCTATCACTATGATGGCATACAACTGCTCTATGTCAGTTCTAAACCCAACATCATCTTAAAAGTTTCCTTCCAGTACAGCCATTTGTAAGTCACTGCCTTAAAGCTCTTGTCTCTAGGTTTCTACCTCAAGGTTCCCTCCCTCAGGGCAAAGCTGCGGGTACACTTATCTTTTCTTGAAACTGACAGTACACTTAAAACATGGTTAGATGAAAGGGAGGAGAAAAATCTCTAATCGCAAGTTCCTTGTATGTCTCTCAAGGTTAGTTTTACACAAAAATAGCTACTTGACTGTCTCCCCCTCTATGTCTTCTCTCCTTTCTTATCAAGCGGTATGCCTCAAATAAAAACAAAAGAGCGAAGAGCAGAAAGTAAGCAAGTCCAGCCAAGCCTACAAGTTCATCTGAAATTGTGGAATCAAAGAAATAAAAAAAAAAAAAATTAAATTTTAAACCAGAGTCTAACAGGGGACAGGGGGGAGTACTTGGGAAAAATCATATCCTCTCTCAAATGCTTTTGAAGAACACTCAAGAGAGTAAGAAGCAAATGTTTATTCTGCTAAAAAATTCCTAACTAGCAGAACTCCTCAGAAGTTTCTTTCTCTCATAAGTTTTCTTCACCCAGTTAATTTAATACACTTAAGAACGTTAAGAACTAACTGTAATGACTTAGTAATGCATTAGACACAACATGAGCTTCTAGCAATAATCTGTAAGACTAACTGAAAACCAAGTGGCATAAAATGATTATTTACTGTAAATATTATAAACAATATATTTAAAATTCCATCAAAGAAAGTTATAGCTCTTTTATTACTATCATACAAACACACCAGAAGGTACTTTTCCAAATGCCATCAGGTCAACTTTTGTCCTAATTCAGATTTTGGTTAATAAAGCTACAGCTTTTTGCAAAACATGGATTCATGACAAATGCTCATTTAAAACAAGACTTTTTATTTAGATAGCAAATCCAAAGTGCCTGTACCTTACACCCAGGCAGTCCGCTAGTAAATAAAAAACTGTTAATGAAGCAAACCAAAAGCAACAAAAATCCCAAAGCAATCTTCTTACACTAGTAACGGGTGAGGGAGTTGCTAAAAAATAAAGATCTGAAATAAATTTCTCAGTTATCTTAAGTACAAGATTATCTGTTTAGACATTAACTGCATTTGTTCTTTAAATCACTTCCCAATGGAAACTACAAATCATAGTGATTAAGAGACCAAAAAAACAGAACTCAAATCAATATATTAACAGGAAGAAGGGGTTATATTGTCAGAAAACCTAAGTATGGTAGATATAATTTAACTTGAAACCTGCTAAGTTTTAAAATGTTTGCTTTCTTGAAACTGCTTCATTTAGGTCTCTTCCCTCTCCGATACATATCCCTTATCTTCTCATCAGTATATCCATCAGATCCCCCAGACGGCCTACATAATCAGCAATTTTTGTCATATGAAAAGACTGTGAAACACACCTTCAAAAAATTCATTTAAGCCTTACATTTTCTTTCACGACAAAGTAAAAAAAAAAAAAAAAGCATAGATTTTCATTTACAGGAACATTCACCTTTATTGAAGATGTTTGCTACTGATCATGCTAACTTGAGGTCAAAATGACAACTATTTCTGTAGCCAAGTAGTTCCAACAAACCTCATAGTCTCACTGAAGTCAGCTGGAAGTTCAAAGGGTTAGTGAGTTTCCTTATGGAAGGAAACATATGGAAGAACTGATTGCAAGACTGGACACTGAAACAGCTGCTCCACCACTATCCAAAGGGAAGAATCAATGCATTTCACATAGAAGTCACATAGTTTCATTTCTCACATTCTTCTATGCAATATAGCTGTATGCTGACCTGAAGGAAGGGAGCCCTGCAGTAGTCCTTAACACTGCCTCTGCTGAAGTTTATCTGCTAAACTGGCAGTAACTGACACTTTACATTCCGATTACAAGTAAAATGAGATTCCCATTCCAGTTAAACTGATTTAAATCTAAGATTATTCCACTGATTTGCCAACAGTTCTCTTTCCAAGTGTAAATTCACACTGACCACACATTCTTCTCCAATACTACTGGTGCCATCGTTCTGGAGACAGAACCGAGTTAATTTGTTAAATTCCAGAGCAAAACAGTACAACTTTCCATTCTAAGAAGTCACCTGCAACTTGTTCCTGACAGGAGGAAAACAGAAAGCCTGTATTTTTTAGCTTATTAAAGAATCAGCACTGAGAAGGTGATAAACTTTCAAATGGTGCTTAACCAGCATGCTGGGTGGCCCAAAATTTTATAGAGGTTATTTATGAAGTATGATGGGTGTTAGTGGTTACAAATATTTTCACAACTTAGACATATGTAACAAACTGAATTCTGACGCATTAAAGCTTCCAGGATAATATCCCAAGAAAACGATTTTCCATGCAAATGTCCAAAAACTTCACAAAGAAGCATGTAGGCACTCTTTTTACTTACACAAAACCCCAGATCTAAAAGAGAAGCATCCATCTATAATCAAAGTCTTTACACAAAATGAGGTTACACAAATTTTAAGGCACGCCAAGTGTTGTGACAATGCTTTGACCAGTGTTCTTTTAAGCAACTGTGTAAATCTGCATACTCAAACTCACTCACTAAACTCCAAAAACGGCTGGGGTCTGAATTATCTCAGACTTGCCAAAGCGTTTATTCCTATGTCCTTGTGTTAAACTGAGCTGGAAATCTCATAGTAGAAAAACACCAGAATCCTCCTCTCTGTGAAAAAAAATGAAAGTATCTTTTAATTTCAAAGCGTGAAATGTGTGTGTAAGATAAAGCAAGGATACAACTATCTCCCTCCACAGATGATGAGAAGCTAAATGTTAAACTGCATTGCAACGTATAAACAAAATATTCCTAATCTCCCGAGGGGGAGAGGAAAACAAGGAAAAAAAGGCAGTGAGGTGGTGGAAGACTCATTAATTGAGATCTAGTTTGCCATATTAAAAATAACAGGACCCACATGATATGTTTCTTATTAATCCCTGAGAATGGAGGCCTAATTACTAGTGATCTAAAGGAAAGAAAATGCCACTCTCCTAAATTAATTCTAACTTTCTCTTTAAAAAGGCCTGGGATTAACATCTTATTACTTTCAAGCCTTAAAAAAATCCAAGTCCCAAACTAGTTATATACTATAACGCCATTGTATTTACTGTTGCCACCCTTGGAAGAAAAAAATATATGTATCAAACCTGCAAAAACCTCTTCCAAGCCAAGCTTCCTTTAAATAGCAGAATCAAGAGTATCAAGCACTAGGTCTCTGCAGCAGCACACAGACAGCTCCTGTTTGACTGCTCCATAAGCCTGGTCATGCTCGTTAAGTGTGATCCAGGGCCATGTTTACCGAGATCACCCCCCCGAGTATGCAAGTCCTCTCTGCACGAGAGCAGTTTTCAATCTCATTTCCTCTCACGATAAGACTGGGAGCGCAACTGAGAAAGATCTTTCACCAATTGCCATCTTTCTAGTAAGTCCAGAAGGAACAATGACAACCAGAAGGGCAGACCGTCCAACCACCCTTGCCAGGGCCACCAAGACCTTCGTGTCTTGCAGGGATGGGGGGATGGAGAGAGGCGAGTAAGGTAAAGGAGAAGGCGGCTGGCAGAAAATAAAAGGTAGGGAAGAAAGGAAAAGGCAGGCCTTAAAATTGCAAGCAACGCACACACGGCTGCACATGAACGATGAAAACGCTAA
>VZSZ01007846.1:124403-142520 GCA_013398815.1 Ibidorhyncha struthersii
CCGCGGTCTCGGTCGCGGCCCCGGTCCCCGAAGCCCCTCATCGCACCCGGAGGGGTGGGAGAAAGGCAGCGGAACGCCGGCCGTGGGGACGGCGAGGGACTGGGGGTACGGGGAGACGGTCCAGCCAGGGGCGGCTGTGTCTCGGAGGAATCGCTTTGCGCCACCTCGCTTCTTTGGTGGGATACAAAAGGAGAAGAAGTGGTCAGTGGGTCAGAGACCCGCTGGACGTCGGCGGACGGAACGGCGGGGCTCTCGGTCGGCTCCAGGGCCCGTGAAGTGTGGAGACACCAGCGTCTTCTTCCTCCGGGTTCCCGGCACAAAATGGCTGCCGCCGCTCCAACCCGCTTCAGTTACGTTACGGGCGGTCCGGGGCTGCGCAAACTGCGGCTCTCGAAAATACCTACGCCTATTCCCGGAAGCCAACTACGCCCCAAACGCGCTCGCAGAAATAGTGCTCCGCGCGGCAGGCGGGCTACGAAAGGTACGTAGAGTCCTTTACTTGAGCTGGGCCCCCGCGTAAAGAAGAGAGGGAGGAGAGTAGCGCTCTCCCTATTCCTCAAAGTCTGCTACGTAAGGAGTCAACGCCATAACCCTTTCTAGGCAATAGGGAAAACCTAGGCCGAGGCGTACGTTACGTAAGTACACTGCGTACGCAAGTTGCGCAATCCGGCCTGGCGTAGGGCCGGAAGAGCCCGTGCGTTTTGCGTAAAATTCTTCCGCGGGTTGTATAGGCAGGGTTGGCGGAGGGTCGGAGGATTACGTTAATTTTGCCGCGTAGCAGGTTTGGAGAATACGGCTTTTCGCCTGCGCGCCCGCTGGCCCCGTGGAGGGCGGTAGCGGGGCTGAGGAGACAATAACGGGAGCGCGGGGCGGCGGCGGGGGCCCGGGCCGGCGCGGGGAGGGGGCGGCCCCCTCGGGCCTCTGCGGCGGCGCCGGCGAGGCCGTAGGGGTCTGGCGGGTTGGGGCTTTTCGTCCGTTTTGTGTTTTTGTTTTGTTTTGTTTTGTTTTCTTCCCTGGCAGATCAGTACGGGGATCTTGGCGCGGCGCAGGGTCAGGAGCGGGAGTGACAGCAGCCATGATGTTTGCGTTCGCCTGAGCGCCGGGAGAAAATGGCATCGCCGGCCCCAAGGCGGGTGGTGGCGGCAACCCCCTGGTCACCCACACACACACTCACTGCCACCACCACCCCCCAGCAGCTGCAGGAGGTTCGGGACAACCTCTCCAGAAAGTAAACTGCTGATTAATTCGCCTCGTGCTTCTGGGCTGTCAGGTTGTCCAAGATCAGTTAGATTGGCAGAAGAGGAAGTGAGTCCTCATTACTTTCAGACCTTGAAGCAAATAACTTGGCCTGGAAGGAGACCCCACATCATTGACCAGTTTTAATTGCTGTATATATGGCATGTGTGAGAAAGCAAAAAGCCATTTTGGCGCTTAAATATTGGAAGAAACTTGGGCCTTTCTGAGCGGGTGGGAGGGAGTCAGGCGGCAGTGGTGCTGGGCCAGTAGATACCAGTGCTTGGTGTGGAAAAGACTGGCGCATACAAAAAAGATGTTACCTCAGATAATGTCTGATCCATTCCTGCTCCCTCAGATGAGCCAACCTCCCTTGCCTTTGTCTCTCTAGGCTTCTCTCCACGGTGAAAAGTTATGCTTTACCTCAGGAGAAATACCAGTAAAGCGCTTGAGGCAGGCAGGCTCTGCAGCTCTGTCGCAGGGTAAACCCTGGCTACAGGGTCTGGCTTTTCTTGGATGAATTCCTGGTCATCGCTGTCTTTTTATTTCATGTTAACTTACACGCATTAGTTAATCTAAATGAAAAAAACTTATGGACAATGAAGACAAGCTCTCTAACCGGACAGCAAAGTTAGACCCATTCTAATTAGCATGTTTTTAGAAGAGGAGAAGGCAACGCCTTCCCTCAAAGCATCCAGTACATAAATGGTTGAGCTGATTTTAAAAACAGGCAATTCCATGAGCATTGGAGGTAATGCAAACTGAACTGGTCCCCCGATCCTCCGTTTCTCTCTTTACTCCTGGCTTCTTCGTTTGCCCCCGCCGTGACAAACACCTCTGGCTAGCTGGGAGTGCTGGCTGGCCCGCGGGCACGCTCCCTCAGTGAGCCCAGTCACAGGTGCCTTTCCCACCCTGTAAGTCACAGTGTGCCCCTCTCCCCTGGCTAGCCACTGGTCGTCTTCTGCTTTTTAATAATAATACTTGTATAACAATCATCATCATCTTTAATATTCTTACTTCTGTTAGGAGACTGACAAGGCAATTTATATACAAAGTTTGTTTCTTTAGAGAACTACGCAAAAGGTTTTAAAGTGTTGTTTCTCTCATGAAAGATCGGTGAGATTACTGAGAGCAGGTTTGATTCAAAGCACCCAAACATAAGCAGGGTGCTGGTCTCATTCATAATCTTTATTTTTAACTTTAATAAGAAGAGTTTTAAAGCGTTCTCTCCAAAAAGTAGAAAATGCTAAATAAAAATACAAAAATTTATCTAGTCAAGATAAAAATGCCTAAAAGTGTATTTTTACAGTAACTTGTTCCTCTGTGCTACATGAGAGTACATTGAGTTCTTGGGCTGTTCCTCCTACCACTGCCTTTTCTATCTATTTATGTCAATTTCATAACAGTTTATTCCAATACTGTTCCATTTCACAGTATTAAATTCTACCACATAGACATTCTTTTTGAAAGAAATGAAAATAGAGTCCATTAATCTCATGTGAAAGGACAGCTTTGATTTTCACAAAATATAGGAAAAGGATTCTTTGAACAATTCACAAGCTTATTCCTTATATCTTTGCTGAAAGTTCAATTGAAAAATGAAGACCCTAAATGAACCACATTCTATTAAGACTGATAAAACTGAACTGTACAGACTTCATCCCAGTGTTCTCCCAAAATATCTCAAATGGTTCCCAAAAGATAGAAATGCAGCCAGGCATTTGGTGACCTTGCACAAATCTTCATCCCAACTGCCCAGGCGGTTTTCAGGGGTACATTTACATCTGTTTTCTGCCTATTCTTTGGCATCCCCAATTCCTCCAGCAGTTATCGCAAATGTGGCTTCGTTTTCAGGCATCTCGGGGCTGGGGAGAAAAAAAAAGAAAGAAGGAACTTGTGGGTTTCCCCATGTTAAATGCAGTTGTGAAACAGTCCCCAAAATGTTGTAAGTGTAAGCAACCTGTAAAGCTTCCACGTCTTTATACTTACATGCAAACTGTAGAACTTGATCAATATTATCAAGACCAAAAAATGTGAAATCCACCTCTTGGAAGATGACAAACACAAAGGAGGGGAAGGGAGAAGGTGCAGGAGAGGGAAGTATTTTGTCTGCAAAATCTTATTTCAATTTCTTAGTTCCTGACCAGTAACACTGGTCTCTCCCTGCAGTTCCACTACTATGATTTTTAATGACTTGCATTTGCCACAGCATGCCAGGTAAAGGGATGTGTCAGCAAAATTTAAGTAATTTAACAGCTCTGGAATTTTTCTGCCAAGGAAGATTCTTACCAGTCTCACCAAACTATTTGATGGTCTTCTTTAAGAGATGAGCATCTAGTAGGATTTATGATGAAAGCTTATGTAATTTAATGTATGCGATATGCAAGATAACTTTTAAGTCTGTTAATTAGTTTGTCCTTTCAGATTTTCTCTCATCTCATCATCCAGAAACGTGGTTAGTTTGAAACTGTGAATTGGCTGTCAAGCGGTTAAGTTTCAGTACCATGAACTTTGTCACCTGACGGTTGCTCATAACACAGCTTCCTTCCTGTGAAGGAAAGGTGATTTACCTGTCGTATATCTTTGCAATACGCAGCTCCCCTCTCCCTTTCCTCAGGCTAATCCTGGTAGTCGAAGCATGAGCAAGAATGTGGCCCCCGATGGGCTTTTTTGGGTCCACCTGAAAGCTAAATTAGCAAGAAAATTGTGATGATTCACAGTGCAAATTCCATGGGTTAATACTGTGATTAACTGTCAGACGACGCACATTGAACTCAGTAATGAATAATAAATAGGTAAGTATAACAAAAAAGGACTTCAACACACTTGCCTCAAGATAGGATGTTCAAATGTTCAATGTTGGCATAATTTTCCACTCATTAAATTCAAAAGGCTCAAGAAATACACACCTTAAACTTAATAAATAAGCTGCTCCAAAAGAAAATGGGGTGCTTTTTCCATACTTTTTATGGCTTGTACTCTTTGTTCAAGTCACAGTGAAAGAAGCCATCATGCCAGGCAGAAAATGAACATAAAAAAAATCATTAGGAAAACTGAGAGAAACCTATAGGTGTCATCCATGAATGATTCATCATACGAGAGGGACCAATGACCAATCTGAACCTTCATTTCGGTGCCCCTTGCTCCATACAATCTCAGTTCTCATCTCTGTTAAATATGTAATACAAAAGAGAAGACAATTTTTAAAAAAGAGAAAGAAAAAATATCTTACGTCATAGTTGCTCCTGGATCAGCAGTCATCTGGTTTGTCACAAACACAGCCACGTTATATTCTGCAATAGAAAACAATGCAAAGAAGGTGGACTATATCCAATTAGAATTCCAAAGTATTCTCCTGTCCATGGTAAAAGCAAGGCTGCTGCTGAAGCATTTCAAATGAAAGAGAAGCAAATATTTTTTATGTCTGGTGGCTGGAGTTAATTGGGAGACAGCCTAAATTTGCTCTGGTGCGATTTCAGCTGTAATATGCCAAAAATGAGCACTTTTCAGAATTGCGCTGAACAAGTCCACGTCAGTGCCCATCTTCCTTGTTGGCTCCCTGCCCTCAGCCCCCTCTCCCTCACTTTGTCTCTTTGCTTTTTTTAAAATTTACTGCATGAGAAAAACATTTACTCATTCCTCATCAACATTTCTGAGAGGTTCCAAAGAGGAGGAACCCTATTGGTCGTCTCATCATCCCTCAGAGCATTGCAAAGTACTGGCAATGTGGCAACGGGGACAGCTTTTTTCTCTCTCTGTGCCTTCATCCTTTTTTCTATTCTTCATGTGTCTCCTCTATTTAGACTTTTGAAATCTGGGGAAGACAATTTCTTACAGGGTATTTGTCCAGTTCTACAACCTATTCTGTCATTTAGGTCTTCTATCAGTATTTCTAGGAAAACTGTAAATATCGAATCGTTCTAAGGACTCCTTAATCTGTCATCTTGGCAAAATGTATTATCAGTCTGATCTTTCGGTAACTGCAGAGGTGTAAAGTGAGGAAAGATTCCTGGGCCAACTCAGACTGCTAGGTGGTCGCGCTACCAACAGCTACTGTTCCAGTAACTCCAGTCCACATTTTTCCAAATTTTGCAATATTTTCCTTACCTTCTGATATTTTTTGGAGCCTTGACAGCATCTGAGCCAGCTTCTGTTGTCGTTCAGCCAACTCTCCACGACCACTGAAATCCACACGGAAAAGTGCCATTATGGAGTCAATGATCTGCATTGTAATTATGCTAGATAAGTAAGTATTGTGAAAGAAAATAGGAAAACATATTCTGAAAGCAGTAAGCATGCAAAAAAAAAAAAAAAAATTAGTCTTGTACCAATAGCTTGAAGATACCAGCTTCCTCATGGAACTTGGCTGCTACATAGTCGAGTAATTCCATCTGATGTTCACCTGGTGGGAAGTACAGTTGCCAAGTGAAATTAGGACCAGAAAGAGCTCCGAAGGAACAAAAGCCTGAATTTTAAAATTCCACTTTAAATGTCTGCACTGTTTATATTTTCACTGCCAGCAGTTTTAAATCTAGTGCCCAATAACAAGCTCCCTCTACAGTAACCAGCGGTGCCTGTGCTTCTGCAGGTTCCAGTTCCCACTTGCCCTGCTAACAAAACTTCTTTGTGAAAAGCTTCACAACAAAACTATGCATGAACACAACTTTTTTGTTGTGTTAAGAATGGAAAAGCAATATAAACATCTGAATTTAGTGTTGAATTAAATGACACACAAATTGTATTAATCATATTACACATGTTCATATTGTACTCTCAAAGTGCCACTTACAATTTCCTTGAAGTTTTAATGCAATGTCTTGAGACGGGGTGTGTTGGAGCTGTCCCTGTCAAGTTCCATTCACAAGATCATAGAGAATTTCACAACAGCATTTACAGAATTAGCTTACATTTAGGCAATCGTGGTTATATTAATCAGTGCTCCTCTTACTAAGATGCTACACTGACGCTCATCATATACATGGCAGAGTTCACTTAACGTTGTGGCACACTGCAAAAGTTTATGTAGCGCAGCTGAGCTGGAATACTTACACTGCACAAGTCTGCTCAGTGCACACCACCAGAAACAGAAAATGGAAGCAAGCTTACAACTTCTTTTCTTACCAGCAAAACATCCTTTGTGATCCTCAGTGAGCAATCTCAGTTAATAAACCGAGAACTATTAAAACGTGAGCCTTAGAGAAAATACACAGACATTGTGCCAGTTGCAATAATGGTCTTACTAGTATATGCACGTGCATACAGCACGTTGTCAAGTACTGCATCATGGTCAACATTGAAGCGATCAGCAATGTCACGAAGACGGTCTGGTCGGCTGACGTTAGTCAAAGTTAAGGATTTCTCTTTGTACAAAGCATGCTCTGAAAATAATAAAACTCCATTCCAAAATAGAACGATGGGGGGAAAAAAAGAATATTTATTTTGATCCTAGAGAAGACTGACTTTTTCTCTTCACACTGTCCCTCATAGCCTAAAGATGGTCTAGGGCTCATGATGATAATTGTTTTGTGTTTAGGGTTTGAGGCAGGGGGAGTTGACATATGGATATAACAAGGAGGTGATTGGTGACAGCCAACTTGGCTTAATTAAGGGCAAATTGTGTTTGACAAATTTGGTGGCCTTCTACAACAGCGTTACAGTGTTGATGAATAAGGAAAGAGCAACTGACATCATCTACCTGTGCTTGTGCAAAGCATTTGACACTGTCCTGCACTACATCCTTGTCTCTAAATTGGAGAGACATGGATTTGACAGATGGACCACTCACTGGATAAGGAACTGGCTAGATGGCCATACTCAGAGATTTGTGGTCAACAGCTTGATGTCCAAGTGGCGAGCAATGACAAGTGGTGTTCCTCGGGGGTCAGTACTGGGATCAGTGCTATTTAACATCTTTGTTGGCAACATGGATGTTGGGATGGAGTGCATCCTCAGCAAGTTTGCCAACGACACCAAGCTGTGTGGCATGGTTGACACGCTGGAGTGGAGGGATGCCATCCAGAGGGACCTCGACAGGCTTGAGAAGTGGGCCTGTACAAACCTCATTAAGTTCACTAAGGCCAAGTGCAAGGTCCTGCAAGTGTGCTGGGGCAATCCCAAGCACAAATACAGGCTGGATGGAGAATAGATTGAGAGTACCCCTGAGGAGAAGGACTTGGGGGTGCTGGTGGATGAAAAGCTCAACATGAGCTGGCAATGTGTGCTCGCAGCCCAGAAAGCCAACTGCATCCTGGGCTGTGTCAGAAGTGTGGCCAGCAGGTCAAGGGGGGTGATTATGCCCCTCTACTCTGCTCTTGTGAGACCCCACCTGGAGTACTGCATCCAGCTTTTGAGCCCCAAACATAAGAAGGACATGGACCTGTTGGAGTGAGTCCAGAGGAGGGCCATGAAGATGATCAGAGGGCTGGAGCACCTCTCCTATGAAGACAGACTGAGAGAGTTGGGGTTGTTCAGCCTGGAGAAGAGAAGGCTCTGGGGAGACCTTATAGCGGCCTTCCAGTACTTAAAGGGGGCCTACAGGAAAGATGGGGAGGGAGTCTTTATCAGGGAGTGTAGTGATAGGATGAGGGGTAACGGTTTTAAACTGAAAGAGGGTAGATTTAGATTAGATATTGGGAAGAAGTTCTTTACTCTGAGGGGGGTGAGGCACTGGAACAAGTTGCCCAGGGAAGCTGTGGATGCCCCATCCCTGGAAGTGTTCAAGGCCAGGTTAGAAGGGGCTTTGAGCAACCTGGTCTAGTGGGAGGTGTCCCTGCCCATGGCAGGGGGGTTGGAACTAGATGATCTTTAAGGTCCCTTCCAACCCAAACCATTCTATGATTCTGTGATTCTATATTTGTGCTTTAGGAATTTAGCCAAGAGCAAAACCTATTTATACACAGTCTACCACAGATACGAAGTGTCAAAAAGAGTTTTTAGTACTTAGATTAATTTCTTGTGAAGTAAACAGAAAAGCTTCTGTCACCTGAAGGAGGCATATCAGATCTCAAAAAAAACAGTTAATATAAAATCTGTATCCTAACTCTATTTTTTCCAGGTTGGATTACATCAAATGACAGAGAAAAAAGTTCTAGAATCATAGAATGGTTTAGGTCACTGCCTTGTGGGCCACTACACACTGTGCTCTCCAGCCTTTCTGTGTCAGTCATAATATTTTACATGTACGAAAAGGCTATCTGGAGCCTTCTACTTGCTTAAAACAAAATTAACTGTCTTTCCAGTTCCTGGTACCTGTAGCTTTTAACAGTCCAAAAGATACAAAGTGTTCTCAGTATCAATGAAGATAATCTTTCCACCTGTGTAGCCATTTGGTCCTGGAAGCTGAGCTGTCACTGCAGTGAATTACAGAAGATCAACATGAAAAAGCAGGAAAAATATTTTCTTATTCTCTCTATTATTATTTCTTAATAAAATATGACTGCTTATCCATATCACAAAGAACCACCAGTTTTAATCAATGTGGAAATCAGGAGTCTTGAGGAGAAACTCAAGCCAATTTTCTTGATTTGAGATCAGATGAGATTTAAATAATGGTGTCAAAACTGTGTTTTACTCAGTACCATCACTAAATCTGTATTTTATGTTGAAAATAGGTAAGGATATTATTAATAAGTTATTACACACAAAGCATCCTCTTAATCCTCTGCCCAAATTAATGGTATTGATTTAGTAGTGTTTTTTTTTTTCCAGCTGTAACTCATATGATCAAAATTTCTTTGGATGTGAGTTTTTCCTGCTATGCGAATAGTTACTGATTGTAGGTTTAGTCTCTTTGGAGTGAATAAGCTAAAATACTCAATTCAGTTGTAATCGTTCATGCAAAAGGGTAAGACTCTGCTGATCATTAGACTGTACTAAATGGAAGAGGGCTTATTTTTCCCAAAGGCGCCATAATTCATATTATAATACAGGGTTTATTTAAGGGAACGTTTGCCTATCCAGTGTCTGGTAACTATACTACAGCAGCGTTAATAGTTACATTGGTTATTATTTACTACTATTTACGCATTGAGAGATATCGCTGGGAAATCAGAGTCCTGCTGTATTTGGCACTGCCCAAATACGGTGACTGCCAAAGTTTTTGTTTATCCAGTTACTGTCAGCCAGTAGTATCCTTTCAGTGCCCCTTCAGAATGTCATATTCAGCAAAACCTCTTGAAACCATGAAATTAAAGGTTGCTGGGAAAGAATCTTGCCTTTGGACTTTTCTGAGCAATGCCCCTGTCCACCAGTAACCTGTATTTGTGCTCTGCTTTTCCAGATGGCGTGTTACACTTGTTTGTCTAAGACAGCCTATTATCTTCTCTCTCCTTATGGCAAAACTTACATTGATGTGAGCAGTGTTAAAGAGTAATCATTTATATGAGTTCTCTACTCAAACACAATGAATAGAGGTAAGAGTCACCAAGGTCTGTTTCGCTGTATTTCTAAAGGTAAAAGATTCTGACTCGTCTCTATGTGTTTAATTCTGATATAGTTGTAAAGATGGATTCACTGAGAAGAAACGTCTCTCTCTGTTAAGGTACTACACCTACCACAAAGTGTGTGAGATAACTGAGTTTTGCCTGTCCGGAACTCTGTTAAAAAAAGAAAAAGAAAAACAAAGTCATGGTTTCTTTTTCTGAGTTTGCCAGATTTGGGAGTTACTACAGTTAGAAACACTCTTACTTACAAAATTCACCTCTATCTCTACCTTTTTTAATCATTTAACCCCAATTTATAAATCATATTCTGTGTAGTAGAAATGTGCTACATGAAAAGCAAAATCTGAAATGCTTTAATTTGATCATGCTTCATTGCTAAGGTCATTTATTCTTTTCTGTGTAGAAGTTAAAACCACATGGCACCTGTGGAAAAGTGTTAACTGAGGAGGCGGGGGGAAAGAAATGGTTGATTCCACTGACCTGGCCCAGTTTCATTTTCAGTAAAATGATCAAGGAGAAGCTTATGACTTCATTAATCTCATTATATCAAATCATGTTAGCCTCCAGTTTATCTTTTCTAAAGGGAAGAGTACTGTGTTTTACGAACTCTTACTGTTGTTGAAGTGTTAACCACTAACTGATCAAATGTACTATAATAGTAACTTAATTGTAATTTCAAAATTGTATATGAAATGCAATATATCCTAAATACGCATGGAGAAAATATCTTTTGTGGCAGTTTTGTTACTGGAAAGGAACACAGATTGCATCAGGGAAATCTTTCCTATATGACACGTTCGTAATAGTATTAATAATGCTATGTTGTACTCAATCAGCATGCCCCAAGTCTAATGATTACTCAGCTCAAGCTTAGTCTGCAAGCAAATGAAGAGGCAAAATGGGAAAACACTAAGTGGATTCTTTCTTCTTACACTCATGCAGGTACTCATCTTTATGACTACAATTTGATAAGTTTGATAGAAGTAATCCATCTTGATTTAAAATCTAAACTAAATTGCAATTCTTTGTTCAGTGATACTCATTTAATGTGGTTTTCTCACCTCCAAAGGCCTCAGTGATTGCCATGCTTTCAATCCCACCACCCAGAAGTTTACTGGAGAAAGGGAGAGGATTAGGGTATAGTTAAACCCACAAAATGACAAGAGGAAAGTAAAAAAGAAATTTTTGCTACTTTTAAGAAAAGTTATTTCTGCCCTGCTTGACACATTAAGTGCAGGGCACTAAATGATCACTGATTCATAAAGAATTAACTCTTTCTCAACCTTCCTTTCTGTGTGCAAGAGGAAGATCTATAGCAATTATTACTGGAAAGAGAAGAAAGAAAATACCCTGGAAAAGATAACATTCCATAAAAATATCTCAAGGGTGGTCTTGAAGGCTTATAATTTTGACCTGAGACCTGCAGGTTGTTTTGACTAGGTGAAAAAATGATATGTTCAGGATTTCTGGATGCAAACTCTGTTTATTTACAATGACTGTAGAAAACGAGTTGGTTTTGTTGTGTACTGATGCAGGCATCTTTGAGCCAGCACTAGCTCTAAATGCAAGCTAACCTACGTCTCCTAGCTGATTATTTGTTCCTCATTTTTGTGTCTCATTAAAGACAATAAATATGATTATTGAAACAATTTGGACTAAGGAGGGATTTAGGTAGAGATAAGCTTACTCAAATTCCTGACTGCCAGTAGTAATATGAAATACCATCTTCCGTTTTTCACTGTACTCAAAGGCGGTCAGGAAACCTGGTTCCTAAGGGAGATCAAAGAGAACACGAGACATTTATTTTAGCTTTAACCTCAAGGTAAAGTGCAATAATCCACCTAAATATCTTCTGTCCACCCTAGCCTCATTTACACAGGTTGGGTATGAAAAGCACCACAGCATTTGTCTGGTTGTTGTAGAGTATAAAGTATTATCCCTTTAGAGTAAAGAGCAGAATAATTTTCAAAATTTTATTCATGATGTGGTGAAAAAATCTGTTGAGAGAAATATTGCACAGCATTTTGGAGAGGCCAGTGTAAATTTAAACTATCAGGAAAGTGATTGGCTTACAATAAGCTTGTTTGCGGCTTCTTTAATCTTGTCCACTTTGGCCTCTGAAAGCCCTTTTACATTGCACAGTGCCCGTCTTGTGGTCATCTGGATTCCCTTGATAGTGCAGATCCCAACTGACTTCAGTTTTTTAATATCTGCTACGTTCTGTGAAGAAAGTTCCCTTCTGTGAGTACTCGTGACAGTTAACAACTAGAAGGCAAATTAAACCTTTGAAACACACGTAATTATACGTTCATATGTATTTTCACCAAGAAAGATTTACAGTAAACTTTTCATTATGTAGTTTGTGACACCAGCAACAGAAAATTTTGAGTAATGTTGGTATGAGGTATCATGGTGCAGAAACCAGATCCTGGTGCTTTTGAGAGAAAGGTGTCTTGGGTCCAGCTGTATTTACTAATCATTCTAGATCCAAGCTGGTAGTAAGGAAACAGTACGGATTATTTCAGATCGTGTGGAGCCCAGCCTAGTAAACCCTATAACCCTCAATCTGTCCTTGGTCCCTTAGCACAGATTATCTGTAAAACAGATAATCTGATCATGGATAATTGGGAGCTGACTTGCATGGATCGTCGGAAGCTGACTCTAACTGCTGTGCTGTTTCTGCACATTCACAGTATGTCCAGTTTAAACCAAACATATCCTCCAGATCTCGCCAACACTTTGGGCTGGAATGAGTTTTTCATAAATTGGGCACAGCGTGACTTCAGTCAGCACCCTGCTGACACATTTTGCCTCCTCTCACCTCATTTTATGATTCTGACATCACTTAAAGGCAAGCAACAGATTACGCACAAGAAAATATACTATGTGAAAGGTTTGGGATACTTCAATTTACCATTTCCAGCCAAGATTTTTCTTTGAAAAAAAGTATGAACTGAATCTATTTATCTAGAGCGTGTGGGTGCCTAGAACATAAGAATGGAGCGGTGCTATGTTAGAAATTAGTCATTTTCATTTGGAAGGTTATTTCTCACCCTGTGATATGTTTCTTGATTATTACATTAATAGAGATGGATGAGGTAAAATCAGTCACGAATAAAAATGACTCTTCCACCCAAAAGAATATAATAACCAGCCATATCAAAAGGATTGCGCTGTTTTATTGTGTTTTTTTTTCTATTAAGACAACAGACTACTGCTGCAAAGATCTTTTTCTCAAGACCAAAACCTTAAATGCATTACCCCGCTTCTGCATTTCTTCAGTGGCTTTGTCTTTCTGGTCACATCAAACTTAAGTCTGTTCTGCATTACAAGTCTCTGTGTGGTAGACCTGGTTATAGAAGTTCTTGTTCTCTCCCGCGCAGATACACCTTTCACCAACAGCTTATGTACCAACCAAGGCCCTAGGATGTACTTCTCCTTAGACTATAGTTGAAGACTATGCAGTGTTCAGCCGTACTGCTGGCGTAACATACTGACACGCCTGCGCCCTTGCACCAGCTGCTTGTCCTGATCCTCTACATTATGTTGCAGCCATGTCCCAGTTGTGTGCCTCTGAGTTAGAAAAGGGAACAGGCTCAGAATTTACAAATAAAAAACCCCGAAACCACATTTTTAATTGTGATAATTCTTGGACTAATTGATTCACAAATCCAGTTCACAGGGTGGCTACAGAAGCAGATGTGCCAGAAGAAGGGACAGCATGCTCTAGGGGCAGGAACACTCGGCCAAGGCTGGCAGGGTCACAGCACCTGAATTCCTACCAAACGCTTTTGAACACCAAACCACAGCCTAGGTTGTGCTAATCTGACTCTCAGTGTGGCCACAGTCAGATCTAGTAAATATTTCTCTCTCTGCTCCTAGGAAAAAAAAATCTAAACCTACAAAAACTATTTATTTAAGCAAATGAATTTAACAGATATGGGTTACCATATGTTCACACAAAGATTTTAACTGGCACAGCTGAGAACAAAAACTTCCCCTGGGGTGTGAGAATAACCACTTGGAAGGAGTAAGAAAAAAAAAGAAAAGAAAAGGAGCGGGAAGCTCTTATTCAGCCAGAAGAACAGCCTAAGTCATTATTCTTTATTTTTAAGATCTTTCATACCTTAGCATCGTTCTCTGTATACCATGCCTTATTTAGTATTGACAAGCTAGGACAGCTCCCTTCCAGCTCATGAGGTCAGCCTCTTTGGTCAACTTAAGTTTTTTAACACAAGAATTTGTGTATTTTTCCTATGTTGCCCCATGGTTACAGCTCCCAACCTCATGATCATTCTTCAAAACTCTCTCTAAAACTGTCGAGGAGTTGCCAATAAAAAAAGTTGATGACAAGTATACTGCTGACATGCCTGAGCCCAGTAACTATAGTGCTGACTAATGCTGTGACATGCCTGAGCCCAGTAACTATAGTGCTGACTAATGCTGTCTCATTGTGTCTGTGTCTCCCTGTCTGCATCCATCTGTAGTCATTTATCTGAGAGTTAAATTTTACATTCTATCGGGCAAACTCAACTTTCTATTCTGCTTCTGTAACACTGAATGGAGTAGGGTTCAGTCTCCTGGATAAACATGTAATAATAGTAATTCAAATAAATAGATGATGTTTATATGGTAATAATGATGATGATAACGATTATAGGAATTCATATCTGTTGAAGAAAACTAGCCACTTTTTTCTCTAGCCAATAATGTTTTCCTCACTCCCACTCTACCCCCTTCACCAGCATGCTGAAAATAGTAGAGCAACAATTGTCACGGTGCAATTTCACAGGCACCAAAAATGCAGGAGCAATTACAAAGATTGGCAGGAACAGGAAGTAATCTATCACATAGTTTTCAAATAAATTCACCAAGTAGTTGGTTTTTCAAGAGCACTGGGTGCTAAATACTTTGAATATCTTGCCACTTTATTTAGGAATCGGATGGGAATGAGATTTTCTGAAAACCTGTCTCATCACCAAAGGAAAAATTTGTCTTCACATGAATGATTTAGAATTTAATGCAAGGAAGAATTTCAGTTACTTGTATCAATGTGTATATGCTTTTGGAAATAACCTTACAATAGCTTTACATGGACAATTCTGGTAAAATTGCTAATACTTACAATTCCATGCTTCTGTAGCAGGTCAATATCCTGAAAAAAGGATTCCTAAAAACATAGCAGAAAAAAAAAAAGATTTTGCTTTTTCTTGTAATTACATCTGTCTCACTATGTGTCTGTTTCCAATTTGTAAACGGTTAAATGATTTTCCAAAATAATACATTGGACTACCCAAATAAGCAAAGCCCTAGTGAGCCAAGAAGGCCTGCACATTTCCTATTACCTCCTTCATAAAGTGTATCTTCACCGGCAAGCAATCCTCTGCTGGGCTAATAAAACTTGTGTTATGACCATCATCATTTTGATTTCTTCCACCGCAGTTTCTCAGCTTTTCAGGCTAATGACCATTCCTCAGAAGCATAAAATTAACTGATAGTCCCCTTGCATTTAATATAGAAGTGCAAAATATAAAAAAATAATGATAATCCCATTAAAAACTGTGCGTAGCTTTTGAAAGGTTAATGAAGAGTACTTGAAGAGCAAGGCTGTACAGGGACTAGGAGAATGAGATTTTCTTGGTATTAGACTGGAATGGAATGTTAATGCGTCGAACTCCCTAACAGTCTTTGGGGACCGCCTGTCTCTCTGTGGATTTCATAACACTGTCAAAATACCTTCAAACAACATTTGCCGCACGTATTTTTCAATCAACCATAAATTTACCTCATCATCCTGGTATCCTGGTTCTTCTTGGACTACTTGATCCTCCATAGCTTTCATCATGAATGAGCAGGCAATAAAGTATTGATCGCTGCTGGGAAATGCAAACAAAGACAGTATTTGGGTGGCAATAAATGAGTCAATGACTGTAAAAAGACTTTTAAAAAGCCCTTGAACTACAGAACCTTCTCAGTGTGCCATCACATGTGGATTTAAACTCGGATTCTGGTTCCAACGCTTCGTTACCTGACCTACCACACCAAAAGGAGAAAATCTACTGCATTACTCTCAGATGAACCAGTCTGGCTAGAAAGGGTTTAATAGGTATTAGGAGAAGAGATGTCATTCTCTTGTGAGAATCTTGGGTCAGAGATGAGTTTGGAGGTGGGAACATTTTAAATGATTTATTGTTAGTGGAATTTATTCTGGTAAGAAAGTTAAAGGCAGCCTGTATTTTTATAACAAAAGTCAGCAGAGTTGCAGACAGAATGGGTAATAGAAAGGCTAAGCAACATCTCAGCTTCCCCATCTTTATGTGACAAAAAGCCCACAAAACCGTTCTGTTGAGAAGGCTGCAACTCCTAAGTCACGTATCTTGAGAGCAGACTATAAAGCTGTATTTGTTTTCAAGTTCTTGCTGGAGTTGAGTATATCTAATAAATGTTGAAGATGTGCAAGTAACGCCTGTAAGAAGTATGCTTGCATGAAGAGAATAAAAGGGTAATAAATATCTGAGGCTTTTATTAGGCAAAAACATACACAGAGAGCTTATTTCATGGTTTTTCATAACTTGCCACATCTGTACTCCACTACAGCTTCACTGCCCTCTTTATGTGACTTCCTATAAGCAAGGCCTAAAGTCAGAATAGACACTTACTGATAGCATGCTCAAACAGAAAGCAAAATATTATCTCCTTAAATTTTATGAATGCAAGAAAAATTAATACAAAGTAGTTCTTCTTAGAAATGTGATCTTAGAACCTGCTGTATCATTTTTGTGGGTTTGTAAATGGACAGGTTGCTTCTGTCTTAATTGTGAGCTTGCCTTCACTGTTCTAGCTATGTCTGATCAAAAGTTTTGTAAACTACTTCATCCAGATGTGTCTATATCTCTGCTTGTTCATCCTTGTTAATAAAATCCATGAAAGGTATGACCGGTTTATTATGAAACTACAAGATGGGCTACATCTACCAGAGGATGGGATAATTTAAACTAAATATCTGCAAACATTTTTTTTCAGCTTTTAAATGGATAGCTAAGGTCTGCCTAATTTGCTTGCAAGAATCTTGTGTATAGAAGCTGGGAGAAATGAGAAAGAAAATAGAATTTTAGAATGATCTTATTTGGTTTTGGAGTGAAAATACAATGGAGTAATTTCTGTTACTATTTAATGGAAATAGTCCTATAAAATCAGTTGTTTCTGATAGTGTCAGGATAGATTTCATTTCTATTTCAGAACCCTGGAATTATGGAATGAGAAATCATGACTTCACATCATGCGTAATATCAATCAGAAAAATAATTACAGTAAAATGTTAATTAAAAAATACTTGAAGAGATTTTTAAAACCCCTTATCTTCAAATACTGAAGGAAGAAAAACAAGTAACGCAACAAGGCATTACAATGGCACTACAATCCCCTTCTCCATTAAAAATATCCTCCTGAAAAGCACATAATCCTGCACTCCAAGCACAGCTGAACAGCTCAGGGGATCGTTCTCCTACTCCCTATCCTTAGGCAATTGGCATCTCACCACAGAAAAATGAGGCAGAGCTAGACCTGTGCCTTCCTGCGGGCTAGGAGGGGAAACAAAGAAATTATACCACACCCTACTAAAAGCCTGAGGGATTAACAAAACCCTCCTGTTCAGTGGAGGGTCCTCCTGTTGCGGGTGTGTTGGTGCACCAAAGGCCCAGAGGATTTCAGCCGCCACCGCCGCCTGCAATGAAGCAGATAAAAGGGTGAAAGTCTGAGACAACACATCAAATCCATGAAGAAATGAGGATCTTTGTGAGGAAACACAAATGCTTCTGTGCCACCTCGGGTGCCTCGACCCTCTTGTTTACCACCCTGGGAGCTCTTTGCTAGCGTAGGCGAGCGAGACCTGCATGCTGTGTTCCTTTTGATGGGTACAGACTGACGGTGTGACAGGGACCTGGCCCCAGCACGTAGCCCCTGGTTTAGCAGCCTGGTTTTGAGCTGACAAAAACATGGCAGCTGCCTTGACCGGAGTTTGGGCCCCACGTTAAGGGCAGGAGGCCATCTGGCCTGTCCTGAGGGGCACTGAGGTGAAACTTCACATCTATTGACTCAGAGGGAAATAAATGATTAATCATGTACCAACACATGGATTTATTTTGGCTTTTCCTTGCCAGTTGCCTTTTCAGGGGATATAAATTCCTGTTCCCAAAGGCTGAAGCAGGGCAGAACTCCCTCCCTCCCTCACCCTCCCTCCCCCCTTCCGCGTGGAGCACCAAAATTCCCCGTCAAAATTACAACAATAATTAAAACATAGCCCATCGCCGAGCACCTCCGGGGCTGTGAGTAGCTACAGTACCCCAAGCGCGCAGGAACCTGAGCTCCCTACACCAGCACAGGCTGCACTACTACTACTACTACTACTACTACTACTACTGCCGCCGCCGCCGCCGCCGCCGCC
>VZSZ01007846.1:142539-157874 GCA_013398815.1 Ibidorhyncha struthersii
GGGGGGGGGGCGGGGCGCTGCCCTCCCGCCAAACCGAGGCCGCCGTGCGCTGCCCGTCTGCTCGCGCTGCCGCCAGGCCGCCGGGCGGGAGGCACGCGGGGCCCTGACAGGAACGGGGACCGCCCCTCTCCTCACCACCCCGCGGCGCCGAAATACTGCTGATTTATGGTCTTCAGTTACTTCTAAAATGTATCAACTGCTGTATTTGCCGTCTCTGAGGAATATTTTGTATTACCCGTGCTATACCGCTGGCAAAGCCAGGCTTCGTTAAGAACATGGGGTGGCGTTGGTTTGCAGGGGTCTGGGTTCAACACTGCTCAGCTTTGTGTCACCGGGGTGCCATGGGCACGTCTTCCTAAAGACTGCACAGGGCGCTTTTGGATTGGATGGCCAAAGCCTGACAGAGAGCATCTCCTCTCAAAAGCTCGAAGAGAAGTGACTCGCCTGAAGTCGCAGGACAAGAAGATGAGGCTGAGTCATACCCATGACTTCATCTTCCATTTAAAAAGGATGGAAAAGGTGCTGCTTAGGATACAAATGGTTCTACAAGTCTCCAGCCTTCTTGGGAGACAGTGTTTGGAAAGCAATCACCCCTTTTAGCTCACCTCTGGTAGGACAGCGGGTGCCGGGACTGCACATAAAGGAGCCGTGGGTGTGCTCCCAAGAGCAGGAGGAGTCGCTGGCAGCCCCCCGGGGTCACTGGCTGCCCCCCGGGGTCGCTGCCCTGCTGGGTGGGGGCGATGTTCCAATGGCAGAAGGGATGGGAGCAGCATCTCAGCCTCTTTCAAGATGCTTGTGAAAACTTTGCCCCTGGGAGGTTAAGAGTGCACCTGGGTGTCGTCAGTTTGTTGTCCGAAAAACTGGACCCACTACCCAGTGTGCAATAGCCAATCTCAGGCGCCAGGATGAGACGTTGATTATTTATTTCACAGTTGCGCAAGGCCGGGTGCTCGATGGCTCCCCACAAATCAAGCACACCAAACAGGACTCTCCGTGCGGCTTATATACACATTTTACAACATCATTTTCATATTAATACCTCCTACCTATATTTGATTGGTTAGTAATTTACATAGGATTGCACAATTGAGTTATAGCTACACATGCTCAGGGGAAGGGTCTTCACCTGGGCTAGGGTCTTCTTGACTTATGGGCGTGATTTTTAGTATTATAATGAAGGTAGTTCAGCTTAGGACACTCAGAATTTTCACTTTTCTGCCAAGTTGGCTAAACTTTTCAAAACATGTAGATTAGTAGCATTTTCAAGGTCTGTATGCTCATATGGCCCAGGATGTTTCTCCTCAAGAATGATAACAATACTTGCTTTCCTTGATTAGGAGTTCTTTCACTAATTGATCCTTGACAGATTCAAGGATAGAATCCTCATTATCCGTGAGAACATACCCATGGTCTCTCAACATTAATTACTATTGACTATTTCGAGAATATGCTTCGATAACAAGTTGGGAAAACAACCAGCAAAACCCACAGCCCCTAACCATCATCAAGATACGCTCACAGGGTCCCCATTCGAGACATCAAGTGATTTAGATAAGTACCTGAAGTCTAAGTCGGGGTGCCCGAGGCTTTGTCTATACAGAGGAACTGGCTGGCACTGCTTTTGAAAACTGCATTGTTCCGCAAGAGCTATTCCAGAAGAGCACTTAGGCAGACAGCCCTTGAAAGACGAATTCCTTCACAAAGTATGCTTTTATTCCCAGACAGAATGCACATGCAGAGAGTGATCCTTCTGGTGCTGCTGAGCAGCAGCTAATGCCTCTGTAAACAACCTTCCCTCCATTATCCTTCTAGTTCACAAAATAGTTCTCAGAGGGGTCAATGAATGCACAGAATCTGAAGATCATTTCCCACCCCAAAGTGCTACTCTGGGCAATAAATTACATTCTACACCTTCAAAATGTTGTGTGATCATTAACTGCTCATTTGGCTTCCAGCTGGCGCTGTGTAATAAACCCACAGCCCCTGTCGCATTACACACCAGCCAAGTGAGTCGAGGCATCCCAGAGTCTGCTCCTTCCCTCTTACAGGTTCTGCTGCTGACCAGTGCACGTCCGGCTGCGGGTGAAGTGCTGCTAATAAGATTCCCCACTGTGATCTGCGTTTCCTCTCCTCTGAGATCTTATATCAGTTCAGACAATACAATAACCAAGCCAAACTGTTAACCATAAAAATACTAAGTATCCGGCTGATTTTTTCATCCTCACAAACCATTGTAATCCATAGTTGCAGCAGGGAAATCGTGGGTTTTTTTTGGTTGGCTGGTTATGTGAACCAAATCATAGAATCATAGAATCGTTAAGGTTGGAAGGGACCTTTAAGATCATCAAGTCCAACCATTAAGCTAACCTGACAAAACCACTTCTAAACCATACCCCCAAGTACCACGTCCACCCTTTTTTTAAACACCTCCAGGGATGGTGAATCCACCATCTCCCTGGGCAGCCTATTCCAATGTTGGATAACCCTTTCAGTGAAAAAAAAATTCCTAATATCCAACCTAAACCTCCCCTGGCTTAACTTGTACCCATTTCCTCTCGTCCTATCACTTGTCACTAGGGAGAAGAGGTCAGTCCCCATCTCTCTACAACCTCCTTTCAGGTAGTTGTAGAGAGTGATGAGGTCTCCCCTCAGCCTCCTCTTCTCCAGGCTAAACAGCCCCAGTTCCCTGACTACAGTCAAATATGTAAGTTAATGCCTTCTCTGAACTTTCAAGTTGGCTGTTTGCCTGTTCTTAACCAAGACAGAATAACGTAATATTTGGCCTTCCAGAATACAACCCATGAAGATTCAGCCTGGGATATGAGTGTACATTTATTTCTGAATTGTTTTGGAAGAACAGTGCCTTCTGGTTTCCATAGGAATGCATTTCACTTACAGTTGGTGTCAGACTAAAACTGTGACACACCTGAAATCTCCCCAGAATTGCAGAATGCTTCTGGGCAAAGATGCAGGGCATTATGCTCTGCCTTATCTAAATGACTTTGCATTTCTCCTATTTGTATTCACTCTGGTGCTCATCTGAACAGTAAAAAAGATGGGATCAGTCAGCTGGGCGATGGGGAAGAGAGGCAGGGAGAGACTTGCCTCAGCAACTGTGCTGGGGTCAGTTTTGCCATTTGGTGGTCTCACACCATTCCTGTAGACAGAGGGACTTCTCTGGGACTGAACACAAATGCAGGAGGTACAATTTGCCTGGTGGCAGCTGTTCACATTGCTGCATGGCACAGGGAAAGAGAGAGAAGCAACAGGGATTATTGCTTTAGGAGGAAGCTGAGGCAGAAAACTTGATTTAATCGCAATAATTCTTCAGAAAGGGGGTTAAGAAAATTGCTCATGGATGCATCTGCCATGCTGCAGAACACATGACTGTGAGTGTATTCTTCACACCAAAGAAATTCTGACTCCTAATACAAACAAGCTGGAAGTACTGCAAATATTGCCTTAACTGTTATGGCCAAGAGAGTCATTGCTTCTCTAACTTATTCACACATCAGCATTGAAAATTAATCTGAAAAAGACACAAAGCAAAGCCGCTGTATCCACAGACCATAGGAGAGCAGAGTTTTCAGTGTTACAGCTAAAAAAAGCATAATTCATGGAATGTTTTTCCCCCTCTAGCACATTCCAGCTCACAGAAGCTGAGTGCTTCTGTTGTCAAGTACGCTGAATAATGACTTTGAGTACACTGCTCTGTTTTGTACTCAGGACAGCATTTTTATTGGCATGCTTCAGAAAGAAGAATGTATTTAAAGTGCAGCAAATAGAATTTTTTTAATTTCCAGGTCACAGCGGAATTCACTGGTCGCATCAAAGAATGGCATTTTACAAGAAAAACATTTTTAAATTCTCACTTGGAAGAGGTTCAGCACTGGTATTTGAGACATTTCTTCATTTAAAAAACCCCAAACTTTGAAGAGCCTCTGCTTGAAAGACTAATCACTTTCACAGTGTTTCCACATACCTCATGAATTTGGAAAAGTTAAGCCTTTCTAGCTCAGCCTCTCTGTTGGTAGCAGCTTTTGTCTTAAACCAGCCATGCTGCTCTTTTGGCCAGTTTTCTACTCCTGGCTTTGCCTGCTGCTTCTGCAAGTGAGTTTGTATGTAAACCACAGAAAAAAACCCAATCTTGCTCCATTTGTATTCCATATGTTTGCCAGGCCAGTGGCCAGAAGAGATCATAAGCAGTTTGTTTTTCAAACCCCAAAACTTGGATAGGCATCGGCTGCATCATCATGCAGTTATTTTTAGCTTAGAATAATATTGAGATCTCTCAGGAGTTGTAATTAGCTTTAAAATATTGTGTTTCCTTGATTTTGCAATGCATAGAGCCTTAATTTTTTTCAGTAATGGTCCAGCTAATAATTTTCTTCAATCTTGCGCCTTTAAACTTCAGAGATTCATTAACCTGGTTATTCTTGTTTTATCCTTTGTTCCCCTTTCCTTGGATTATAATGGTTTCATTATCAGACTGACTGGAAGCATGTCTATTTCTTAAACATTTCCTCTGTCTGTAACTGAAGAAAGGTTTTAATCTCTCCTCCTGGTGTCTTTGCTGAATTGGTGATAGTAAGTGACATACAGGTGTCTCTGAAACTCAGTGCAGGTCCACAATTCCCACTCAATTCAATGCATCTGGATTATTAAGGCAGCACTTCCTGCTTTAATGGCCAGGCAATCCATGGCAAAGGAATAGGTCAGAGTTTCTAAGACCAAGTTTCACACTTGTCATGGTGTAACCCTAGCTGGCAACTATGACCACGCAGCCACTCGTTCACTCCCCCCATGGCAGGATGGGGAGAGAATCAGAAGTGAGAAAACTCGTTGGTTGAGATAAAGACAGTTTAATAAGGAAAGCAAAAGCCACGTGCACTCGCAAAGCAAAACAAGGAATTTCATTCACCACTTCCCATCGGCAGGCAGGTGTTCAGCCATCTCCAGGAAAGCCGGGCTCCATCACATGGAATGGTTACTTGGGAACACAAACACCATCACTCTGAACATCCCCCCCCTTCCTTCTTCTTCCCCCAACTTTATATACTGAGCATGACATCACATGGCATGGAATATCCCTTTGGTCAGTTGTGATCAGCTGTCCCACCTGTGTCCCCTCCCAATTTCTTGTGTATTCCCGGCCTGCTCGCTGGCGGGGAGGTGTGAGAAGCAGAAAAGGCCTTGACTGCTTAGCAACAACCAAAACCACCAGTGCTCTATCGACACTATTTCCCATCCCAAACCCAAAACATAGCACTATACCAGCTGCTAGTAAGAAAGCCGACTCTAACCCAGAGGAAACCATGACAACATGCGACCTCTGTTCTTAGGGCGATGAGTATGAGACAAGCAGGAAATCACATGACACTCAAATCTTTAATTTCAAAATAGTATTCAGTATTGAACTGCAGCCATGAGGTGTTCCTGACCAACCACTGTTCCCCACCCCCAGCTATCACAGTGCTAATGCAGCAAAAGCAAATTGGAGATAAGATGCTGATGAGAATAACAACCATCTTTCATCCCAGGCATTTGTAAGGAATGACTGAGTGGCCTTGAAGGAACTCTCTGTAAAGTACAAGAGTCTGTGAATCAGCTCAGGAGTCTGAATTATCTGGGTGGAGGGCTTTTCTGGCTGTTGCTTCAGGAGGAATTCACGTACATTTGATAGGAAAAAAAAGGCAGGGAAGGAAATTCCAGACTCAGCTAGAATAAGTATGCAGTATATAGTTTGTGACCAACACTATATTGAAGTTCCTAAACAGCAACTGCTAAAGGAGGCCTGTTGAGAAGCACACAACGCTACAGACTTCAGTACCGTCATCATTATGAGACTAAAAATATGTACAAAGCACTGAGGTTTGGAAGCTGTACTTGTCAATAGTTCAACACAACAGAAGTTGTTTCAAGTCTCTCAGAGGACCTGCTTCTGGAGAAAGGAGTAAAATCCTTTCACCTATTCTTCTCAGAAAGATGAAAGCTTTTAGCAGGGGCAGGGAAGGGACCTTACTGGCTTGGGGACAGAATCTGTGGAGAAAAACTGTCAAAAAAGGCAACACTAAGAAGTGCAAAGCAATCCCACTTCCACACTCCCTTTACACGAACAACTGCCCTTAAGAATGTTGTCTGTATTGCAGGGCATATGTGGATGCCAACAAGATCAGCTGTGTCAGCGGGACAGAAAAAAATTCACTCAATCTATCACGTCATCTTCCATCCTTCTCCAAACACGGCATCACCTCTCTAGGATGAGTTGCTATTTTTAGCCTTCTAGTTTTAAGCATATGTTGAGACTGCTTCCAAACACTTTCCTTCTTACCCTTTTCAAGCATTGCATCTTGGGTGTGGAGGTCTGAAATATTAAATACTAGCAGTCCAGATTGCCCTCACGTAGCACATGTCAGTGAACCCAATACCTAAGGAAGTATTTGCACTAATTAGGCACACACAAGAGGATACGCACACAAGCAGCTTTGATGGGTTCCAGCTGTCTAGGATATACAAACATATACACACATATGTACACACACTCTCTTGCTTCTTGTATGGAGAGCACATACTATAGCATAGCAAAAGCCTTCAGAACAACAAGCCTGCAGAGTCCTAGTAAAATAAATAATATTTTACCTTTTCTTCCCTGTTCTATACCTGGAAAAGTCACTGTTTTATATTTTACCTGTTTGGACTTGGAATACTTTGCTTGTTTGATGAGGTTGGTACTTGCTAGAAGCTTGTCCGTGTTTCAGTTCCTTTCAGAAAAATGAAAGGCAGAAAAACCTTGACTAATTTACCATGTTGGTAGGATTAATGCCTTAATTTTCACGTATTCTCTTTTAAAAGTCTAGCCCGTCCACAAGTGAAACATAGCCGTTTCTAGGGCAAACTACAGCAGCCACTAGTGCTAGCAGCACCACATTGCAGTCATGGGAAAAGGGATAAAAACATCCTCTCCTACTGAAATGGCAGGAGACATTTCAGGGTCGTAGAAGGCAATTATAGGCTTGCAAAATAGCTATGACACCAGGGCAATGTCCTTATCTAGTAAAAAGTAACTGATGGAACTATTCCATAAAACGCCCAACCAAGTCAGCTGTCTCTAACAAGCAAGTTTGGAAGATTTCTTCCCTCAAGATTTATCAACTTCGTAAGTTGCTTTAACAAAATAAATGAAGCAGAACACGCTTATGTGTGTTTCCATGTGCAGCTCTGGGTAAAAAAAATGGCACTAACATCACATGGCTACTGTATTTCTCTAAGACAGTTTTATAAGCAATTGCTCCCAAATACCCACTCCCTGCATAATTACTCAGTGAAATAAATTTCCCCCTTGCCACTCCACAGTGACAAAGCAGCACTGGTGAGGGGGCTTTTTCTAACACTCTGTAACGGCAAGACCTTGGCTGCTGTGAGAGAAATTGATATGCTGGCAGTATGGCAGTTTCACTTTGATGATAGTTAAATATAAGCAAAGACAGGGATTCCAAAGAATAAAAGTGAAAGGGAGCCTGGCAGGATTGCTCTAATAGTGTATATTACAAGAAGAAATACACTAAACTTGATTTAGCTTGGTCGAAAGAAACAGAAGTTGTTGCTTCCACTTGTTGACAGCACAAACTTTCATTACAAAAATATGTAGAAATCAGCAAGGTGCAAGCTGAGTAAATTGTGTGTTATACCAAGCAAAGTAAAAGTCCTCTGCAATACGAGTAAATATAAAGAAAATGCTTGATATACATAATTTCAGATTCTAAGGAGAATAACTTGCTCTCCTGCCAGTTTGTTTTCCAGGACTCTAGATTTTAACAGTATGGGCAGACCCTATGACTGATGACCTGTTTCTTTTGCCTCTCTTCAATGTACAATGCAGGCAAAACCCACAAAATGTATAACAATACACACATTGTTCTTAACTTTGATTTAAGAAAAAAAGAATTCAATTTATTTCCAAAGCATTTGCAGAGAAATAAATTACTATCATTACTGACTTTGAAGGTTCTCACTGGCCTCTGTATCAGGTTCAGCATTCCCAGCCTCCTATTCAATGCACCCTCTGTGTACATTTACCACTACCATTCATTCCATTGTTCATACTTCTTTCCATGCTACTTTCCCAAATATCCTTCTCTTGCTTTTTCTCATCTGCCTTACTTTATTTGCTCTCTGTGCTTAGAAATTTTCCTTTCTTTGTATGACAAATAACCATCTTTTCCTTTCTCCTAAAACACTAACAAAACCACGTCTAATAAAGAACCAGGAATTTCTGTTACACATTTCCAAGTAATTTGCTACTCTGTATCCACGTACAGTGGTAATGCTCTTGCATTAGTCCCTCATCCAGGTCATTCAGGTCCCGAGATTTCGAACCAGGAATTCAATCAGAGGCTCACAATTAAACAGACAAAGCTTAAATGCCAGGCACCTGCAGTTCCCATTGACTGCAAAAGAAATGCTTATAATGGAGCATTTTGGGAAATGTCACTACCTGTCTAGGTGACTAAATATCAAATTAGGACATTTGTCTTGGAAACAGCAATCCCCGTTTTTTACTGCCTTGATTATCTGTATTTGCAGCCTGTTGAACCCTGGCTCACCTGTCTCAATTTTGATTACAAGTTTTCCCGTGTTCTACACAAGGCTTGACACACTGACACGATCCCTGACAACAAGTTACCACTACCAGTTGTTTAATCTTGGAACTGAAGTAGCACATTACTTCAGCAGTAAATGAATGAATGAATTGTGAGAACAGCCTGTCTGCCAACCCATGAAAACAATTTAGCTTTCTTTTGGACTGACAAGATTTAAACCTTTAGAGACGCAGATTTTCATCAGCTTTTATTTCCAAACTGGATCAAATTACATAGGTGTGTGAGATGGGAACTAGTTTCTAAATATGACACCCCTTCCCTCCCAGTAATGTTAAAAATACAAGATTTTTCACAATATTTAAGCACTTGGTGCGTAAGTCAAAGTTAAGTATAATTTTCCCTGTACCATGTTCTTCACTTACTTCTTTTCTAAAGGAAATGTCTGCTGTATGTTGGCTGGGGAGTACAATATAGACAGTGAGTGTTGCCTGTGGAATGATGGCCTGCAATAAGCGCAAATCTCTAAACAACAAGGGAAGTATAGAAGCAGCTTGTGGGACATGTGATTGAAATTAGTAAGATCAAACTTAGAAAATGAAAGGAGTGCTCATGACTTTTTTTCTAAAGGAGGAACTTTTTTCCTCAAAAAAAATTTGAGGAATTTTTTTCTAAATGGTTAAGGAAAAACTGCTCTTTCATGTCACCTGACAAATTGATAAAAAAAATGCCAAACCAACAAACTTATCAGTAATAGGAACAAGATGAAGAGGTCAGCAATGGATACTTTTAATGAAAGCCTTAGCTTCTGTGACACATCCGTTTGCTAGCCCCACATCTTTGTGAACATATTTTTATCTTACATTCTTGTACAGTGATTACCAGTCTTCTTTGGACTGCTTGTCATCTTGAAGGAATCTGGGGAAGGGAGGCAGAATGAAAAACACAGTTCCTAAGTTGTGAATCCAAGACTTAGAACCAAGTTTATGCAGAGAGAGCACCCTCCATAAGACTCATTTTGCTTGGGCGTTCAGTGCAAATTCAAAATTTATATTTTCATGGTTCTTTTTCCCTTGTGAACCAATGAAGACCCTGCTTCACTGCTGTTGAACACACTGACACCATCCAGCTATTTATATGACAACTGTTGAGCCATCAAGACCACCTTCTACCTGGTTCTAGTATGTCTCATATTTGCATGCCTTGCTACCCCAGGGAACAATGAAAAATTAAAACAGCGAAACAAAACAAAACAACTGGATATCTCATTTACCGCACTACAGTACCTGGCCTTCGCAGGTCTCATAGGAATGGGTTCCAAACCTCTTGCGTGTCCCCGAATAGCTTTTACCCCAAGCTAGTTCAGGCTATGGGTGAGCAATCATCTGCATTCCCCAAAAGCCTGAAAAGCTACCTCATCTGAATATGAGTTTGCAGCAGGTACTCTGGACTTTTTGGGCCACACAGTCCATTCTCATGCCACTGCAGTCACTCATCTAAAGCCCACATTATTTCCAATTTTTGCCTTTGGTAAAAGGTCATCCACAGGCATACCTTTCTAACACAAAGAATCAGTATAGAGTAAGACCCGTAGATCAAGGCATCCTGGGGAGAAAAACGAACACCTGGATTGGGTATGAAACTCCTATTTATATTAGCAGGAAGTAGGGAGAAGTGCTTACACCAGTGTTCTTCCAGCGCTCCCTTTGGTGACAGCAAATTGTTCGTCTTGAATTTTTCCGCTTCCAACTGGGAATAGTCGCAGTTAGTGTAGCTTCTTGGGGTTGGCAGTGTGCCTAAGTGGAGAGAAAGAAGGAACGATGAACGAACACAGAACAGAAAAGAATACTTAGCACTTTTCTCCCATCTTCATAGTGTACTATACACACTAATCTTCACATTTTCTCATGATGCGGTATCACTTATTTGTACAAAATACAGTTGATGTTCATATAAGGCATGAGATAAAATAAGCTTAGGAGGGGATTTAGAATGCAGGCCCTGTTTGTCCTCCTGTATAAACAACACAGCAGCTCAGCCCAAAGGCCTAACATCTTGTCTCCAGCAGTTGCCAGCTGTGGAGAGTTACAACAGAGCATAAGAAACCAACCAATATTCCAAGTGATCCTTTCCCTGGTATAGCCTCCCTGCATCCACTAATCGGGAATATACAGACTGGAGGTTTAATATTTCATAATTTCCTGGAAAGGACATCTTAAGTGACCCACAGAAATGGATGGCTGTGAAAGTAAGGGACAAAGAGAAGAATGAAAAGACAGACATGGAAACAAGCAAGGAGCAGACAGGTAATTGGAACAGAATGAAACAGAGCTTAACAGAAGCTTTCACTGCTGTGTGGACTGCACGTGTCCTCTGAACCTTTGGGCTCTCAGTCACCAAGGACAGCCTCGTGGCAAACTCCATCAGGAAGCGATGGATTCTATCCTGAGCATGTGAGTGGCAGAACTGCCTGTATATTTGCTTAAACTCTGTAAGGTGAACACTGTGGCAAGAATGGTGAACAATGATTGGAAAACCTCTTCAGAGGCCTGGGAACACGATATACGTCATGGCCTCAAATCCACTTTTTCTGCTTCTTAGAGCAGAGGATACGTGTTTTACACATTAGTACATATAAGAAATGCCCAGCTAAACAAATGTAAATGTGTGGAATGTATATGTGTGAATTCAGGGACGGAGGGCAGAAACAGAGTTTGAAAGATAAGTGATAACTCATTTTGCAGCCTATAACTTTCACAAGCCACATTTCCCAACAGAAGCAAAGCCACTCTCACTTTCTATCCATTCTGAAATTGCAAAGCTGTGTCTTGGATGCATCAGTACCAAAAAATGATCTTGGGAGACCGGAACAGAATCAGATATACAAGGCTTGGCTCATCAGTGAAGAGAAAAAAGCTAGGCTTTAAGGAAAGAAATATGACACCTATATATACTTCTTAGTTAGGAGATCACGGGCACAGAGTTCTTTTGAATGACAAAGTCTACATTTCAGCCAAAGTAACAGCTGCAGCTTTGAAAATCCAGTAATTAAGAAGCGCCCTATTTGGAAAAAAAAGGATGAAACATTTCTCCTTCCCCCTTTCTTTTAAGAAGGTCACGTTAGCAAAAGTGAACAATCAATCAGACAGTTCCTGTGGGTATTTAGAACTTCCAGGAGACAATAAAAACTTGCTGTGAAAAGTGGCAGAAAATGAAGAACCCAGGAATAAGTAACTAAAAGCAAGAAGGCAATGGTGAATTAGGTGAAGGCATATGCCTTGGGTGAAAGATAGAGGGCAGACATGAGTGACTAGAAATCAAAACTGCTTTCCCCCCGTTTTGGTTATTTTCCTTATGTTATTAAGAGCTTTCCTATCCAGAAGACAAAGGCATGAACTTTCCTGGCTATCACTTGGTGATTCAATGCAGGGATACCACCCACGACACCTCAGTGTCCTCAAAAGTTACAGTACAACTGATGGTTGGATATTGGGATTCCTGCAATAATCAATTTATAGATGCCTGCACAACACTCTGAAAATCTCTACTTATAGGATAAGTATTAGTTTCAGATTACTCCTGTGGGGATGGATGTCTCCATCTCATTTCACTGTCCTTGTGTTTTCTTTGTGTGGCTATAAGCACTTTAATGAGGGCCTCCTGGTGGTGGAATTTGCGACAGTCAAGCAGGAGGAAAGCATAATTCTTTGCAATGCGGAGGAACAGCTGTTCTTCTGTCTTTTGAGCTGGCTATAATGAAAAGAAGAAACAAATAGAGAAAAAGGTGTTTGCTTTGCCAATAAAATGTAGGTGAGATATTCTAATATCTAGGATACTAAAAGAAGGGGCATAGTTAACTGCAGAGCACTGAGGCGACAGGAAATATGTCACTGCTGAAGAAATTAATTGGGCATGGAATTAATTTCAATATGCCAGAATAACTTATTTTATAGGTTTTAAACTCCATCTCACTTAGCCCACCAGTCAGTGTAGCAAGTTTCAAGCAGCAATAATTACAATAAATACTCTCTTTGACATCAGAGTAAGCCTAGAGTAAGCCTACTGAATTCACCAGTCAGTGGGATTTCCCTATAATTATCCATATAACAGAGAACAATAATAATCCCTCAGTGTATATGAAAAAAGGAAAGAGAAACACTATGGAGTTAAAAGCGTCTCTGAGACCATCTAAGCTATAGATTCTGTATCGCTTGGGAACTGAAAAAGCTGAAGAAGATGGTCCAAATTAGGGTACCAAGAACAGCTTAAGTCTATTCCAAGATTTCCACATTGTCATGTGCTGCAGCCCTACTTCGTCCTGTCACTCTCTCAGCCTTCCACCAGCGTTCTCAAAGATGTCTTCATAAAAAGATACGCAGTTTCCTTACAGGATGACTGCAACATGCAGGTTCCTCACTGTTTAATGAGCTTTTGCAGATCCTCAGTGAAATCTCTAGTTATTGTATCGGGAGAGAGAGCGTGCGCTAGGTGCTCGTTTCCCCCCAGAGTGACAGGCACAGAAGGACGCACAGTGCTACGCCATAATGCTTGTAACATCGCGTAAAATCATAATGTCAAACTACCCGCTGGCAGAACAATGCAATATATTGAGAGGCAATGCTAGAAACAGCAATGGTCAGCTCTTATCTCAGTATCCACCTGATGTAAGTGGAGAAATAACCACTAAAGGCTACTGCCAGAACAGCCTGGGAGGTCAGTGCAGTGAGAAAATTCCACAGCATTTTTCGAGGAAATGGAGTCTGGCAAGAAATGAAATTTAGTAAAACCATGCAAAGGAAGAAATATTCCTGAAGCAAGTCACACCGAAAATCAGACAACTGAACCTCTCTTTCTCTTGCTCTCAAACTTCTGGAGAAGCTTTATGAACTCTCACTCACAAGCCCTAACCAGCTGTTAAACTATTCACGTACATATTAGCATCCCTGCGCACAGCAATCAGGCACACAGAAATATGCATTCACCTTGCATGCCAAGGCGGTGGGACGGGCTGCCTGGCTTTTTCCGAGTCTCTGCCTCGGAGAAGAAGGCTGTCAGAGATTCTCACTATGAGACCCTGGATAAATAAGACAGTTTAGTTTTACGATAATTGTACTGTATTACTACAATACTCATCCTGCTTAGTGCAAGGAGAACTCAAGCACACAGCTGTGCTGAAACCTACAGGTTTCTTCTAGGAATGTGAACACTACTACCCCTGTGTTACTGGTGGGGCACATCCTGACCAGAGCTTCTTAACATCTGTTTTCCCCCCTCTCAATAACAACCCCCTGAAGTATTTATAAAGGAAATGTATGTGCCTTTGTCTTTGAGCATCTCAGGGAGACACTTCTCTCATCTGCAGCTCTTCTGGTACGAGTGTTGGTTTGGAAACCCAGAATTTTTCAGTGTGTTTAACAACTAAAAAAAATGAAAGAGAGTGTTAAGAGCTCAGTTCCTCACTGTCCTCTATGGTGTTTAACTCTTCTAAGCACATAGGTTAGCTACAGGTTTTTTTTTTCAGTTCAAAAATTGTAATTCTACATTCTCCCAGCTTTTCTTTCAAGGTTCTTGCCCTCATTTCACTCTGGCCCTTCTTCTTTTCATCTCTCTTATCCAATATATGCACACTCACATATGGATGTTAAATGCCAATAGGAGCCACAACTACTTCAGAAAGCCCTTGTTCAGAACTGCAAGGGTGTTGTTTCCCCACCACCACCCTGTAATCCCTTCTCGTATAAAAAAATCACTAATTTCCAGTGCACACGGGGTCAGGCAGCCACTGTTTTTATAGTGTGTGTCCTGCAAGAATCAGATACTGCTTAACTGGACTACCAGAAGATACTGCAGCATCGGAGATTTTTCTTGTCCATAGTCACCGGGTTGGTACTGTGGTATCTTTCCAATTCTCATTCCAAGTAAGCAATTTTCTGGTTGACTTCAGGCAGGGGGCCAAATAAGCACTCTGAGAATGTAAGACTGTTAAAGAACTTTTTTTTTTTGTGGAGTATTAATATATGTACAAACCAAATTAAAAAGCTGGTCATTCTCTTATTTTCTCCTCTCCTTCTTGGCACTTCTGTTACTCTGCCTTCCCCCTTTTCTTCATTGTTCCCCTTTAACTAAAGTCAGCATCCTAATAGCTCATTATTTTAAAATTTTCAGGAAAGCCTCGCAAAGTCCTCAACAGAAGCTTTTCTAACAATGAGGCAAGTAATTTCAGATCATTAAACTCTAATCGATTGGAGAATTACTTTAAAATTTAGAAAAGGAGTGGTATTTTGCCTCTGCATTATAGAAAATATTGGGTGGTATGTGCTACATACCCCTGCCATTCATTCAAAATATTATCCAGCTCCCGAAGCCGCCTCTCATGGAATACAAGCCAGCAAGTACCACAATAAAACTAAATTTATTCCACAATGTGCTCAGAAGGGAGAGGACTTTGTAACACACACAGAAAATCAGGACACCGGCACTGCTTCAGAGGACCGCTTATTAAAGATCTGCCCGCTCTTCTCTCTCCAACTTCTAACCCGTCGTTCCCTGAACCTGCGCAGTCCAGGACCCCAGACCTTCTCCACTTCTTCTCCCCATGTTCCCAAGCAAGGAGGGATTCTCTGCCTAATGGCGTTTCGTTGTTTACCTGCAAAAGCAATTAAAAAGAGCCTTCCAACCAATTCAACCATTTTAGGAATTGGCGGGGCAGAACGAACATCACAAGCCGGATGCAGCCCG
>VZSZ01007846.1:175549-198452 GCA_013398815.1 Ibidorhyncha struthersii
TCCCCCGGCCCGGCCGGCGGGGGGGCTCTCTCCGCCGCCCCCCTCACCTCAGGAGAGTCGGGGGTGGGGAAGGGGGGCCGGGGGCCCGCCTGCCTCCGCCGGGTGGTGTGTGTGTCGGGGGGGGGGGGTGTCACCTCTCAGGGTTTAAAGCCGGGCAGCTGCTTTAACGTCTCGCCAACGTTTTTCCTCTGTGCCGGTTCTCTGTAGTTATCTCTGCTGCCAGTCGCGCTGGTTCCCGGGGCTTTCTTCACAATCTTAAAAGCAGGTCAGAGCTCGTAACTTTTTTGGGTGCAAGGGCTCGGCGACAAGGGTGCCTTGCACTCGCAGGCCGGGTTACGGCAGCGCACAGAGGTTTGTTCACCTTACGCAGTTCCTTTCTAGCATCCAAGTGGCAAAACTGTGTGGTGGTCTTGTTTCTGTCAGAACCCGTTCTCACTTCCATCTTGCAGGAGGGTACATTGTAGTAGTAATACGTGCGTGCCACAGGCTACATTAGCTGCCTTTCCACACTGCCTTCTATTTTGTCCCAGTTGGCTGGTGTCTTTAACCGTATACCTTGTGCTGCCAAGGGTTTGATGTATCGTGGTGCCATCTCCCGCTCTAAAGTCTCCTGACAACTTGGTTCGGTCCACTTGTAGTGATGTGACCCAAAAGTCAGCATAGCTGGTGTTTTCTCCCATTTTTCTGCCATCGCTCGTCTTCATACTTCTAGCTGGAGTTGTTCCAAAGTCCTGGATTTTCTTGCTCTCTGTGGAGAAGCGGAGAGAGAGGAATTGTGGTGTGTGGATGTGGAAACGTTTGTTTTTGAGGCGATGACCGGATATTTTACAATGTGGTACTGTGTTAAAACAAATGTTATGAAGATATCTTATAAGAAAGTAACAAACAGAAATCAAAACTGCAGTATTTATTGAGTCACCTGTTCATGCCTTAATGAGCTGGACAAGATTTTGATACAGGATGCCAGTATCAATCTGTACTTTGTCTTGGACGTGGCTGATGTGGAAGAGGGCCCAGGAGGGCACCAAGGGCTGTATCACTGATTCTTGGCAGCCAGGAACCTGACCACAACTCTGACGAAGAGAGAGGAATGCTTTTCTCCCACAACCTCCGTTTGTGTTGTCAGCCTGTCTTCCATTCCTAGAAATCTGCAGGCACTACGGAGGTGATAGGTAAGCGGTTTTTGACCTTTATTACAAGTTGATTTTCCATACAGCAGCGTATACCTAGTATCTTTTCCCTAGACCTTTCATTCATCCCCGTCTCAGATGACGGCTAAGACTGTGAGCTCTGCCCCATCTCTCCAAGTTAGTGTCCCGCTATGTGCTCAAAACAGCAATCCCATATGGTGAGAATGCAGTAGCTAACTTGCCTCCCCCTCCCCCGCCAATTCCCCCATCTTTTCTGTCTTCCCAGTTGAATTGCTGCCCTCCAATTCCTGCTTAAAATGGTGATTCCTGATGCAGTCAGTTTGTTTGCTAGCTGCTACTTCTGTCCTGGTCTGACCCACCCCCTTGCTGTGTTACATATTTTTCTCCTGGTCCTCCCCCAGTGTGTTCATTGTAAGGTGTGCTCTTTTTAGAGGGGAACACTTTGGGGTGCGGTTATCAAGTGCACCTTGTCAGCTGGTCAAGCAAACAGTTCCATTCATCAGCACAGATTCATTATCATGTCGATCTTAATGGGTGTTTGTTTTCCCTTCAGTACCAACACGCTGCAGTAGTAATAATCTTTCGGGTCAAAACCATATCACACAAGGCTATTAGTGAAGCTGATACTTATATTGGATCTACACTGCCAATACAACATTAATGACACTTAACCTATGTATGTCCACAAGAAATAGAAAGCAAAATACGACATTACAGAAGGGGCCTTTCCCCTGACTTCCCAATGGCTGGTGGTGGCCTTCCGGCGATGCAAAACATCAGGTTGTGTTATTCCAATAAAGAGCAGCACTGCATAGCACACAGTATTTGGTTTGCCCTTAATCTTTATAGCTTGTCCGCCTCATGGATATGGGATGCTGCTTTTGTAAGGACTGCCCGTAGTAGTGCTGATATAACCTTAGCTCAATCTCACTGGTGTCTGGAAATTGCTGTTAATTAATATTACAGCCTCTTGATTGCTGTTGGGCAGTGCAGAAAGGCGCAGTCTAACTTGTCCCTCTGGAGTAAGCTCAGGCAGCTGTAGCTATTACCCACCTCTAATGTATGTTAATCCCAAAACTGATCAGAGGAAAGGTGGGAAAAGCCACCTCTCCCCAGTGGCTGGGAAGGGACTTTAGAGATGGCATCTCAAAGGTGTGAGCTATATTTCTTTCTGCTGTCATGAGAATAAAACAATAACTGGTTGTTACTTTTTTGCCCTATAGGAAATCTGAGGTTGCTAGACCCACATGGCTCCTACCATTAACTGCTCAATGCCTGGCAAAGTGGACAGAACAAAAGTGAAAATTTTTGACTTTGTGAAAACCTCTGAAAAACAAGAATACATAGTGCAAGCATGGAGGGGATTGCTCAAAGGTGAAAAGCAGAGAAGCCAAGATGGAGGGCCTCTCTCTGACCAAGGAGATGGCAAAGAACAGGCTCCCTCTCTCCAGGATGCTAGCTAAAGAGATCTTCAGAACAGCTAGTAAAGTCTTGCAGTGATCTAGGAAACTGCAGAACTGGCTGGGGGCTGCGGGCTGCAGAAGCAGCTGTTAGAAATACTGAACAGCATTCGAAAGTGTGATCTATGAAAGCCGCTATTTGTTCTACACATTCTTCTCTTGACATCCCACTATGTCATATCCGCTGTAAGCTTCATCGGCCCCAGGGTAGGCTTTGGAGGCAGTCTACCACTGGAACACCCTTCAGCAGCACCTTTGCATGGCAGGGTGGGGGAAACAGTGTTTTGAGCTGCTGTGTGCGGGTACCATGCTGTTTGAGCCCCCAGCCCTCCTGCCTGGCACCATGAAGAAAGGCTACAGCGAGCTGCTCAGCTGAAATGTCCCCTGGTACTTTAGGCAGCACCCTGCCCTCTCACACTGATGAAGTATTTGAACACGTAGAAAAATGAAGCTGGTGATGAGACTTGAAGAAACTGAAGTTAGTGTGCCTCTACACTGGTGGCCCTGTTATTTTATTGACCTTCATGTGCCTATTTAATAGATCTTCCTGAGTCCCTGATGTGTGCTGATGCACTAGCCTAAACATTGAACCTATCTGCTGTGCTTCCTGAAAGTGCTTGCTGGGCAAAACAAGCCCTACACACCAACACACCGCCTTCCATTCCTGTCGTGATCGAGCCTCTGAACAGTTGCTGATTTCCCAGTCAATGCATTCACATCCAGTGGTCTCCTTTACGAAGAAAACAAAACCAAAAGAACAACCAATAAAGGCAAAACAGTCCTTTATAGCATGAAATAGAAAGACTACATGGCCTTCCAGATCAGAATGCTTTGCTACCCTTTGCAGACCATGCCAAGTAGTTAAAAGGCTGCGATAGGGCATGTGTCTAAAAGAGGCACGTGAAGGTGATTGTGCTTCTTGTAGCTGTCTGGCCCTTGCAGACACACAGATGCTCTGTGTGACCCTTAACATTTGAGGAAAGCATTGCTTTAGCGGCTTTAAACCTTCTAACCAGCACTTGCTGTCTGTGCTTCAGTGTTCGGGATGCATGTGTCGCTATAGTTTTGAAAGCTGCTTAAGCATTATTTGTAGAGTTTTGGGTTCCCTTACACTCTAGATTTCTAATAAAGGTCTTCATCAACTTTGTAGTAGTAGTAGGAGGTGGTGAAGGTAGTTCCTCCTTGAACACGCATTGTGTTAGCTGTGCTAGCAAGCCTGGCTCTGTTGGCAGAGAGTTGGGCAGGCTTGAAGATGTAATTAGTCATTGTGAACTGCTGTAAACCATATGTTATAGGCAAATCTAGCACAGATTTCTGACTTGACTTAGTGTGTAGTGAAGGGAAGTACATCTTTCTGGCCATGATTTTTGAACATGTATGTAAGGACAGCTAGTGGAAGCACGGATTCATTGAGTGTTGTAGTGTGGCACAGGCCTGCCTACCCACAGGGCTACTGGTAGGTGATAGCCTTTACAACTCTTCCTAAAAGTGCCTTTTTAACAGTAGTGTGTATCTCAATCGCAACAGCCATTGAGCCACTGTGCCAGGATGCTCTGCCACCAACAGATTTGTAACCATGGAGGCAGCCAGAGAGCAGGTAGCCATTCGGTCCTGAATGGATGAGGAAGGTCTCCTCGGTCTGCCACTGCCATGCCACCATTGTGGCCGCTCTGTGCGAGTGTCCTCAGCTACACTGTATGAGCAACACAGGTTTTTGCCAAAAATGGTGCTGCACCGTTCTGTTCTAAGAAAAGTCCTTCCTGAAGCACTGTCTCATTGTCCTCGTTTTCCTATTTGTTTCTGTCCACTTGATGCCTCTGCAGGGAAGGGTGAAGGAAGTTGTGGTTGTTGCAATAGCTGCAGTCAAAACTTGTTGGTAACACAGCTGTTGGCTTGCAAAATGCAGCTCTCCACTGGCGAAATGTCCAAATATGCTCGTGCAAACTGCTTTGTATGTCTGCCTGTCAGCATTGTAGTGTAAAGTACCTAAAGTTTCGGTAGGAGTTTGAAAGTAATGCTTATTCATGTTCTCTCCTTCCCCTCTGCCCCCTCAGAAAGCAAAAGGGGAGATCAAGTATGTGAAAGACTTACGAGATGCTCTAGGTCTTGGTCTGGCTGGCTTCTTCTGGCTGTCCAGTCATGCTCTGGGGGAGCAGCAGTACTCTCTGCAGCGGAGACTGTGGAGTACACAGCTAAAAGGAATTTCTTTGGAGCAAATAGCTCCTCCCCTTTCTGTTTTCCTTGCATGGAAACCTGTGTTACACAGAGGTAGAAGTGGGATGTTCACTTAAATGTGGCTTTTAAACATTGGTTACTTCAAAATTAGGTGCTTGGTATTCTTATTTGCTTTGAAGTATATCTTCCAACATAAATGAACTCTGAGCTCAGACAAATAACCTTGTGCAGTGTCACAAGGAAATAGCTGTCAGCGAAGTTGGTTTAAAAAAAAAAACACAACAAAAAACAAAACAAAACCACCAGAAAAGTGATCCTTGAAATAGAGCTTCCGTTTTCAATAAACCACACTGATTGATTGTCCTTATAGCTGAAGCTGCTTGTGAAATTGTTTGCTTGACGTCTGCAAATTGGATATTTAATCTTTTTTTTCCAGCTGGTGATGGTGAGTCCAACTTCAGAGCAGTATGACAGTTTGCTCCGACAGATGTCAGAGAGAATTGATGAGGGATGTGGGGAGACCATTTATGTCATTGGTCAAGGATCAGGTGAGTATAGCTTCCTGAGGAAAACAACAAAAAATGTTAAAATTATAAGAAAAACCTAGTTCATCTAACTGGGCTGTTTCTGAAGGTAGTACTTACTTCTCCAGAATAACTTAGAAACCTCCGTAAAGTATAGCAGAACATGTAGGATAGATTCTTTTATTTTATTCCTGCCAGCAACTGTCTTATGTAGTGGAGCTAAACATATTTTTTATATAAAATCATACAAGTTCTTTTTGGAAATGAACTGTAAGTTGTCTGGGCATAGCAGGAAAGGACGAAGGATCTGAAATTACAATAACGGTTTTAGTACAGACATCCTCAATGTTTGACGGAGGTCTTGTTCTCACTGGTTTTGTTTATTTCTCCATTGTAAATAACAATATTCTTACCCCACAGGAATGTATTGGAGATACTTCAGATAGCCAAATATATGCTGCTGACTTTCTTTGTTAGTGTGTGTCTGTACTATGGAGAGAAAGGTTTTCCTTTTCTCAGCATGAGGCCTTTATTGTCGCATGAACTCGGGTGTTACGGCAGTCATTTGTATTTGCAGATTCTAGCAGTTAGCATGGATTACGTCTTTGTTCTTTTGCACAATTTGAATATTTGCATCTGATACTGGTAAAATAATATTGAACATGGCCTTGCTTTGAAATTGAAATTCCTTTTCTGAATGCAAAAAAAATATCTGTGGCTATCACGCGGCTAAAGTCTTGTTTCAAACATATTATATAATCTGCTGGATATCAAGTTGTTATGATCAGACATTGTACTAGTTACTGTGTTTGAGGAAGAATACAAAACCCTGGTCATCAGTGCCAGGGTTGGCTGAAGTAATGGAGGGAGACAGTTGTGTTACTTCAGAACTATGTGCTTTTTGGGTTTTCTTGGTGTCTTGCGAAGCAGCCAACCCAGAAGAGAAGCCAGCATTAGATGGCCATTGGTCATGCAGCCAAGATCACAGGGATAATGCTCTTGCGTCCAAGCGAGCTTCCCACGTGTAGTCTGAATCCTTGGTGTTTGGGATAACCACATCTGCAGCGGAGACCTAGCTAGTCAGGCTTGTAACTGCTTTCTGCTCTAGGATACCTTGTGAGAGTTGCAATGATATGCTTAGAAGTAGGCATTTCTTTCTTAAAATAAGAGGTAAAACTGCTGATTTCATTTTGAGTTGCTGCATAGTCAAGGAAAATGGGGATCTTTTCTGTAGGTTTGAAACAATAGCCAACAGAAAAAAAATCTTGATATCCCTGCCACCTTCTCATTCACTTTGAGTGTCTGTGATTTTGTTCATCGTGGATACCCAACTCAGATGGCTGAGAAGTGAGTGAAGACTTCCAGGAAGCTTACTGCTTCACCAGTAGTGACCTCTCCCTTCCTCCCTTGGCTCTACCCTCTCCTGTTCCCTACTTCTCATTCCCCGTCTGTGACCCAAGACCCCAGCTGTGGTGCTTTTTGTTTTCCCCGCAGCCTCAACAGCTTCTCAGCCAGCTTATGAGCTAGGGTGGAAGCAACTCTACTTGTTGTTGAGCTGTGCAGTAGTTAAAATGCTGATTAGTTCAGACAAACTGCAGTTACTGCTTACCAGCTGATGAGTCAGCTGCGCATGTGAATGCGCACACAGCAATAGCTTTGGTCATCCAGGTGCTATGTGGCTCTCCACCTTTGTTTGTTGTTGGTATATTTTTACACACAGGGGAGATTCTGGCCTGAAATCTGTGCAGCTTCTCAGCACCTGGGTTAAGAGAGCAGCTGAGAGCTGTGGTGGCCTTTAAACTCTGTAGATAGTTGCCACTGGCTTGCTCTGACTGTCAGCTCTTTGCTTGGGTGGGCTGTTCAGAGGCAGCAGTGCCTCCTTGCTTTTTTCTGGCCTCATATGCTGTCAGCGTTTCTTTAAATTGCCAGGACGGAAGCAATGAGACATGCCAAAAACATTGTTTTAAGTGGAGTACGTGGGGGCTAAAGAAATTGCTGGGCAGGCCAGACTGGCAGAAAATGGACACTTGGGATGTTGTTTTATAAAATAAGCCAATTGTTTAAATTGGTCCCACATTCACTGGTTAATTGTGGTGATATTTCAGTCTGAGCTTTCCTTTTATTAATGCTTTTCCCTTTATTGCAATGTGAGAGGAGATGTTTTATCTGACTGAAGGAAATTGCACGCAAAGTACCTTCAGCATGTGAAATAAGGGAGCTAGACAGAAATGTGTCTTTCTTGCCAATCCCTAAGGATTTGCTTGTAGAAATTGTGAAGAAAACTCCTCTAGATGAAAGATGGTGCTTTTCTAGTATCTTTTAAGACTTAGAGTGAAGACCATCCTTTTTTATTGTGGGCAAAGGGTGCCAGTTCTGTTCACATGGCTGACGTCTCCAGTGTACATATAAATCCCAATTGGTGTGGGAAGTCCCAGGCAGAATGACGTTGCTGCTGGCTGTTGCAAGGTGGTGCTCACTGACTGCCCTTTGTCTCCTCAACATCATACTAGATGGGACTGAATATGGTCTGAGCGAGGCAGACATGGAAGCATCCTATGCCACGTTGAAGAGCATGGCAGAGCAGATCGAGGCAGATGTGATCCTCCTGCGGGAGCACCAGGAGGCGGGGGGCAAGGTGCGCGACTACCTCGTACGGAAACGTGTGGGTGACAACGACTTCCTGGAGGTCAGGTGAGGAGCCGGGTGGAGACAGGGTTAGTCAGCAGCCCAGCTGCATTTTTACCCTGTGAGCAGTTGGTGATGCTGATCCAGCAACGCTGTTTCGAGTCTGGGTGTTGTAGCTACCCAACAAAGGGAATGGAGCTTGACCACTCCTTGCTAATGAAACTGGCTTTTTGTTGTTGTTGTTGCTGTCTCTTTCGTGAACAAACTGTTTGTGGAGATTTGCCTGTGTTTAGCTGAGGGCTGTTGCTCTCTGGGTGACACCTTCACAGTTTGGGGATCTTTTGTGGGCTGAAATCCCAGTTGGGAGTCACGTGTGCATGTGTGTTTGTATGTGCGTGCATATATGCATGCTGCTGGAATACAGTATTTTTGACTCAGGGTTCAATTCTATTCCAAAGCTGTGATGATCCAAGTCACCTTTTAATGGACAGCTAATAGCTTGTGTAGCATGACTTGAGAGTCTGCCCAGACCTGGGTGGAATGGACTTCCAGCATTTGCCAACAGCCATACTAGCCACCTTTATCAGAGACAAGGAAGGAGATTGCTGTAGGAGAGGGTTTTCCCCTAAAACATTTCATTGTTGCTTGAGCTTTTTCTTTTCTGGGAACAGTGATTTAAATTTCTGTGCTCTCCCTAGCACCTGGTGCTACTGCAACAGACAAATACAAAAAAGGCAGAGGTATTCTAGACCAAGCTGGGATTTAGACTTCCTTTTGAATTGCCACATGTATGCATGGGATTGCAGAGACCTGGAGTTGGACAATAAACATTTTGTATAGCATCAAGCAGTGTTCAGTTCAGCTGTTTGTGTTTGAGGCACCAGTGACATGTTTCCGCAGTCTTCCACATCCCAGTCCCTAGAGTCTGGGATCTCCACTGTTAACTAATAACTGTGAAATAATCTCGCTCTGCTTGCGAAGGTCTAACATTCTTGAATCTCTCTTTGAAGGTTAGGCAGAAAAAGCTGGTTATTTGCAGGAGCAGTGGTGTTTGGGTTTTTTTTTTGATTGCTTGTTTGCTTCTTCAGGTATTGGATTTTACCAGGTTTCTTTTTCCTTTTCCCCTCCAGGGTAGCAGTGGTTGGCAATGTGGATGCAGGGAAGAGCACGTTGTTAGGTGTCTTGACACACGGTGAACTAGACAATGGCCGAGGCTTTGCTCGGCAAAAGCTCTTCCGCCATAAGCATGAGATTGAGTCAGGCCGCACCAGCAGTGTGGGCAATGACATTCTGGGCTTCGACAGTGAGGGCAACGTGGTGAACAAGCCCGACAGCCACGGTGGCAGCTTGGAATGGACAAAGATCTGTGAGAAATCCACCAAGGTCATTACCTTCATTGACCTGGCTGGTCACGAAAAGTACCTGAAAACCACCGTCTTCGGCATGACTGGCCATTTACCTGACTTCTGCATGCTTATGGTAGGTAGCAAGAAAGATGTACAGTACCAGCATGAGCGGGGCCATTCACAGCTTTAACAGCCTCAACTTCTTTCGTACTGCCAAGCGCCTGTGGCATTGTGGAGGGAGGCAGCGTCTCCCAGAGCTGGAGAGCAGCAACCACTGTAGATATCTAGCCAGGGCTCTGAGGCAAGGGTGCCAGGACTGTCAGTCTCAGGTGGGCCCAAGGTGTACGGTTCTTGAAAACTGAAAGATTTCTAAACTTCAGAACACCTTGTTAAAATTGAGAAGCAACGAGTCCTTAGCCAGTTTCCAACAGCATTTGAAATGGGCTGGGTCTGCTCATACAGTCCCAGTGATGCATCTACAACCTAATCACAGCCTATTGCATGTCTGACACAAGACTTTCTCTCTAACCCAGCTCACTGCAGGAGGAACGTTTACATCACTGTGTCTTGTATCTCTGGTGTAGGTTGGCAGTAACGCTGGGATCGTTGGAATGACCAAGGAGCACTTGGGCCTGGCGCTTGCACTTAACGTTCCTGTCTTTGTTGTGGTGACCAAGATTGACATGTGTCCTGCCAACATCCTGCAAGGTGAGTCTTACAAGCTCTCTCACGGGCTGTTTCTTACCTGTGTATGTGCTGTTGTCCTCTGCTTCGGTTGAGGAATACTGCTGGAGGAAAGCTGCCTTATCTGGTTTTGACTGCATCTTAAACACCTTCCCGAAATCTATCCTTTTCCCTAGCCTATTTTGCAGGCAGTTCACTCATAGTCACCTTTTCAAAATTACCCGAGTTGGCGGACTCAGCTGGGAAACCTGAAAGTGTTTGCTACAGGGTTTTGCTTAACTGAGCTATAAGGGGAGAAGCTTACTGTTGGTATTGTGGCTTTATGTTCTCTCTGGGTATTTAAACCTGGAGGGAAAGTCTGGAAGTTCTCTTGAAAGTTGCTTTCCTTCTTGCCCACAGTTTGAATATGATCTTAAGCTGTGATCAAACTTGCTCTCTGGCAGCCGTTAGGTGAAGGGGCAGCTGCTTGTTATATCCTGCTCACCTGGGCATTTCTCAGATACGCCGGCATAACTACAGCAGCTCCTTCCTCTGAACAACCAACCAACACTTAATAAATCACTGTTCAAAGCAGCTGCATATGTGGGCTGTGGTAGCAGGACTGGACTGGACACAAGTGGGGATGGCAATGAGCAGCAGGGGCTAGTGACTTTTTTGCTCAGCAACAGTTAAAGCAGCACCTCTAACCCCAGCAGTGACCCTTTAACCTGTGCTTGACATTTTTTCAGGCTGTGACCAACTCTCACCTTTAAAATTTTCTTGATGCATTTCTCACACCTTCAGGAACATGCTATGGTTAATTGGAGCAATGCTTTTTTTGATAAGCAGTCCTGAGAATCGGGAGAATGAATGCTCCCAGTACTGTCTTGTGGTTAGTTCGTTATTGTAAAAATCCTAAATATGTTCCAGGTAAACAGAGCCATGTGATCAAAAGATAATGTAAATATCTCTATAATAGATGTTTGGCAAATAAATGTAAGGCCCTACCATAAGATCCTAACTGGGAAGGAAGGACAACATTTGGCTCAGGTTGAGGAGAGAAGAGCTGCTCTTGGGAGAAGCCACTCCTGTGTCATGTTCTGTTTAAATTAAATAGACACAAGATTTGGCTCAAGTTATCTGTGAAGAGCAGATGGGATGATTAGATGTTTGTGTTTCTGTATCCAAAACATTACTTTCCCATAGGCAATCATTTGTTCACAAAAAAACCATCTAATTGGATGGCAATTGTAGAATATAGATGATTTGCTCTTTTAAGCCTCTAATAGCCTCTTATTTCCTCCCTCATTTATTATAGGTGCTTTGCAGGAGGCTGATGCTAGTGCATCAGGTAATGCCCCTGCTGGCTGATAGATATGAAGCTTAGAAAATAACTTCAAAAAAGGCAAGAGATCAAAGTTGGAAGCCATGAGATTTGTCCCAAAATATTTATTTCTGGATCTTGACCACCTACACTGTCTTAGTCTGTGATGGTGATCTTTACCTCTTTCATGCTTCTCTAACCTTCTCGGGCAGGTTGATTGCTAGGCAAAGTGTGTTGAGGTTTGTTTGGTCAAAATTGATTTCTAATTCACGTATTTTCAAATATATCTGTTCCTGAGTGCTGCTGGTTTTCACTGAATTCAGTATGAAAAATCCTTTATAGTACTAGGAAATACCTTGTGCTTAAAGCTACTTAACAGACAGCTATAAAATCTATACTTCACAGTATTGCACTTGCAGATGCGAGTATGTATGTCTGTTCATGTATGGTGTCGCTTGGCAGCAAGCTAGGTAGCATGAAATGGAAGATGGAATGGCTCCTAAGTCCCTCCTGGGCTGCAGCAAACTCATAGTTTCACTCACGTACCTTTAGCCAACTTCTCCTGTCTATTTGTGGCAAGAGCACCCATCTCCCTTCGGGGAGAGACCCCACAAAAGCGATTTGTAAAGACAGGAGATGCTGCCCTAACAATATTCATTTCACCCTTTAAGAAACCCTGAAGCTGTTACAGCGACTGCTGAAGTCCCCAGGGTGCAGGAAGATTCCCGTGCTGGTTCAGAGCAAGGATGATGTCATTGTAACAGCCTCCAACTTCAGCTCAGAGAGGTAACGGGAGTAGAGGAGAGTCGTTTCTCTTTCGATCCTATTTGGAGACTGGGTGAGAAGATTCAGAAAGAGAATCCCATTGTCTAGATGTGTGAAGGTTGCATCTGCCATGTGGTGTGTTGATTCCATAAGAATGTGTTGATTCTGAGATTGACCTGCTTGTGTTCCCCTCTGCGAGGCAGAAATGAGAGGCTGCTTCTGGGCAGCCTGCAGAAGATGGCAGGGTATTCGGCTTCCTTCGGTCCTGGAACCTTCCACCTGTTCCTGAATGTCATTAGAAGGCAGAGGCAAATGTTGCAGGTTTTCAAACATGGGGTGTTGTGCATCTGACTGCTTGCTAGGCTCTCCCTTCCTAGCACTGTGTATTGAATTCAGTCCCAAGATTTTGGATGTCTCCCTACACGTGGAATTCCAGGCAGGGAGATGAACTAACTCCATTTTCATCAATTTTCCTTTACAGGATGTGCCCAATTTTCCAGATTTCAAATGTCACTGGGGAGAACCTAGATTTGCTGAAGATGTTTCTTAATCTCTTGTCTCCACGGACCAGTTACAGGGAAGAAGAGCCAGCAGAATTCCAAATAGATGATACTTACTCTGTCCCGGTAAGAGGCCTGGTATTTGAAGAATTTTCTGCACCCTCTCTCAGGTTGAAGAAGGCATCTTCCCTAGAGAGGGCAGTTCTAGAGCTCTTCTGCTAGCATGGCCGAGTGACCCCAATTACTGTTTTTTCTTTTTTGGCATAGGGCGTAGGAACAGTTGTGTCTGGGACGACACTGAGGGGCCTAATCAAGCTAAATGACACCCTGCTGCTGGGGCCAGATCCCCTTGGCAACTTCCTACCTATTGCTGTCAAGTCCATCCACCGCAAGAGAATGCCCGTCAAAGAAGTGCGGGGAGGCCAGACTGCCTCCTTTGCTTTGAAAAAGGTGAGATGATCTGCTCTAGACCCCCAGAACAGGAACCACCCTCCTAATTTTAGAGTGCTCTTTGAGTTCAGCCGCAATTAGACTGCTTCTGCAAACCTCAGCTGCCTCATTTCACAGCCCATTAGAAATCCCATAGAACCTCTGTGGGTCCTATGTCCTGGTTGCTCCACCTGACAGCTGCCAGGTAAAAGCAGTGGGACCCAAGGTAATGAGGAGTAGCGTTGGAGTGTCCAGCATTCCCAGCACTCTAACTAAAGCTTCCTCAGAAACTTCAGCTGAACTTGATTTTTGCAGCCTTTGCATAACATCATTACATACTGCTAAACAGCTCTGGCTTTGCCTTTTGGTGAGCATGAGTTAGTATCTGTGAAATCCCATAGAATCCTTCTGGATGCAGTCAGCCAGAGAAGCAAATTTCTTCCCTGGAGAATCACACTAAGGTTTTTTGTGTCTCTGCTTTTCAGATCAAGCGTTCTTCCATCCGGAAAGGCATGGTAATGGTGTCACCCCGCCTGAATCCACAAGCATCGTGGGAATTTGAAGCAGAGATTCTGGTGCTCCATCACCCCACCACCATCAGCCCACGATACCAGGCCATGGGTATGTGTCTTAGAGTTGTCTCATCTGTGTTTCGCAGTGGTAACGGTTTATATCAGCTCTAGCCTGAGATCATTTTTCTCCTGATGGCTCTGTCAGCCTGAATATAAGCCATGGTTCCTGGTTTGACCTTTCCCAGCAATGCAATAGAGAGAGGGGAGTGAGCTGACAGAGGAGAGTGGTGAAGGCTGCAGGTAAAAAGGAGGCGTGTGACTCCAAGTGTACCTGGAGCTTGCCTGAGCCAGGTCTCCATGGTGCGAAGATTCTTCAGCTTCAGATGCTGCCTGAGAGACTCATTTTAGGTCCTGCCCTCTAGCCTGGCTGGTTGGCGTGTAGGATTCCATTGACGATGCTTCAGCAAAGTCTCCGTTCGAAGGCAACTGTTCTAGCTTATATGTGTTTTCTTTTTGAGGACTGAACAAAGGCAGCCGTGTGACCCGTATAGTCTTTGGTACACAGTAGATTTTTACATTCCAAACTCATTGCTGTTAGCTGTAGGGTAGCAAGAGCTGCCTTAGATGTCTGAAGCTTATTGCACTAATGGCACTGGCTGTTGAAAGCCTTTGTGCATTACATTCACAGTGCATTGTGGCAGCATCCGTCAGACGGCCACGATTCTCAGCATGGACAAGGACTGCCTGCGGACGGGGGACAAAGCCACAGTGCACTTTCGCTTCATCAAAACCCCAGAATATTTACATATAGACCAGCGCCTGGTCTTCCGTGAAGGCCGCACCAAAGCTGTGGGTACCATCACTAAGGTAAAGGCTGAAGAGTCTGACTTTTTTTTGCCCATTAGCTACTTTTGGCACTGAGAAGCCAGCAGGGGAATCCAGATGGCTCTGGAAAATGGAGGGAAGAGGCCGTCCTTCGATCACAAACATCAGCCCTGACATGGGTTGCAGATGGCCAATGTGCTTTGTTGTGTGGTGGGTCTTAGCTGGTGTGAATGAGGGAATGTGAAGTGGGGGGTGAGCCAGATGCTTCTGGTTCTTACAGCTTAGTGTCTTTCTGACAGCTCATAGCTGGTCCCTTTGAGTCATATTGAGGAGGGCTGAGTGTCACCTCAGATGAGTGGCCCTTTCCACCCTGTAAGGGTTCTTGAGGGCAGCTCAGGGGCCTAGATTTCTTTGAACAGCTGCTGCCGCATTCTTCTCCCTAGAGCTGTTGGTATCAATTCTCTCAAAGCTTTTTCTTAAAAAGCAACGTTGAACATTGCCATATTTGCCTTGCTATTTTAATGCTGATTTTGGCCTCTCCGTTTGTAATTTGCAGTTACTCCAGACCACCAATAACTCGCCAATGAACTCCAAGCCACAGCAGATCAAGATGCAGTCAACCAAGAAGGGAGCTGTTACGAAACGAGAGGATGGTGTTCCCCCAGCTGGGACAGCAGCTGGAGGCCCACCAGCCGGGGATGAGGCCCCCTCAACAGCTGCAGTGCCACTGACACCTACTGCCCTGCAACCATTGGTAAGTGAGGAAAATACCATGTCTGTCCTAGCTGTTTGCATCCTGGTTTCATGTGTTGGAGGAAGGGAACTCTAAAGCATAAGCATTATCCCCTCATACTCTCGAACTCACTTTGGCACGCAATGTGCAACAGAAACAAATAGAAATATAAGTAGTCTCACAGCAGAAATCAGAATTCTCTGATGACTGGATGACTCCTCATGGCTGACCGTTCAGCAGCTAGCAGCTTAGGGTCCTGGGACAGTTCAGGTTGGACTTCAGGAAGTATCTAGTCTAACCTCCTCCTCTAAGTAGGATTAGCTGTGAGGTCGGACCAGGTTGCACAGGGTTTTATCCAGTCATGTCTTGAAAAGCTCCAAGGAGGAAGGCTGCACAGCCTCCCTTGGGAACCTGTTTCACTGCTTGACTGTGCTCACAGTGAAGAAGCGTCTCCACATAACCAGTAGCTGAACTAGTGAAGCATCTAACAACCAGTCACAGAATGGGTCTCTGCTCTCTGAATGAGAGGTAGAACATCCCTACACTAGAGAAATTACATCCTAAATAGTAGTATCAGGCACAGGTCATCTGTCCTGTCAAGGAGAGAGGATGGAGGTTTCCAAGGAGGAGGAAAGAGTTATCTTTTTTGAGAGAAATGTATCCAGGTTGTTTTGTTGGTTAGGACTTCTCAGCTCGGCTTGTCCAAGAAGGATACCTAGCCTTTCTGGTCTGAAAGGAATAGAAACTCAGAATTAACTGCAGGCTTTGGGAGCTATTTGTCAGCTTTATTACATGGATCTCCTTTTAGTGTACTCATCTAGTAAGCAAAAGGTTCAGGAACTGACTCTGTCAAGAAACTTGGTCAGTGTTCACCCTCTTAATTTTAGCCATCTTAGTTGTCATTGATCAGATCTCACCCTCTTGAGCCAGGCTGGCGGCTGAAAGAGGGCCCTCTGGCAGGGCTTCTCTCCCTTTGCATGTGCCTGTGGCTTCTCACAGATCCCCCATCTCCTCCTTGTTTTGTTGTAGTGTCACTGTGGTTGTAAGTAGTTCTCCCAGCTTGCTCTTTGTTTCATCCCTCCCCCTGAGAGTCTGTGTTGCTTTTGTTCTTGCTTACCTCTGCCTCTCTCTCCTTGCTGCTTCCCCTCAGCCTGCACTGGACGAAGAGCCCCACATCCGTGAGGGCAATAAGGTATTTGGCCGCTTTAAAAGAACGGTGGGCTTGCTGGCCTGAGGCTGGGAACAGAGTCAGGTTGGCAGGAGAGCCCTGGTAGGGGGGTGGGGGGTTCCTCTTGCATTCTGCTCAAAGTCAAGGGAGCCTGAGGCCTCGATTTCCCAGATGCCGAGTCCCACAGGACCTGCTGACTCTCATGGAAGTGAAGCATTCAGAAAATTGGAAAGTCGGGTCCTCCCCAGCTTGAAGGGCTGAACTTCATTGTGTATCTGTATCTCCTCTTTCCTTCATGGTGTGTCTGTCTGCCTTATCTCCTTCCTGCGGTGGCAGGAAGCTGATCAGTCACAACTGCCCTCCTGCTGTCTGGACATGTGTGTAATCCATCTGAGCTCCTGCTGTGTTGATATTCTGATTCAGAAGTCGCTGCGCACTAAAGTGTATCTTCTTGTTTTTCAGTCAAAAGTTGGAGGAGGAGGACGGCGACGTGGAGGTCAGCGCCATAAAGTGAAGTCTCAGGGAGGCTGTGTGACTCCTGCCAGTGGCTGCTGAATTTCTTACTCCTCCTCCCTCTGAGGAATTCCTCCCCTTCCCTTCATTTGTTATCCAAAAGATCCAGAGCAGCTTAAACCAAAACCCATCCCAGCTGATTGGCTGCAGAGGAATCGTCCCTCCTCCCTGAAGGAAACAATGGAGAGGAGCATAATTTGTAAGCTACTGAAGGTGATAAGACACACAGAACTGAGTAACTGACACCTTCCTCCTCCCCCTATCGACACATTTTTGTACATCATGGGCTTAGTTTTTATTCTTATTAGTTTTTATTATATTTTGTGTGCATGAAGATGAGAGGAGAGTCTGGATAGAACTGCGAAGAGCCAGTTAGCTGCCTCCCTCCTCCCTCACCCCATTCTGTCCACAGGACTTGCTGCTCTCCTCCCGTTTGCTGTCTCAGATCCAGGGGTTATCAAACACCTGAAATTACAGACTTGCAAAGGTTAAACCATGTTGCATAGGATGGCTCCATAGGGCATTGTTTCCTCACCACTGTGGCCCCATGCCAAATATGTTTCTGGATTCCCTCCGTCATAAACTATTTCTAAGTGGGTTTAATTTAATGTTGTAGTGACCGAAGTTTGAAGGAGATGGTAAGAAATTTCATTATTTGGAGGTCTGAGAAGGAAGCAAATTGGAAAGCAGTTCTTGGTGTTAAGTTGAGGAATCCTGTACTAAATATCCTTCTCAAATACATTGATAGCACTTAAGATTTTAATTAGAGACAGGATATAAATGGGCAGTCATTTGCCCATCCTGTTCCCCTTCCCGTCATGCTGCTTTTCCTATTGTTTGTTCAGTGCACATTGGAGCAAATCTAACCCGGCTCTCAAGGCTGCGGCAGCTCAATTGACAGTATTAAGAATATAGTGCAGGAACACTTGGTCTGTCCCTTGAGCCAGAGAAAGCCTGCTCACCTCGATGGACAGAGATCACAGGTGGGAATTTACCTTTGGAACAGAGACACCAGGAAAACATGACTTTCCCTTGACTTTGTTTACTCCAAGATTTCCCAGATCTTTTCTGGAACTCACTGGCCAAACTTTGCCGTGGCAGAGGTATGATTTGTCTTCTCCCCTCTTGGCCGAAGAGGGCAATGATTAATTGGTACCAAACTTACAGAAGTGCTTTCAGGTTTGGAAGTACACGGTAATTTTTCTGACTTTCATTTATTCTTTTTAAGATTGTATTTTTTTTTTTAATGAAAAATTCTGGCTTCTGCAGGAAGGACCTGCAAGGACGGTCTATGAATTAACTTTATTGTTATCATGTTTTTTTAACCCCGGGTTGCACAAGTGATCAATTCCCTGCTTATTTTGATCTCTTCTTCTAACCCTGCCTCTTCGCTTTGCTCCCGTGAGGACAGGAGTTATCTTCTGCCAGCTTGTGGTGAGCTGTGGGAGCGTGGTAGCATTTTGAGGGAGGAGGTGGCATCCTCAGCAAATCGTTGCTCTCCCCAGCAGGTGCGGTCAGCCTCGGTTTCTTTGAGGGCTTCCTCCTCCAATGAAGGACTTTTATTTTAATTAGAGGGAGACGGAAAGGTTTCTGTCCCTCCTTAGCGGGTTGTTCCTGTTCCTCACTCTGTGGCACCTGTGTGGAGTTCATTCCATTCCACCCTGTGATTCGAGGGGGGCTTTCAAGCCGAGTGAGTGACAGCAGGCTTGGGGGGGAAAGAGCGCATCTCCTGATGCCAGCACCAGCACTCCAAGAGCATTAAGCGGCGTGGGAGAGGTGAGGAACGTGGTTTGGAGATGAGGATACTTTGCCTTAGAGACTGCAGTGGCCTGAGTGTGGGTGGAAGCGGGGAGGTGAGACAGTCCTTTCCAAGCTATGTGCCTAAATACCAGCGCTCCCCTGGCGAGGGAGGAACTATAGGCGGCTACAACACTAATAGCACCCGCATTGTGAGGGGGTGTGAAGTGTGGCTAAGCAGGGCATGAGGGCCTGGTTCACTTTGCTGGCCCTGTAGCAGCGTCAAACTGCATCTGATTTCACTGCCCTCTGCTTCCGAGGGGAGCAGGGAGCTCCAGGCGGTTTTCTTTTTCTCCATTCCTTGTGCTCTAAATGAAGGAGACTGCCGAGACTGGAAGAGGGTTTACTTCAGTTTGTGCAAAGGAGGTGGTGTGATCTCTCTTTTGTGACCAGCATTCAAAGATCACTCAGGCTGGTGTGATCTATAAAATAAATTTTAAAAAAGTTTGTTCCAAGTTAAAGTATGTCGTCTTGTTTTTTTCATCCCGCTGGAAAACCAGCAGTTCCTGCTTTTAACACCAAAAGCTGGACCAAGTGGGTTTGCCTGGCACCGTGCCCCTTTGCTGGCTACGAGAGGAGGCTGCGTTTGGAGTGCCGGCAGGGGAGGGCATGCTGAGCTGCTGCTGACCCTCTGCACAGCCCCCACAGCTTTTACTCTGCCTAAGATTTAGTGCTTCTCAGTGGCAGAGTGGTGAAATGAGAACGCTTACATGGTGTGAGCTATGCTGTGGGAGATGCATATGTGCACACGTTTATGTCTGTGTGTGAAGAGCTGCTATAGCAGATCATTTGGGTCCAAATCCCATCGGAGACACTTTGCTAGAGGATGCAGTTTCAGCTCAGCACTGCCACTGCCTGCATAAGCTTGTGCTTCCCCAGGCCCCTGCAGCGATTTGCACCTCGCCTGCTTCTGTAAATACAGCAGGACTCTCCAGGGCTTGGAATGGGCCTTTTCCCACCTCCTTGGTTGATCTTAGAGGTTCACGAAGGCTTTTCCTGCCCTGCATGCTCCTTTCCTAACACAGGTAGGTGTTGGGCTGGGAGCTCGTGGGAGATGGAGCAAAGGCCCACCAGCCTGAGCACCCAATACCCCATCCCCTCTGTTGTCCAAATCAATTTTTCTGTCTATCCCCCTCCCCATTTTTCTGTGCCCCTCACCCAGCTGGGACACTGATGAGCCCAGCATCCCTCCCCCCAGGGAAAACCAGTGAGGGCACATCTGGGGCCAGAAGAGAACAAGCCTTTCCCTAGGGTGGCCTTCAGCAAGGAGCGGTGCAGGTGCTCCTCAACACGAGTCTGCCTGGTTAAGCTGACACCCATGTGACTGTCCCCAGGCTCAAACCAGTCCAGTTCCCCTTTTTGCAGCCTTTTTTTATGCTCTGGGTTAATTTCCACACACTCGAGGACAATTAAGTATTTCCTTTCTACTTGTTTTTAGCTGCCTGCTGGGTAATTTACAGCCCATGTTAAGGGAAAGAGAGTAACATACAGCTAGTCATGATTTGGTTAGTGTCAGGCTGAGCATCATTTGTCATTCCTCATGGCCAGTGTGTGCTCTGCTCATGGCCATGATAAAACAGAGGACAAACTGATGTCCAGGGACAGCTTTGAGGTCACTGCAGGATGGACTGAGCACACAGCCACATTCTATCGCAGACCTAAACTTCTAGAAGTCAAAGACACAGTATTTTGATTTTAAGTATCCCAAGTTAATCAAGTTTTTAAGAGTAGGTCTTATTTTCATCATTGCTCCAAACAGCTTTTGCATCCCAGAGCCTGCTCAAGGACAAGGTGAAAAACTGCCGACCTTGGAGTTAGTATGGCAGGCTGGAAAATGAGGATTTGCCAGGAGAAGACATAGAAGAACTACAAGAATAGCTCTGTCTGTCTAGTAGCTGGGCATCGTTCCCACCAGCAAAGTCACCTGCAAAACACAAAAAAACACTCACAGCAGTTTTGCTATAATTTATTTGTCTTGGTCTTTTTTTTTCCTTGCATAGGCATAAATTACAATCTGTTGATTAAAAAATAAAATGAACAAAACAGTGCAGCATTTGCAACAGGCTACAGCATCAACTCCAACCTCATCTCCCCCCTGTAGCCACCTGTTTCTGCAGGGCTAATTCATAACACCTGTGTAGGGCAAACCGAGAAGGAGGGAGAATAGAGGAGGGAAATGGAGTAAATAAGGGAAATCTGCTCTGACAGCTGTTTCACATTTCTCCTGCCTCACCAGGCACATCTTCTGCATCAGCACGAGGATTAAATACCCCTGGGCAGAGATGCGCTGTGCTGAAGCAGCAGTTTTATGTGCCCTCTTTTCCTTTGCAGTTTGGGGAAAGCACTGCAGAAGCGCTGCGGGCGCTCAGCTGCAGCCTGGCACCGCTGCAGAACCTCAGCATGCCATCCTGGGGCTCCCCCACGCAGTCGGCATGGCGAGGCCTCCAAAAACAGAGCGTACCCTCTAGAGAAGAGCATAAACTCCAGGGTGACCTCTCACTGCTGTCTCCAGGGTGTTTTACCCCCAAACAGCAGAGATTTTAATCTCCAAGGAGAGTAGTAAAACCAAACGCTACTCACTTCACAGCCTGTGGTTAACACCCCCTTGGAAGGATCAGAGACCCTGCTCCAACTCCCTTCTTGGGGAAAGAGGTCCCCCTTTCCCACAACCATGACTTATTTGCCATAAAGCCTTTTTTTTTTTTTTTTTCCCCTTGGGAAAAGAGCCTGTCTGCCCAGCTCCGAGGCCAGGGAGCCAGAAGGGAGGCAAGGAAAGGGGTTTTCCAGCCTCATAGTTATGGCATTTGCTCCAGCTGCCAGAGAACCCCTGGGGAAGGGTGAGAGCTTCATCTCCGCTCTCTCTTTATCATTCAATTAAAGACAGGAGCTGCTCTGCTGAGCCCAGGACAGGTCTAGGCATTCATAAAAGCCCAACTCCGTGCACGCAGGGCACTCACGGACATGACTCCGAGGCAAGCGGGCAGCTGTAGACAAGCTTAAAATAACTTTTGAGTGTGGCTGCCAAGAATTAAGACTACGCTCAATATAGGAGAGAATTCATCATCACGGGATCTGGCTGCGGGTCTGCTTTCTCCCGGCAGCAGGGCCTCCCAGCTCCGCAGGGAGTTCCGCAGGGTAATTTTAACCTGTTGGAGATGGGGCTGCGCCCGGTGGGTTCAAGCAAGGAGACCCCCTCCAGAAGGGATGGTGCCACCATCACCCTCAGCCCCTGGGGCTGCCACGGAGGGGTGCGGGGCTCAGCCCCTCTGCCTGATGCACACCAGGGCATGCTGAAGGGAGAAATCTCTTCAGGCCCCTTCCCCTCCTCTATACCCCTCATCCTACAGCGCTTCAAGCAGAGAAGATCAGAGCAGGACTGACGTCACGGTGCTCCCCCAAGTGCTCGCAGTGCCGGGGGAAGACGATGCCAGCATTGGGCAGGGCTGAAACACTAGACACGAGCCCTTTAGCTTTTCTTTCAACAAAACACAAGAAAAATGCAGAGGTTGTAAACACCATCCAAGAACAGAAGTCAAACTAAGTGTGCTGCAGGCAGCCAGGAGGTGGGGTGGCCAGATGGCCCTGGTGCTCCTCAGCCTGGGGAAGGTCCCTGTGCATCCTTCCTGCGGTCCCCTGCCATGGCTCCCCCCCATTGCTTGATGGGCACAGGCAGGATTTATGTGCCCGATGCAGGCAGGACCCCCCATCCTGCTCTGGCACGGTCCTCTGCAGCCGGGGCCGGGGGAGCTGAGCCACGCCAGCAAGGAGAAGGCACGAGGGAAAGGGAGTCCTTCCAAGAGAAAGGAGGTCAGCCCGCTCCAGCCATCTGCGACTGGGGACCAGGAGGTGACAGAGGCAGCCCTGAGCGCCGCAGGTTGGGGGGAGGCCCTGCTGCCCCCTGAGGTGAAGCTGCACGCCAGCACCTGCAACCCCTGGGGAAGGAGGTCTCCCCTCCGCCCTGTCTCCCACCCAGCAGACCACGGAGGCATGGAGAGAATAGTGCAGAGCATCGGGGCAGCTGCCAACAGTCGCCTATATACAGATGCAGCCATGGGTGAGCAGCCCTGACCACGCATTGCAGTCTCGGAGGACATCTCCAGAGCAAGGAAGGCAGGAGTGCCTCCAACACCCCGCCAAACAGCAGTCCACAGAGGACCTTGTCTCCCAGGTCCAGCTACCAAGCCACCGACAACTCGGGGCCTGCATTTCAAACAGCTCTGCTTGTCTTATTCTAGCTTATCCTACTATGTGCGCTATTCTCCTACTAAAGAAAGCTCTAGCCGTCTCCGCATCTAAGCCGCTCGCTCAAGCAGCACCATTGACATTCTCTGGTTAAGTAGAAATCGCATGGAAAAAGTCTTTTTTTTTCCTTAGTTACTACAAAAAAAAAAAA
>VZSZ01007846.1:208497-229841 GCA_013398815.1 Ibidorhyncha struthersii
CTTCTCCACTAGGCCAACCTTTTTATTTAAATACCCTCCCCATCCCGGCTATCCTCACAGCCCGCTTTCCTGGTGCATCGTGCCGCTGGCTCCGGCGCTGCCGAAAACCGACCCCACGCAGAGTCAGAGCTGCCTTCTGGACCAAAACACCCCAATCCAGCGGGGTACCGAGCCCCTCCATCACACTCGTGACCCCACATCATCCACCAGCACCTCGTCTGGGTGGGCTGCCCTGGCCAGGCAGTGTCCCACCACCGCCAGCACCTTCCCCAGGCGACGGTCCAGCGCCCGCAGGTGGGGCTCGGCCAGGACGGGGGCCAGGGGGTCGGTGGCCAGCGCCTCCCGCAGCAGGTCGCTCAGGCGGTAGGGCTGGGTGGCCAGCAGCTGCAGCCGCAGGTAGGTCGACTTCTTGATGCTGATGAAGATGAGGAAGGAGAGGTCTCAACCCGCAGAGCCTCTCCCCCAACGGCAGCTCCGGGGCGGGCGGCGGGAGCCCCTTACCTGCAGCATTGCTGGAGGGGGGCCAGGATGGACAGTTCGTCGCGCGAGTGCGTGCCGAAGCTGGGGGGGAAGAAGCCCACCGGCGGGTGTCAGGATGGCATCGCCCCATGGCTCAGGGCCCAAGGCAGCGTGCATTTTGGCAAGACCGGTGGTCTCCCCCCACCCCTTTGCTGGGATTGCTTCCACCACCCACCCACTTTACCCACGGCCGTTGTCCAGGTGGAGCAGGAAAGTGTCGTTCCCAAATTTCTCGAAGGTCTCGTAGTGGTGCCGGTCCATGTTGCCTGTGGTGGAGCAAAAAATTAGCCATCGGGTGGTGGGCCAGGAGGTGGGAGCAGGGACACGGAGCTTCCTCCTGCTGCGAGACCGAAACCCAAAGGCTGGGGAAAAGGGCTGGGGGCACCTCTAAGGTGCCCATCTGGTGGCCACGGCTGGGGGGGGACACCCCAGCAGAGACCCCGGGGTCTCCCAGGCCCTTTCTCATCCTGGCAGCCCTGTGGAGGGACGACAGTGGCAAATGGAGCAGAAGTAATGGCAAAGGCATGGCTGGGTGGCCGGGGACGAGGAGATGGGAAGCTTTCCAAGTCAGATGATGGCAGGGGGAGAGCACAGGGAGGAAGGAGCAGCCGCGGGGACGGGAGAGGCAGCACGAGCTCTGGGGAGCATGGCCACTGGTCCCAGCTCCCCAGGGGCTGCACGTGGGGACTTGCTGGGAGACGCTTCCCGTGCCTGGGGTGTTCAGCTGGGATCTCCCCGGCATCTCTCATCCTTCGGCTTGTGCCTCTCAGTCGCGAGGGGTCCCTACAGGCCCAGTGCCAGCACAGCAGGGCTCACCCATGAGGAAATCGAGGACCGTCATGTCGATGAGGTCGAGGAGGCGATGGCCCCTGTCATAGGGCGGCATCTCTCGCACCTGAGCGCAGTAGTGAGGGTTCAGCTCCCCCCTGCAGGCAGAGGCCAGGGTGGGGGGACGGGGCCATGAGAGCAGCCGTGGGGTGGCCCCCTCCCATCCCACAGCTCTGCTGCCCCATGCCCCCCTGCCCCCCGTGCCCACCATGCCCCAGCTCACTCAGCCTTCTTGCTCTTGTGGTAGGAACGGCGCCAAGGGCTNCCATGGAGCCCTCCAGCCGGTCCGGCTTGCCGCAGAGGGCGTGCTCAGTGGAGCAGTAGTAGGAGCATTCCCCGTAGAAGCAGACATTGCCCGCTGGCCGTGGGGACAAAGCAAAGGTTGACAAAGAGCAGGAGGGCAGCCAGCCTGCTACCCCCCGGGCAGGGTGGTCCAGCAAGCAGCCGGGTAAGGATGCTCCATGCACCGTGGCCACATGCCACCAGCAAAGCAATGGCAAGGAAAGCTTTGAGGAGAAGAGCCCCGCAGCAGGGGACCTGGCAGGACCTGGAGCAGTCCCCAAAGGGACAGTTTCCCCCAGGCAGAGGGGGAGACAGGGCAGGAGGAACTGGCTCCAGGTGAACTCCACGTGGGCAGCCATACAGGAGGATGGATGGCAGTGAGAGCTCACCTGGGGAGATGAAGAAAGTCTTGGCCAGTTTCTTGTCCGTCGTGATGTCACGAATCTCCTTCGTTATATTGACCAAACGGCCAGAAACTGGGGGGATTCGACGGAAATCCAGGATTCTGAAATGCAGAACTTGAAACTTTTTCTTGCCAACCCAGACTGTTTTTCACAGCAAGTTATTAAAACCGCCGTGAAATGCAGCTATCCCTCACAACGGGGAGGAAGAGGTGGGATGAAGGAGCAGTTTCTCTGCTGCTTCGCTGTTCACCTGTCCAGGTGGAAGGCTGCAATCTCTGCATTGTGCCGCTCAAAGTCTGAGAAGTAGAAGAAGTCGATGGGGGTCTCTTGGTCCCGGGTCTGTCTGGGAGGAGAGGGGAGGGTGGGGGCCATGGCCATGGATGGAGTCACCCCAAGTGTGGGCTTGGCTTCAAGACGACGCACAATTTATGTCCCTTGTACTACTGGACACACAGCCAGACCCAGTCTCCTCCAGTCGGTCTCTGCTGGGTGGTGCGGTCCCAAATCCCCTAGCCAGGCGTCCACTCATCCCCTGCTCCCAACCCAAGGGCTGGGAAGCCCTCATGGACTGGAGGGTCCTCATGGACCATCTTCTTCTTTCCACCACTGGAGGTCACTACCCCATCACAAGCTGCTCCCAGCCTGCCGCAAGCACCACCAGGGAAGGCGAGGGGAAGGGGACTNCTAACACGCTAGCCACAATTTTGGGACTATCCTCAATTTTGGGGTGGGGGGACTGAAGGGAGGCAGCAGACCAAGCATTTCTCCCTCCGCGGTCTCCTGCAGCTCCTCCTCACCACCTAACGGGACCATGCAGGTGGGGTATGAGGTTGTCTCCGGCTCTACTCACTTCATGGGCTTGAAGAGAGCCTGCCCGTAATTTGGGAATGTCATGATGAGCTTGAGCTGGGTCCCGCCGGACTTCTGGACTGCCGCAAGCACCACCAGGGAAGGCGAGGGGAAGGGGACTAACACGCTAGCCTCAATTTTGGGGCTAGCCTCAATTTTGGGGTGGGGGGACTGAAGGGAGGCAGCAGACCAAGCATTTCTCCCTCCGCGGTCTCCTGCAGCTCCTCCTCACCACCTAACGGGACCATGCAGGTGGGGTATGAGGTTGTCTCCGGCNGGGTCCCGCCGGACTTCTGGACTGAAAGGGTGTGCACAGGGATGAGGGGGGTGGGCAGCAGACAGTGGGGCAGGGGTGAGGGCAGGGGTGCAGGCAGGGAGGTGGTACCCGAGCTGACAATCCTCTGTGTGGCCAGGTCCCAGAGAAGGGTGGGCATCAGGGGGTCCCGGCGGGGGTACAGCTCGTAGCGGTTGATGCCAATGTGGAATTTGAGCCAGGCGGGGTAGGTGTCGTAGGGTGTCTTCCCTGTCGGGAGGAGCGTCTCGGCTTTACTGCTGCTGACCCTGCAGCCCGACAACCACCACCACCCCAACAACAACGACAGCGTTTAGTTGGGACAGGATGGGTCCCATGTCCCCAGGCCCTTCCCAGGAGCCAGCACATGGAGGGTGAGGTGGGGGAAGGCCCAGCACAAGCCTTGGATGGTGGCAAAACCCACTGCCCCATGGACCCTCCTTGGGGCTCCTGGCACCTGGGCAAATCCCACCCATGGCTGGTGGCCAGGGAGACCCGTCGGCATGGCTGGAGGGGGCTTGGTGGCTTCACTCGCATCCCCCATGGAAAAGCCCTGGGCTGATTCTGCTCCTCTCATCCGTGCCTTTATTTCCCTGCCAGAGCAGCTCATCTTGTTGTATTTCCCCCAGGGATTAGCTCCCGGGAATACAACTGGCTACACACATGTGCTCAGTGGGGACACGTACACATCCATAAAACAGAGATGTAGGAGCAGGAGCTTCCCAGCCATCCCCAGCACCGGTCTGAACTCCCACCCTCAACATCCAGCTCCCCTTGGGTGGGTTTATTGCACACCCCTGTTTTCCCCGGGGTAGATGAGTTTGGGTTAGCGCTACCCATGTCTCTATGCCTCCTGCAAATTTGCAGTTTGCTGGCATTCAAGTGGGCTCCTGGGGGTATCTGCCCTCCCTCTGCATCAGCACCCACCGGCACTGCAATGGGACAGTCCTGCCCAGGGCATCTATAACCTAAATCCACCTCTCTCTCTCTCTCTCTAGGAAAATGCAGACCGAGCCCCAATTTTGTTAAACCAGACCCATCTCCCACAGTTATCCATAGGCAAAGTGGTCCTCAGAGACAAGGCAAATGCCCATTTGTGGAAAACAGCACTTAAATCAGCTTTTATTCTCTCCCAATTTTAGCAGCCGCTATGTTTGGAAGGTGTGCTTTCCATAAGGAAGCTGCTACGTGTTATTGACGCTAAAGCTTTTAATATCTTCCCTCCTAATTAGAGGTTAGTAGTCCAGTGATAAAAATAGGCAGCCAGCAATGGTGAGCTCACCATACGGCCGAGCCTAAAGAGGTCAGGCGATGCCCTGCGAAATGCAGGATGGGAACGGTCTCACGGTTAGAGTAACCTACATTGCAGGCTTTGCATCTTCAACGTGTCGGGAGGGGGGGATAAAACTGGTTAGAAATCTGGAGTAGGGACTTCCTCATATATATAGAGAGAGAGACCAAAGGCTAGTCTGCATTGGTGAGGGAAAAGAGACGAGGAGATCCCCTAAAAGGTACCCTACATAATACTATGAGTAATTCAAGAGTCTCCTTTGGCTTCACCATGTGCCACAGGCTCCTGGGTAGCAGCCCAGAAATTCAGGTTAAGAGAAGATTTGAGGCACATGTGGGAAACAATGTTTGGTCCCTGCCGCTTGTCCCCTCAAACCCCGTATCCCCCAAAAACAAGCCAGGGCTGAGCTCGCTTCTCACCATTCGTCACTCCCGCTGCTGCGCAGGCTGAACTTCTCCATGGGGTTGATGACAAACAGCTTGTCTTTCTCTGTCACCTCCGGGACTGGGATGTTGTAAAGAGGATGCTCGAAGAGTGCCGCCAGCTTTGATCCCTCAGTCCGCCCTGCATTCTCCTCTCCGCTTTGGTGCCGGACCCCCGGCGCTCCAGCCCTTGCGTGTGGCCCCACTCCCTGCGGCTGAGAGCTTTTCTCCAAGGAGCCGTTGCTACCACTGAAATCCTGAAGGATCCGCAGGCTCAGCTTTTTGGGGCCGGCCAGCACAGGGCTGCCTGATGGGATGCCTGAGGCTTTCGGTGCTTTCGCATCACAGCCACAGGGCCTGCGGGCTGCAAGGAGAGCCAAATCCATTGCCAGGTGCACCAGGAGGGCCAAGAGCAGGAGAAAGAGGAGGCTGACTTTAAATTTCCTTTGGAAAAGTGTTTGCAGCCGGCGCCGCATCCTTCCTTGCCTGAGACGCTCAGCAAGGGGTGGGCACCCACCCAGGGCAAAAAGAGAGTTGGTGCGGCCACAGCCTCTGTGCCAAAATAGGAGCGAGACGTCCTGGTTTTAGAGCATCACAGCAAAAAAAAAGCAACCGGTGCAAGGGCAGAGTAACAGGAAAGATCTGTCACTGCGGCACCTCGCAGGGTGACACTGCCAGGCCAGCAGCAGGACAGGGCAGGAGGTTGCTGTGGGGTTTATCAGCGCTGATAAAGGGTGAGCTGGCATCACCAAAGGTTAGCGTGAACGGGGCAAGTTCCAAATCAATAGCCGCAGGGCTGGCTCGGGGACAGCGATGGCTGCAGATAACCCCTGCACCGTCCCGTCCCTCCGTGCTGTCACCCGCACGGGGCTGCAGAACATTTCTTGGTATAGGGGGCATTACAGCAGTTCTGTCCCTCTGCAGCACCCACGCTGCCCGGCACTACGCAGCCCCATTCCCCACGTCCATCATATCCGCACATTCGCAATCCAGGAGAGTTTTTCTCCTGCTGCTCAGGCAGAGCAATGTATCACCCTCCCCCATCTATTCAAAATCACTCATACTCCACCCCCTGTTCAAAAACCACTCAAACTGGGCAAAACGAAGAGGATGTGAGTATCAGCGTCGCTGGGAGGGGAAAAGCTGGGCTGGCAGTGTAGGGAAGGGCTGCCAGGCAGGTGAGGTTCACGGGCAGGGATGCTCCAGGGGCCTCTGAAGCAGGCAGGCAGGAGTGGGGATGCTGCCTGCTGCCTCGGCATCAGCACAGAGGGGCAGCGGGACCCACCGACCGCTGGGGAGGACTGGCAGCTTGGGGAAGGGCAGCCCATTTTTACAAGAAATTCACTTTTCCAGTGACATCCCGGGACACTGAGCTGGGCTGCATGGGCAAAAATGGTTGGTGACTTGTAGGGAGGGAGCTTTGGATTTGTTAAGGGACAGAGAAGCACAGGACCACCCGTAACAATCCTGGGAGCTTGGGTACAGAGTCTGGAGCCATGTTTTTTCCTCTTTTCAATTTCCCAAAGGATACAGAGGGCACGTGAAATCCTGTACATGACATGGTCCTTCCTTGCCGTGTGATGTAGCAGCAGCCAGCTTGGACATCCTTGCTCCAAGCCAGGGAGGGTATGACGAGGGGCGCGAAGGAGGGGGTATGCTAGAGACCCCCTCCTCTGCTGTCATTCCTGGACTACCCTCTCACTCGCACTGCCCTCTCCGCACCCTCCCGTGCCGGCTCCATCCATGGCGGGCTCGGCCCCCTCCCAAGCAGTGCAGCGAGAACACGGTGTTCTTGGCTCGCTGTGTCCCACGGCGCGACAGTTGCCTAGAAACCGCCTCCGGCTGACACCATCAGCCGCCCCAGATTCAGCCAGCCCCGCGTTCCCTTCCCTGTGCCTTGCGCTGACAAGATGGCCGATGGGGACCAGGGCGAACGGGGAGGAGGAGGAGGAGAGCTTTCCAGCCCGGCTGGCGAGCTCGAAGCCCTGCAGAAGGAGCCGGGCGGAGGGGAGCAGATGGCTTCCCCGGGGAAGGGAACACGGCGTCTTGCTCCAGGAGGTTTGCTGGATCCAGTCCGGACATACGGTTTGGAAAGAAGGCGCTGAGGAGGGGCTGTAGCTGGAACATGGGATCGTTAGGTCATTGCTAAGCAAAAAAAAACACCAACAAAACACATGTGCTAACCGCTCGCATCAAAGGAGCTGGGCTCGGCTCCCGGAGCAGGGCCACAGATTTCTTTATTCCAGAGCCAGCTCTGGGGGACAGAGGGGACAGGGCGACCCTCCTTCCAGTGCTTCAAACTGGGCTGGGGGTGGATAGAAACCTCCCTCCCGCATCCGGGACCCAGACAGGGACAGTGAACCTATGGGCTGAAGCCACCTTACTGACCGGGAGTCCCAGTCCCAGGCTAGGGGATCTTGCAATCCTACACCCCACCCTGATTTAGCATCCCATTGGAAAGCAAGCGCAGAGGGATTAGGTGAGGCACCTGCCACCCTTAGCACTTCAATGCCTGCATTAAATATTAACCAAAAGATTTTTCAGCGAGTCAGATGCGAGCCTGCAGCACCAGGGAAGAGCTGGAGAGCTTCAAAGCCTGCCCCGACTGCCTGACAGCATGTTGACGTACCTTGTTGCCATGACATCATCACAGAGAAGCGGTTGAGTTTGCACCTCTTTCTTCCCATCTCACCCCCCCCAAGCTCTTCCTCCATCTTCCCAGCACCTTCCCCTCTTCCCAGCAGGTTTCGAGTCACCCTTGGGGTGGAGGAGGAGCCGTACATCCGAGGACATTTCCACTGCTGGCACTGAGTCAGGACTCCCTGGTAGCCGATAATGATGTTGCCCATCTCCCCTCAGCGGGGAGGGATGAAGTCACGAAGCACAGCCCTCTGAGCTGCTATCACAGCTTTCCGGAATGGGCAGATAGAAAGGGTCATTTTGGCTGTCACCGACGCATCACCCTGTGTTTTTCATCTCCTTTTCTACATCTGACTCAGCCTGATGCTTTGATGGGTAATGGCAGCAATATGCAGGGGGCAAGAAATGAGAGGGAGAGGAGAACACAATAGTGAGCCACCTGGTGCCAACTTCCCCAGCTTTCTGCTGAAAATTCGTAAGGTAAAATCCTTCAGCAAGAGACTGCAGTTTTATACTCAAAAGCAGATAGGCCCTAGAGGCTCCAAAGCATCAGCCGCAGAGGGGGTCTCTTGCGGGAAAACACAGGACAAGGCACCATCTCTGATCCATGAACCGTACTCCCTTGAAAATTACAGGCATGCCCCAAAATTTGCCAGTTCCACAGCAAAAGGAGGGCAAAAGTCTTTCTTCCAACGCACAGGGGCCAGCGCAGCACAGCTTGACTCACAACGGGCAGGAAAATTGATCTGCTTTATTGAACACTTGCCTCGGAGCAGGGGCCTTGACAGGCACAGCTGAATTTTGGGAAGCTGTGGTTTGTGCTTTCACGTACAGCGCCAATGACGGGCATGCAAACCAGCTAAGATGGGTCGGCTTCTTCATGGTAACTTCTTGTGGGAAAGCTGTTACCCTTGGAAACAAAAATAGCCTGCCGCTCTCCTGTGAGCCACCTTACACCTGCCTTGGGGGAGGTACAGTGTGGGAGCTGACTTGCTGCAAATTCACACCTAGCTCACCTCAATCTGTTTGCACGCTCATGCTTCGAGAAGGCTGGGGGGTGGTCAACATTCGCCTGTCACCGAGGCAGGTCATGGAGACATTAGCTTTGGTCAGCTGGTGGCCAAAGAGATAACAAATTGGCAGCGAAGCCAAAAGATTGTGTGCTGAGGTAAGCGGCTCCCTGTGATCGTCTGCAGGTCAGCACGACCCTGCAGAGATGCCCATGACCAGTGTGTTTGTGCATATGCACACAGCAGTTAATTATTCATTAGTGTGAAAGTGGCACGATTAAAGCGACTATGGTATGGCTGAAGGTATCAACATGCTCCGACACAGGGCATTCCAAAGACACTGGCTTTACCTTTTCCTCTGAACTGAGAGGAGATAGAAAGTTGTGGAAGAGAAAATAATCTTTTCCACCTGCCAGCTGCAGAAAGTGCCAGCCAACAGTGCTATCTTCACGTAACGGCAGCCAGCTGGAGCGAGACAGAGTAACCACACCAAGAGACAGCTCAAAGGATTTGAACTCTTCTACACTGCGCAGCAATCCTGCCACCGTGGTCCACTGCACAGGGCAGGTATCGTGGTACCAACTACTTTATGACACCACTTACGTGTCCCCCATCCTACCTTGCAATTCCCTTCCACCTGATCAGTAAGGAATTATGTGAGAGGACATCAGGCCCAGCCAGCACAGATGGTCCAAATTTGAAATAACTTCTAGTTGTCTTCATATTACTCTAATTCCTGGCTTATACAAGAACTCCTGACACAATGGAATAGAGGAAGGACATCTCTAGCATCACACTGAGGTTCAGAGAAGGAACAAAAGGAATTGTGAGACCCTCCACCAGTTTGATCCACCGCAGGCACTAATGCGGAAAGGTCCTTCGGAATGGAACTATGGACTAGAGTGTGGCCTCCCATAAAACACAAGGTGTCAATGGTACTGCTGGCGACATTCTGAGAGGAAAGCCTGAAAACCAAGGAAGCCACAAATGCAAGACCCCGAAGGTCAGAGCAGAGGCCCACTGGCCAGGCAGAGGACACGGGTACACTCCCTTGCTGCTACTGCTCGGACAGCTGTGTGAACTCAGGACTTTGGCCAGCAGCACTGTGGGCCTGGCAACCTTCCTCAGGATCGTGGCTTGCACTGGTGAATGGAATTGAAGAGAGAGGACAAGAGTGTGGCTCTGGTACCTACAAGTCACCCAGGAAACATGCGGGATGGAGACCTGTCACTGTCCTCCGTCTGAACTACACCATTGCTTAGTTACTTCCATGTTTCCTGAACTACTTTTCCTTCTCATCCTCCACTTTGGGATTTTCATTTTACAACACACAGAGAAAAGGACATTTTACTAAATTTTTATTGTAAAAACACAGTTCCCCAGATTTATATAAATAAGCCATGTACGTAACATACATTTACGTTCATTCCATCCTCCAACATTGACAGCTTTAAAAAAATGAAACAGGCTAAAAGAACGCTAGTCCAAAAAGACGCTAGTTTTCTGATGACCAAGTGATATCTCACATGGAGCCTCCTTCCTCTACCAGCCTCCAAACAAGATGCTGAAAGTACACAGCACTTGCAACACCCCCAAGAACTGACAGGGAGGCATTCGAGCCTTATGAATAGTTCTCACCCACTCCCCAGGCGTCGTCAGCCGCCCGTGTTTTCATGCTATCTCAGTGTGCGGTGGGTGAGAAAGGAGGGGGCAGTTTGCATAGCAACCTCCTACACCCAGGCAGCTCAGCTGTTGTACCCTCCCAAAAGACGCGGGGAAGGGCAAGCCGTGTCTGCTTCCCTGTAGATAACACCTCCACGGGCTGCCCGCAGGGAGACCCTTGGCACTGCCGGTTCTGTACGGACATCTCAGAAGAGGGGGAAGAAGGTATTCTTGGTATTCAGAGAGAGGAGAGACAGGTGCTGGTCAGAGCCATACCACGTGGTAGTGGAGAAGGCAGAGAAGAGAGGACACGCCGTGGAACGAGTGGGAGGAAAAAGAGAACGTCAGGCTAGATAGCACCTTTTCTCTTTTGCTTCCCCCTCCTAGCGCTGCTGTACAGCTCCGTGTCGTGAGATTACCTATTCCCCACCTCTTTTCTGCTTCGGCTCAAACACCAAGGGAAGAGCCACGACAGATAAGAAATCCCACGAGCAAGGATAGGACAGTTTAGCAAGTTTATACGCACGCACGCACCAACTATACATATCCCACGGAACTGTTACATCAGTATGAAAAAAAAAATAATCTTGACGTTTTAACTATTAAAAATAAAGCCCCACTTCCAGATTGTACAAAACCTGTTAACAGAAGGAAGAAATCTCTTGTATGCAGCTAGTCTGGGACCCGGCCAGATGTCAGGAGCACTTCCAGACACACACGGCCAGGCTGCCACCAAAGAACATGTACAGCAGATTCTTCACCTCGTGAGTGATCTCAAAGCCAAAGCCTTCCCCAATCACCACATGCCAGGAGGACCCAAATTTCTTGTCCATCATCTCTTTGATCATCTTGGCAGCGCTCTGGAGAATGTTAAGGAAGAGAGCATAGGGTGAGACAGAGCAAGCAGTGAGTTTTTATGCAAACATGCCCCTAGTTGTCTTCTCTCTTTAATAGACTACTCAAGCCATGGGCAAGAGGTATAGCAGCTGCACTACAGGAACTGGGAGCTCCCCAGAGCTGCACCCAAGGGTAAAAGAAGACCACTGTGTTTTCAGCAGCCTCCGACACAGCAGTTAGGAGAAATTAAAGAACTGCATCTAGCAATCACTTCTCTTGTTCACACAGTCTGAAGCAAGAGTTCTGCTCTAGATGCTGATGGAGTTATGCTGGGTGCAGCGAGTGTGAGAGGAGATTCAGGTCACTAAGCTGCAGCTATTTTTACAGGAGTCCATTTTTTTCTCCAGCTAATTACCAAAACACTGAAACTAGGCTGACTTTTAAAAGGCTCGTTTCTCCCAGATCACACCCTGCTTGATCTAAAAAAGGAGAGAGGAAGATTTTGCAGTGACACGTGGTGTCTCAAGCAGGATGGGTCAGAAGCAATCTCTGGCTTCATAGCTTTGCCTTGCTCCAACACAAAACTGCTCTGGCAACATGCAGCCTGTGCCCTGCCCAGGGAGCAAGGTGTGCTCTCCTCTCTGGCTCTCAAAGTTAAGGGGAACCTTTCCAAAAAAACGTAATTTCTGCATCACCCCCCATTTATATGGTCTCAGTAATTTCATTCAAGAGGCTGAAAGCCAAGAAGGAAGACTTAACAGACTGTACTTCAAGGTTCAAAGACATTCGCATACTCATCCCTGAAACAAGAGTCTCTTCCCCACTCTGGTGGGGACGGCCTTGCTCAACACTGACGAGCAGATGGGAAGGGCTCTCATCTCCACACAGTTCTGAACCAAGCCCCCAGGACACAGGGTATTTTATGAACAGAGTGGAAGCACATCACAGGCAAGGCAGGATCAGGAAGGAGGTAAGGTTTGGGAGGCAGCATCGCTACTAATCTCTGCTTCCTGCAGGAAAGCAAAGGGCTATTGTGGATCTTGCAGACAAAGGGAACTGAACCTGAGATCTAGCCAAGCTCTTTTGTCTTCTACCCTTGCTCTGTGCAGAAAGAGAGTAATAGGATGTCAGGATCTGACTCCACTCTGCCCCACACCCTTAGCCCCGCTCCTGCAGGTTCCCTGAGCCGCAGCAACTGAAGGCTGGCCATTTTGGAACGTGGCTAGTACCTCATTGTTGGTGGCATATTTCTCACACGCCGTGACACACAGCTCCATGGCCTCTACACGCATCTCCTCTGGCATATCTGTGTGCTGGAAGGACGAAACAAACAAGAAGAACTAAGCAGAAAAATAAGAGCTAGACACAAGACAACAGTAAGTAGCCCTTACTTTTGTACAGGGTATAGCGGGGGCCTAGACTGCTGGGTGTGGGCAAAAGGCAGCTAGTCCCTGTGACTTTTAATGCTTGCTTCAAGGTGGGGGCCATCACCAGCAACACGGGCTTGTCCATACACCAAGCATTTCCACTGTTTCAGAGAACAGTAAATATGAAAATGCCTTATTGCATTACAAGTGATCCATTCCTTTCTTCGTCCCAGCCAGTGCAGAATTCTTCTCTACCTAACATTAAGACTAGCACTAAGTAAGCACAGCTTAGAGGAGATAAATATATTTGTCGTTTTTTCTGTTGTAAGATGAAGGGAAAGCATGTTAATACTGCTCCAGCCACAGTCCTTATTATTGCTAGACGCCTAACAAAGAATTCTAAATTACACAGTCTTTTCTTCCTCTTCTGCTATCTGTCTGGCCAGCAAGATCTTTCACTCCAGCTCCTGTAAGGCAAAAAGCAAGCTGCATCAGCTGCATCCAGAATACAGGAGAGGGCTCCAAAGGCAGCACGTTCAACCTATTAGACAGGATCACTTTGCCCTGGGCTTTCCCTGGCTGATGGGGGCACGGGAGGAAACAACAGTGCTAATAAATTTCCCTGAGAGAGGCCAAGGAGAGGGAGAAAGCAGTGGTGACAACCAGGACCCCTCTGCAGGACCATCAGTACACACATTCACAGCAACTACTCAGCAGGAGAAATACTAGTTTGGAAGGTAGAATTTCATATCTTAAACACTGGTAAATGCATAATCCATCCCTCTGCTTACCCTAATCAGTGGAAAGCTGTGAAGTCTTTTATAATCAACCTCCTCCTTTTTCCCCTCCCCGGTGTCTGCCATGGTCCTTCCACAGTGACCTCAGGAAGGGGCTGAGGGGCTGCCCGGAGCTCAGCAAGGTGCTGCGGCACAGGCAGCTGAGGAACACGGCTCTGTGAACACGGGCAGAGCAGCTTCAGCAGGATGGGAAATGGCCCAGAGGACACTGCTTGAATAAAAACAAACACAGGAAAGAGAAAGCAAGCTTTGAATTAAAATGGAAGGCCAATAAAACTATTATGAGAATATTGTCCCATCTCAGTTACGTGCTACTCCTCAGCACCACCTTTACACACCACACACTTAGAGTGTTATCTTACAGACCATTAATGCAAACAAAAAATGTATCACTTTCCATAAATGAGGCTTCAAGAGCACAGCACTTCCCAGAAGCACCAATCGAGCTTGAGAGAAAGAGCCGAGTCAGGGTACAGCTTCCGACAAGGGAGGAGAGAACAATACATCAACCATTAAGTCTATTGATTAATTCCAAAAGGATTTTCCCAGGACACTATTTTCCATGAGGGTTTCAAACTGCACATGACAAGCAAAGGGTATTTTAGGAACAGGATCAGCGTACATGTCTGGACAGAAATGTTTAATGGGAACATCTTGGTCTGGTTTGTGCACTTGCTCCTCACATCCCCAAGCATTTGTCAGCTGAGGAGGACCATATGGGAAAACGATGGACCATGCCTCTGGGCCTAATTAACCAACTAGCTTCTCAGGCAACACAGAGGCACAGCACTGTCTGACTGGCAGATTCAGAACATTTCACCCAGTCTTCCCTCTGGTGCTCTCATCCAGAACAAAGCACCTTCCTCTCCTACCCAGAGGAAGCAAGGGTGATCCCATATTAAAGGGAAAACAAAACAAACACAGTGTCAGGCAGCACCACACAGACCAAGCATTTATGCCAAGCGTGTAGAGTTGCTGGCTAAAGCATGAAGTCAAACAGACTATGGGCTCTCACACAGGGGACTCTGAGACCTGTCGACGTCCCCACCACAACCTCCACGGGACAGAGTCATCACCTGGCTGGCACCAGCCTCCCGCAGCAGGGCAAACCCCGGCAGCCACTGCAATACCCAGCTTCTCTCCGAGACGTGCCCGGGGCACAGACCAAGGCCGTCGGGGGCTGCCCCATGGGCCGGCGGCAGTTTCACCGGGGAGGAGCCGCCGACGGGTGGCTGCGTCGGTTAAAAGACAGGGCAGTGAGGCGGCCTGGGGGCAGCCCGCCAGGCGTGGGTCCGGAAAAGCACGCCACAGCCCCGGCGGCGGGAGGGAGAACAGCCAGGATCGGGGCCACCGGAGGGAGGGGGGGGGAAGGCGTGGAGGAGCCCCCTCCGCGGCACCACCAAGGTGTGCGGGAAGGCGGTGGAACACGGTCCGAGCAGGCCGCACACACGAAGCGGCTCCCTCACACCGGCCCGCCGCCCTCAGCCCCGCGGGAGGGGAGGAGGGAAGGGGAGGGGAAGGCTCAACTAAGCGGCCTCAGACACAACAGGGGGAAAGGGACAAGGGGACTCCGGGCGCGGCCTCACCTCCACCGCGGGCGCGGCCCACACCACCACCCCAGGTCCGGTTGCTAAGGAAGAGCCGTGCTTGTCGTAGCAACCGTCGCAGGAAGTCCCACCTACCTCCTCGTCCATTGGCTGTGAGGGCACCGCCCGGCGTGTCTGATTGGCGGCCTGCCTTGCCGGCTACCGCGCGGGGGGCTTGGGGCGGTGGCGGCAGCGGTGGGGCGCCCGTGGGGCGCTCGTCTTGTGTCGCCCCCGACCCCGGCCCGGTGCTTCTGCGGGGGGTGGCAGCGCCCGCGGCCCGGTGCCCCTGACAGGAGGCGGGGGGAGTGCTCGGGGCTGGGGAGGTGCCGCCAGCCCCGCGGGGGGGCTCGTTAAACCCCCTGCCGTGGCCCGTGGAAAGGCCTACGGCCCCGGCCTGGAGCCGCACCCAGAGGCAAACTGGCTGGTATCTGGAGCCTTCATATTTTTCTGACTTAAAACCCTTTTGGGGATAATTTCTACCTTTTGATTTAAACAGCAAGGATAAATACTGGAGCGGTTTGGGGCAATTAATTTTTCTTTTTAAATGTGTTTTCATTATATGGGACCAACCACTCATGTTTGCATGTTGATGCAACTGGAAAGAAGGAGAAAATGATGCTGTGAGGGTAAGGATGGGTCATGAGTTTGTAAGCAGCTCCTATAACACCCCCGTCCCCACTGAGCCCCTCCCACTTTCCATGGCCTTTATATTTGCAATGTCTGTTTGCTTTGAGGTTTTCCTTGTCTCTCAGCTCTCTAGGAAACCTGTGTTGTCTCTGCATTCCACTAGCCAAACATAGATTACTTCTAAACCACAGCTTAAAAAGTTTCCTGGGAGTCTAGGATTGTATTTATCTGAAATTAATACAGGTGGACAAGCAGCAAGCTCCAGGATAGTACCAAGGGGAAAGACTTCTCCTGTGCAAAGCCCCAGCTGCTGGGCGTGATGCCTGGGTTTCCATCAGGGCCTGTCCTTGTCTGGCAGGGTGGCTCGTGGGCCAGACCTTCCATGCGGTCTTCATATGCGGCTGGCATATATTTGAAGCATCCTCATTGCTGGTTGTCTGCTGAAAGGAGAATTGCTTTCTAGCTGTCTGAGAACGAAAAGAGGGGGGGAGGAACAACCTGGGCACTTCCGTGGCCCTGCCAGCTTGTGAAGAATTCCTCTTCCCTCACCGTAATCTCCTATAGCTGTAGGGAGTACATCTTGGTGCCTCTTTCACTGGCGTAGCAGTGAATCAGACCTCCTGGTTGCCATTTGCCTGACAAAGCAGTAGTGGAGGCAGTGGACCCATCTCTGGGCTTGGAAAGACAATGCTGCAGTGATCGTTTGTCTTTCCCTTTGCCTTCGCTGCCGCTGGTGACAGGAATGAAGCGCTGCCTCCTGTCGCCCTCGCCCTCGTTCTCCTACCGCTCCTACTTCCTGCGCTGATTCCTTCTCCTTCCTCCTTTCGGCAAGCATCAGCCTCCTGCAACAAGGCAGGCGCAGAGCTAAAATTGTCGAGACAGATAAAAGCTGGGAGATAATTTTTTTTTTTTTCAGGGGAGATAATTAGGAATAGAACCTCTGTGAGGAAGAAGATCCTTCCATCATCATTACTTTATCTCCAGGCAGCTACTCTAATCTCTCTGGGGACACAGCGCTTTCAAGCATCGTATTCTTGCTGTGTTTTTTTTAATGCTTTAATCCCTATGTAGTTCACCCACTTTTGCTACTAAGCAGCAAGTCAGTGCGAGCTGGTGTGTTTGTGCGCGTATGCCTCTGTTCGTGTGTGAGTGTGTGTGGAGCGCGCATGCGTATGTGATTCTGGGTTCAATTAAATCTGCTTTGGTTTTGATCAATGTGTCCCCAGGGATTGTTTCCCTCAGGAAATGCTAGGACTGGTTGTAAGGATTATTCATCAGCGGCTCCTAGGTGAAAAGCTAAGGAAAAAAGGCCAAACCCAAAACTGCAGAGGGCTCAAAGTTAGGAATACTATTTTTTTTTTTTTTGTGATGGCGGTGGGTGATACAGCAAAGCTGCAAGGTGGAGCTCCTGTGGAAGGAGAGCATCCCACTGGCCTGACCCCATCTGCTATGGCTTAGCAAAATGCAGCAGCTTCATTTCTTGGCCTTGAAGTGCAGAATTTCCGCAAGCTGCCTCTCTACAACATCGCCAGCCGGTCAAAGCCTTGTTGGGTCCCTTAGCTGCTAGCCCAAAAGGCAGATATTCATCTGGCTTCACGTCATCTGGTCTTTAGTTTCCATACCGAGTGACCAGGAGCCTGTCCGTAGGTGAAGCCAAGTCCAGAGCAAGGGGCTGATTTGCACCTCTGGATCTGTAAGGAAACGCAACAGTTACTCTGGTCTGGCTGTTTTTTTTTTTTTATTTGCCACTAACTGCAGGTGGAAACTCTTTCAGCCCTTTGCCTTTGGCAGCCATGGTGAAATGCATTAAAACAAAGAAGTGCCGTTTGCCATGCAGCATTAAATTGTGTTGTACTCCTTAGCTGAGAAACAGAAATGTAATTGCCGACTGCAAAATATATGTATATGTAATATACACCTATATACACCACCCCATACTTTCTTTTAGCCATCTCCATCACTGATGGTAGGAGACCAGACAGCAGGCTGACTCTTTGTCAGGCAGAGGGGATCTGCAGACTCTCTCTGGCCAAGTTTTGGGACCCCACATTGTCCCTGTGGGCACAGCTCCTGCTGTTCCCCATCTCCTCTCTGCAATAAGGCAGCAGGTTAGAGATAGCTGTCCTGCCTGTTGGCTCCAGCCCAGTGGCTGGGCAGCGCTCCACGTTGCCTCAGGTGGTGCCAGAGGACCTGGGCTGGGGACTTGGGCCATGCTGAGGTCTGTCCTGCAGCTGCCCTGGGGTGGGTAAGATGGTTGTGGCTCTCTGGAGGCAGGAGGAATGCTCTGGAGGCCCCATGGGGAAGCTGAAGCTGCATTTCGCTGGGATCAGAGCCCCACCACATTGTACTGAGCAGAGGGAAGGCAGAGATGGGGATGCTGGTGTGTGAGAACAGGTGGCAGCTGAAAGCAGCCCAGCTCTCTGCTCCGGAAGAGAGAGCAACCTGCTTTGGGACAGCCATATCCCCATGTCTGCTGGGCAAGGAAGTGCCCCACACGTGACCCCTCAGCTACTACCTCTAGTAATGGCGATGCTACCTCTAGTAACGGTGCTGCTGCAGTGCTAGCAGCCGCGTGGGGGCCGTTTCTGTGCCAGATGCTCTGGAAGCATGGTGTGTTCCCCGTGTGAGCACCGCACGAGTCTTAATGAGCCTTTCTGGCTCCAGGAGGGAGCGGAGGAGGCTCCTGGCAGGATGGAGAGGCACAGTGAGGCAATTAAGGCAGACCCCCATTGCTAGGGCAGCGTGGGTAATGGGGGTTCGGAAGTGTCACCTTCCAGGGATGAAGTACAGGCTGGCTTGACCTGTTTCGGGGGGACTGGGAGGTTGACATGTTGCAGAGTCACAACCTGCGAGCCCACCTGAGGCTGTGGGTGTTGAGGAGCACAGGAGCTCCCTAAAGCCCACCCTGAGGCGGGGATCCCAGGGTTGCCCATGTCCCCATGGAGGGAGAGCCTGTACCACTGGCAGTGTCCTCCAGAAAGCTGGGCAGGGGCTGGAGGAGTTCAGGAATTGAAGCGTTTTATTCTCAAACCCTGTAATTAATAGCCGTCAAGCCTGCCGTTGCCATGTTTGACCTGGTCTTCTTGTTCACTGCAGGACGAAGCCCTTTTTGGCAGGGGGTGTTTGAGTCCAGCTAAGCCCTTGGCCCATGGGAAGCCCTGCGGCAGCATGTCTCACAGATTATGAAGGGAAAAAACAGTCCCTTTGCACCCCTCAAAATGTGTTAACAACCCCTTGGTGGGGGAATAGAGGAGAGCATGCAGGTAGTGTCTGTTGCATCTGTCTGTCTCTCCCGCCACCTCCTCCTGCGCCAGCCCCCTCTAAACCACCATAGCCCAACAGTGCCCTGCCTCTGCTCTGCCCACATCTTGGGTTTCCACCATTTCTTTCTGTCCATTTTTTTCCCTCCCATCTTAGGTGTCTTGACACAACACAGCATCCCAGCCGAGCGCATCAACCCCAACTGCAAAACCTTCTCTGCATCATTGTTAAAAATTTCCTTCTTTAACACCCCCCCCCCAAGGGTGACTTTGTTGTTCCTCGTCTCTTTGGCATGCAACACGTTGTTTTCCAACCAACTGCCCTTAGAGAGATGCGGGACTTCTCCTGAGTGCTCTTGGTTAATTTAGAAGCAAGCAATATGTGTAAGTCATTGTAATTACTCCTTCCAGACAGCAACACCATTGATTTGTTGTCTCCTCCACCTTTTAAGCCCTGTTGCAGGTTTGCAGCTCTTGCAAGTCTTGGCTTACCAAAAATAAATGGTCCCTTCTTGCTCTCCTCCTCCCCAGATGGGTGAGAAGCAGCCACTGCTTCCTGCAGAGAGTCAGGGCAGGATGGAAATCAAATATTTATTTCTACTCTTGATTTTCTGTCTCCCAACCAGTTTCTAATTTCCCTGTAATGCCTTCGGTTCCTGAAGAGCCTTATACGGAAGTGTTTGCCGGAAGCTTTTAAAATGTCTGGATAAATTATATCATGTTTTCCTGCACACCCCCCCCCCCCCCCCNCCCGTCTGCCCAGCTGGCTGTGACCCTCTGGAGGAAGAGGAGGTCTCCCTGCAAAAGCCGTGCCGCAAGGCTCTCCCCTTTCTCCCATCCCAGAAGTGACAGATCCACGTGTCCCGGGGACATGGCTGGGGTTGGGATCGCACCAGCATAGTCTGGCAGGGAGGTGGAAGGCAGCACCCAAGTCCCTGCCCAAGCATCTCCTGGTGTCCCTTTGTTTTTGCTTTTCTGAGGGGGGGGGGGCGGCGGTTCACACAGATTTTTGGTGTGGGCTGGGTTTCTGGGCTCTGGAGGAACAGGTTTTATGCCAGTACTGTACACCAGTGGCCAGGCTGTTTCCATCTTTGTTTATCCTCCCGCAGGTCTCCTGCTTTGGCCAGCAGCCCCGAAAGCACCCTAACAGGGCTCCTGCAGTTTAAATGGGAGGGTCTTCTGGACCAGTCCTCCCCCTTATTTCACCTCCTCCTAAGTCTGTGACCCCAGCAATGGTTTTGGACATTTTCTGCTCCCAAAGGTGCTGTCCTTCCTAATTATACTGCTGTTATTTGGGCAGAGGTCACCTGTTGAACCCCCTCCTGTTAGTGACGTGGGGGTGAGCCTTCAGCTCAGCAAAGCCCTTGAGCATATGCTCCAGCTGAAGTACATACTCGAGTTATTTTTTTCTTAAAAAAAACCCTCAACTTTGAGGAGATGTGCTGAAGGGCTGAAGGTGAGAGCCCCAGACTTTGTTTTATGGCATTAAATACCCTCCAGAAGGAGAAGTGGGAGCTGGGGGATCATAGAATCATAGAATTGTTGAGGTTGGAAGGGACCTTTAAGATCATCTAGTCCAACCTGACAAAAACCACTTCTAAACCATATCCCCCAGTACCACATCTACCCTTTTTTTAAACACCTCCAGGGATGGCGAATCCACCACCTCCCTGGGCAGCCTATTCCAATGATGACTAACCCTTTCAGTGAAAATTTTTTTGCTAATATCCAACCTAAACCTCGCCTGGCTTAACTTGAACCCATTTCCTCTCGTCCTATCATTTGTCACTAGGGAGAAGAGGTCAGTCCCCATCTCTCTACAACCTCCTTTCAGGTAGTTGGAGAGAGTGATAAGGTCATGTGATAAGGATGGTTCAGGCTCAGCGAGGAGACCCCACTGGCATGCCAGCAATGGCAGGGCCCTGTGCAAAACTGGGACCTCTGGTTTTATACTCTGATTTCCCCAAATACTGTCAAGGTTGCACCTTTCCTAGGAGGGACAGGACCCACTGAGGGGCAAAAACATCATGTGGATCTGGCCATGGGTTGCTCTAGAATAGGCAGCTCCAAGGGCCATGTCGAGGGCAAACCAACTCGTGACTAGCTAGGTTGGGAACTCATTACTAGTACTTAATTAGATTTATAGCCCATGTGAGCTCCTTGCCATCACGGTTTGACCCAGAGACCGTGATTTCCCCCTGGCTTCTGCTTCCCTGTCGTGGGGATGAGGGTTCCTCCTCCACAGACTGGTGCTTCCCCCCAGTAGCAGCCTGTACCCCATGCTGCTCCATGACAGGGTAGATGAGGGGTGTCCAAACTGTGGACCCTCCCCCCCCCAGGGCAACGATACTCAGATGCTCACGATGATATTTCTGTAATGTCAGCTACGCAGCTGTGGGTCTGGCTGGCTCCCTCCAGGAATGCCACCCTGAGCATCTGGGTGAAGGATACCTCGGCTGGGGCCAGCTGGTCCCCTCCATCCCCGCACTGACCTTGCGCCCCGCAGGAGGCTCGAACAGAAAACGTCACGTTTATTGTCCACGATCAGCTTTACAAAAGAAACATCCCAACACAGGCACGCGCCAGGGGGCCCTTTCACAAACGTGCATTAGAGAAAGCGCGCGAGCGAGCGAGCAAGAGGGGCAGCTCGTTGGGGTGCACGAAGGTCACA
>VZSZ01007846.1:261886-278968 GCA_013398815.1 Ibidorhyncha struthersii
GGGCAGGACCCAGTAGCGGGCGGTTGGCGGGAGGGAAAGGCCGCCCCGGGGGCAGACTCTCGGTATGGCGGCGGTGCTGCTGCTGCGCCTCCACCGCCTCAGCCCTTCCCGCCCGAACGAGTTCTTTTTTGGGGGGGGAATGGGGGGTGGTACTTAAAACAATGGCGGCAACCGGGGCCGTGCAGCCACCTCTCCTCCTTCTGCACACGCAGAGGCGGCGTCACCCACCTCTAGCCAGCGGGGTGGCACCGGGGGGTACGCGGGGAACCAGGCGGTCTTGAAGTACCTACCAAGGCAAAAACTAACAATAAAGGCCCTTAAATCCTCTCTTTTTTAATCCCTTTTTGCCTTTTGGCTGGTGTGTGTATGTGCCCTCATTTTTGAGCCAGTATAAGGTACTGCAAGGTAAATGGGCCAAGTGTGCTACATAAACCTTTAAAAAAAATAATAGAAATATATTAAGTCACTTAGAGGAATTCCCTGCCCTGAGTGTTACTGCAAAATCCTATTTAGTTTGCAGTGTGCTTCACGCTCTCTTGCAGGTGCTAAAAAGGCAGAAAAATCCTCAGTCACAGATCAGTCGCTGCTGATTCAAAATGGAAGCTCACAGCCCTGCAGCCGTCTTCATGTGGCGCTCGTGGTCCTCCATTACCTGGAGGTCCCACCTGGCACAGCAGGACAGCGTATTCTCCGGCTTTATCTCCGTTTTTGGGGTGAGCAGGGGGTGCATTTTTGGAATGAGACCCTCTGGAAGAAGGGGAAGCTGTGATGAGGGCCGTAGGCAATGGCCATCCTGCTTTTGCTCCTTTCTCAACCCACCACGACCTCACCACGTACCTGCAGAGCACTGGACCCCTCTGCTGCCCGATTTTCAGCCAGCCTGGCAGGGAGCACTCCCAGCCCCTGGGGCCTTTGCTGACCCTTTCTCCATTTGCCCTTCACTTCCCCCTTCCACCTCTGGCTCAGAAGTTCCGCCCAGAAGGAGGATATTCTGGAAATAGCTATATTTATCAGTACCAGCTGGGATGGATTTCCCAAAAATCAAGGTGGGCAGGTAGGAGAACGAGCGTTTTCCTCACTGCCTATGATTGAGGCGAGATCTGTTACAGCGTTTTGTTCTTTTTCACCTTAGCAGATGAAATGTTGCGGCCACCACAAGCTCTCTGACCAGAGGAAAAGTGACCCAAGAAAGGACATGTTCCCCACCGCCTTGTCCTCATTCGAAGGTGGGTGGATGGAGAGGTTGCTGAATGCTGACGGAGAAAGAGACAGCAAATGGACAGTCACATGGACCCAGGGTTCAGGCGATGCAAACAATTCTGAGAACAAGGTGTTTCTGTGGTCAGGGCCTGAACCGCAGTGTACTTCGCCACTGATAATTCTGCATCATATCACTCACTTCGAGAACAGGTTGTAAGAGGCCCTTTCTCAGGTGTTTGCCACCACAGGCCAACCGAAAACAACCCCCCCAGACGGATCTCTCAGGTCTCTCACCTAGAATGGGACAGGTCCGTCTGGGCTGCCCATTTCTCTGGACAATGCTTTTTTGAATCTCAATTCTTTATACACTTGAAGGTGACTTCAAAAGAATAAGTCAATCACACCCATTGCATTTTGCTTTGCACTCTTTTAACTGCTTTTAACTTTGCACATTAAGTGTTCATTAACACCATCCACATTTAAATTGGCGTATTTATTACTGTTCACTTTGTTCAAACAACTGCTTTTACACTTGTGGCTGAGCCTCAAATAACTGAACTTCCAGCCATCAACCTCATCCACCCTAAAAACCAGGCACTCCCAAATCAAATGGGGGAAAAGTCCTCACACAGCTACACAAACACATGTGCAGCAGCTGTGACGGATGGCCTTGTCCCCAAAAAGAGGTTTGGGTGACGAGCATCACACCTCCCCTCCGGGCAGAAGCACGAGGTGCTCCCCCTGCCCCCCATCCATGGGCCAGGAGGGGCAGCAGCGTTTGAGAGCGCTCCATGTGCTCTTCCCAGTTATCTTCTCCTTCCACTGGTCAGCGGGACCTTCTTTCCAGCCACAGCAACTGCTCACGACGCTGCGAGCAGCCATTGTATAGGTATTGCCCAACCCCAGGCGCTTTCATCTAACTTTTACTCTCAACAAAGCAAAATAGCGGCAGAATATCCAGCTGTTCAGAGCATTGTTGGGTATTTCCTTTGTTTCATTCACATTTCCAGTAAAACACTTTTTTTTAAAAAAGAAAAAAAAAACCAACCTGGGAAGATGGCTCTCCCGGAACTGCCATTGTTCACTACGGGCACTGAAATAAAGTATTTTTTTTGGCTCCTCGCTGCCCTCAAGACCCTGGTGCCATAGGCTACACCGTAGCAATTCTTCCTAGCACCACAAAGTGATAAGCCTTGGGGGAGCAACAAGACCTTTCTCACCAGAATCCCCCGGCAAACGCTGTGCCAGCGCAGGGGGAGAGCAGCAGGTGCAATAACATTTTTGTTGATTTTTTGTTAAATGGCACTAGATAATGGGAAACTCACCTGCTCAAAGCCAGTAGCTGCCTCCAGGCTCATTTTTTTGCAGACACGTCACCTAGCAGGAGTAATAGCGACTTATCTCCGTTAGAACAGCTCCAAGGGTTGATCAGCCGACTCCGTTGCTGTTTGCTCCAGGGAGCTTGCGGTCAGGAGCGGCAGATTTCTGTAAAGAAACGGTCACTCCCTGGCCTACGCCAGGAGTCGGTGCAGCTGCACACACCTCAGCCCCTCCAGCAAATGCTGCATCGGTTTTTACACAAGCCCTTAGCGCTACGGTCATCCATGTCAAAATGTGGTGAGATTTCCCAGCTGCAATTCTGAAACGCACAAGAGCGAAGAAAGACCCCTCGGAGCCAACCACAGACCTCCCCGTGCAGCAGTCATGGGTGGCTCAGTGGTGGCCAGAACAACCGCCCCTCCAGCCTGCTAACTTTTTGGTGTAGCAGAGAGACGAGAAAGCCCCTGGTGTTCGTGCCGTGCCTACACCACTGGGCTACTGCGATATCCCTGGGGCCTGCCTACAAGTTCCCAAAGCAGGCCCAGCCACCCAGGCTGCCACTGGGTCAGGGTGATGACACAAGTCCTCCCGGTTTCTTGCGTCCTTGCTTCAAAAACAACAGTCACTCGGCGAGCAAATCGCCAGGGAGAAAAGGACTGAGAGCAGGGAAGGCGAGTGGCGTGGAACAGACAGGAGGTGACTGCCAGCTTCCTGACAGCACTCACCATCGTCGGGGCCACACACGCTGCGTTTCACTCCATGCTTCCCAGAGAACACTAAGCTTCTCAAACCGTGCGGTTTCCCCTGCCAGGTGGTGCCCACCGTAGCAGGGGCCCAAGGCACATCCTGTGGCACAGCTGAACGCCCTTGTTCTCTGGCATCCATCCTATCGGGAGAGCTGCACAAAGCAAGCCGGCTGCACTGCACGGATCAGAGGGGCAGCATAGCAACAGATTATTAAAAAAATAAAAGTACTATCCAGATTAACCTTTAATCCAACACATGCATGCAAAAGGACAAGTGGTTACAAGCTTCTAGTGCCAGCCAGCCTCTGCAGCATTGGCAGGGGTAGGAAGAAACAATCTCCAGAGTAGGCTTTCCCGTAACTGCACTGCAGTTTCTTACAACTTCAGCTGAGTCGTTAGCTGCTGCCAGAGCGTAAGTGACTGGCTGGAGTCCTGCTCCGATGCCATCACTCAAATCCAGCCTCCCCGGCTCAGGGCGAGCACACTTGGGTAACGCGGGCAAGACCTAACCACGTTGCCTTGAGCCATGACCGATCCAGGAAACACACCCCACACCCCTCTGCTTTTGCTCCGCATGCTTTTGTGATTGATGTCATAGCTGCGTTGGGATGCACGGCTCACCCCCACGTTACATCTATGGGAGAGATCTGACAGCCCCAGTCCCTGGCTGAGGTACCTTGATTACCAGCTAGCCTCCCCCGCCACAGCGGATGGAGAGGCACATGCCTTGAGGGGGCAAGTCAGAAACCAAAGTGGACTACATGACACTGTGGGATTCTCTCCACAGAGTATCAGCAGTCCCAGGATTCGGGCTTGTCAGCTAAGCCCTGCGTTACCTGTGGTGAATCAGGGGCCAGACTCCACCCAGGAGCTGCTGTGCTCCTGGGGAGCTCCTCGAAAGCCCTGCAGGCCAACCCACCGGAGGCTTCGGCTTGGAGAAGAGCAGCTTCCTGGCTGGCAGCCAGCATGGAGCGTGTTTGGCAGCCCAGGCCTCGCCTCATGTTTTCTCCATTCCCACACGAGACTCAGGATATGGGGCACACCAGCGCTCTCCTCTGGCTGGTGCCAGCAGAGCTGTCCTGGCACCGCAGCATTGCGCGAGGATGTCAAAAACTCCAACGTCCCTAAGCCCAGAGCAGCAGTCACCCTGCCATCAGCGTTCTCCTCTTCAAATTCTAATCCATCAAAGACCAACCGTCCCAGGTCACCTCTGTACAGCTCTAACTTACCCAGTGGGTTAAAAATTAATAAAAACCTAACCTCCTCGAATCAAAGTAATGAGTAATGTCAGAAACAGCCTTTTGCAGGCTCCATTCTTCATCGATCCTTCCTTACTGACCTTTCTCACGCAAGCACACACAATTTCCATTCTTTTTCCAGCCACGCTACCTGTTTATACCAACAGAAGTGACTGGTGGAAAATAATTCAGCTGAGAATTAAAGCAAGGGGAGGTAAATGACCACACAGACCATTAGGTAAATGTCAGTTCTCATATTTAATATTTTAATAATTTTGTTTGCAACATTTACCACATAAATCATCTAAATAAATAGATGCTGTACAGTCTCTTATCCATATCAGTACAAAAATAAAACCACACTTTGTGTCAAATTATACTTGAGCCTGCCCTCCCTTTGCTATTACAATCTCCTTTTACAGCACATACTCGCTCAGAAAAGGCATTATACTCTGATTGGTTTGTCTGGAATTGGTTTACTCCCTATTTCCCCCCCTCCCCAAATACATTCAATTAGTCTGTACAAAAGCTAGAAGCTCATTCTGTGCAAAAGGAAGCTTTCTGTGTGCAAAGACTCAGATACTCTAGCGTGCTGACAGAACAACAGCAACAACCGAAGAGACAAGAACAAAAATAATCGGGGACCCTCCCCTCTAACTGACCCCATCCTCCATCTTCCCCCCCAGCAGAAGGGAAGCATACCAAATTAGATGAGTCAGCATGCAAGAGAGTCCAAACGATGCGCGTTCACTGAGGGAAAAGGTTGGTGCTGAAAACCCAGTGAGAGAACTGGGGTTCCCCCAGCTGTAGAGCTGGCCAGGTGAGGAAGAAAAGATTCTCTCATTTTAGCCTGCTCAAAAGGTTGTTGAGATACGCAGAACAAAAGCTTCATCTAAATGATTTTAGTTCTTTTGTTGCTGTTGTGTTGGAGATGAGGTGAGGAAATGGCCTCTGGAAGAATCCAGCAGCTACTGAAGACAGCTCCTGGTTCACCCTCCCTTCCTCTCCCCACTCCCTGCAGAAGGACAGATTTCTCCCCGTTCCTCAACTAAGCTAATAAGGTGCAATTTTTCAGACAGGAAACTCTCTAAAGATGTCTCCAGAGCTGGAAGAAGTGGTCGTAGTTCCAGACTAGGACCACTCAAACTGAAACTCAACTTCATTTTTCCCTTTCCTCAGACAAAGGAGGTGGGGAGGGAGGATGCCAACCCGCACCCTGAAGGCGAGCGAGGGACCCAGCAGGTCCCCTCTCCTCCCCCAGGGAGCCCTCCTTCACTCGGAGTGCCGAGCGCACTCCCCCTGCAGCCCTGGGCGGGAGGCACAGGGCTCGGTGGCAGCTCTGGAAAAACGATAAGGAGCAGCCAGCGGCCTGAAACAGATACATCTTTTGCTTTTCAAATGCCACTTTTAGACAGACGATAAGGAGTAGTTAGCACTCCTAGTGCTTTGCATTTCCAAAGTGCTTCAAAACATACTTCAGGTTTAAAAGCAAAAAANTTAACATTTTGACAGATTTGCAAAAAAAGCTTCTTTGTGCTGACACTACATTTTCTGGTTAAAAAAAAATATAATAATAATAAAAAAGGCTTTCCATCTCCTCCTCCTCCAAAATCCCCCTCCCAGTCAAAACTCTGCTACCCCAGTAACAAGATAAGCTGTGATAAGAGGTTCTGAACAGTCTTACGACCTATCCCTTTCAACATCCGCTTGGCACTCTCAGACATCATCCACACAGCGTTTCAGACAAGAACCCCAAGCATCTTTGCAGAGCAGCCCACAGCAGATGAAAACAACATCGGCAGCAAAGCTCCTACCCCAGCCCAACTTGGGAGCAATCCATCTCCCCCCTATCAGCCATGACGTGCTCTGTCCTTCTCTGCAACTCCCAATTAACTAGGGCTCATCTCCCACCTGCTCCCTGCTAAGCCACTGTACTTTCACAAATTAAGGGTGCAAGGGAAAGAGAACTGGAAGAGGAAAAAGGGGTCATCACTCCAGGAAGTGCTTGTTACAGGCAAGGACATAAAGGGTCTGAATTCAATTTTAAGTGATTGCTTCTCTCTCCTTCCAGCTGTCCTGGGTTTTGTAGGCCTTCCCATCTTGGCCAGCTGCCTGGGTGGAATCCAGGTGGTTTGACACCCAGAAGGTTTATGCTTTCTCTGTGAGGATGGTAAGTTCAGCAGGCAGAGGACAACATGGTCTCTTGATCATAAGCTACTGTATCGAAACAAGTTTACCGTGCCCTTGGGGAAAACTGTTTTACAAAAGCACGGCAAAAGCATGTTCCCTTTACCTGTGTGCACCAATGCTATACATTCTCATGTAGAAGTTACCCTATGCAAGCTGTTAACGTACACGTCTCTTGCTTTTCCAAATGGTAAAAGACAGGTACATAAATACAGCACTAACCATTTCCTTTCTACAGGGCCCACTCAGAACTCCAGGGGGTCCACCCACTGATGCAAGGGATCAGCTTCACTACAAGTTCTTTATACTTCTAACACACCTTTTCTCTCAACCTCTCTGTCCTCAACTGCCTAGCAAAAGCAACTCTGAGGCAGCTCCTTCCCTGACAAGCAGCTGCTACTACTATTTTCCTAGAAAGGCCCACTATCCTCTTCTTCCTAAGCTGCAGGGTAAGCAAGGGAGGAACAGAAGACGGGTAGATACCAATTAGCTTTAGAAAAGGAGGTTTTTGTGCTTTCCCCACTTCAGAAAGCACAAACTTAAAGCTTGAGAGGGGAGGAAGGGGTGGGAGGGGTGGGGGTAGATTTACCTTTGCTCAAATACATGGATGTGGCTGACAGCCCTCGCTGCTGTCTTCCGCACCCCAGCCTCTGTTGTGGCTACCACCAAGGGTCTTGCATGAGCTACCCTGCCTATTTTTTGACCTGTGCAAGGCCTCCCTTCTCTATTCCAGTGAAACCATCAAACAGCACTAGCTGGCGTACAGCAGGAAACAGTACTGGGGCCGAGGGCCCCCTGTGAGGTGAACAAACAATTTTATACATTCAGTCACAAAACACCAGAAGAACAATTCTGGACAGTTTCACAACACTAACAACAACAAAAAAAAAGCCATTCATTTCTCAATAAGCTTCTTTCTATCTGAGGCTCCAACATAAGCAAGGGTCAATTCACTAATAAATTTGGGCTTATTTTGGCAAATGGAACTGCTTTTGGGTGTTCTCACAATAATATCCTGGCCTTGCTTGAAAAAGAAAAAAAAAACAAAAACCAACAAAATGACCCCACCTTGGTCTGACTTCCCAAGCAGAAGGGCCCACAAGCAAATGCGAGACAATAAGGAGCATGCAGGAGCTACCAGGCTACTTAATGCCACTATTTGTGTTAAAACTTGCTGTTCCAATATGACAGCAATCATCTAGTTTATAACCATCCACGAACCAAGGCCGTCCTTTCCTTTCCTTTGTTTTTTTGTTCTTTTTTTTTTAACCACAGTGTTAACAATAAATGTTTTCCAGTCTCATGAAGCCCCTCAGTTCTGTCACATACACAGCAGGTTCACTGTGAGAAGATCTATGGAATAAAAACTTCTGTCCCGCAAATGTGGCTGGTAAATTCTCACACGGAAACAGGTCTAAGAATGACTATTAGAACAGCTCTTCTTTGAGAAGTTTGTTTCTTGCGTACAGTTCAGTAATTTCCACTGGCTGAAGTTTGTTTTTCTTGTTTACAGCCATGGAGCCAAAGGAGGTATGGGAGAGTTAGCCCGTTTCTATTCTCGGCTTGTGCTTCAAATAGAATTATTAAACTCAGCTTCAGCTGGATGATATTCTGGCTCTTCTAATCAAACAGAATGCTTAACGAAGCTCCAAGCACAGCATCTGAGTTTCATGATATGTTAGCCCAAGAGGTCCCAATTCAATTTTCAGAGTTTGGGTGGAACTGGCAGATGGACAGTATTGGGGAGAAGAGACAAGTAAACTGAGACAACCTCTCTTGCCATCACAAGTAAAACCCCCATGCATCTCTACACCTGCAGAAGTGGAATAAAGCTAATTTTGAAGTCCCTGAAGGCCAACTCTACCAAGGATGTTTACAACAATGTCACCAGACAATATGGAGCAGAGCCACATTTTAAAAATACCAAGAGAAAAAAATCTTCTCAAACAGATCTTTAAGATAAGCAAGAATTCATGAATGTCAAAAAAAAAAAAAAGTCCACCCTAACACAGTAACTGCTTAGTTTCCTACCACAAACTCCTCTTCACACACACAAACCAAACCCATGCACATGCAACTTGTTGCATCTTAACCTGATAAGTGTTAACTCTTCATTGAGCGTGGTTGCCAGGTACTTCGTTCAACACTTTGTGTACTAGATGATTAGTCACCAGCAGAACACAAGGCTGGCCTGATCCAAAAAAGTGATTAAGATAGGAAGCTGTGGGTAGATCCTCTCTGAAAGACCACCACAGGTCTTTGAAAACTCCACCGCAAGAGGAAGAAAAGATGTTTAAAGAGAAATGCCAAAACTAAACATTGAGCAGTCTCAGCTGGAGAGTGGACAGAAAAGCAGAGGATGGAAATACAGTTTATTAGGACAAGCTGTTTCCTGCCACAGGATTGGTATTGCTTCCAATGTCAGCCAAAGCCAGGAACCTTAGTAAATAGGAAGCTTTTTGGTGTATTTGTACACTGAGATGAAGACAGGACATAGGTGGCAATAGCTGCATTTAGACTAAAGCAGTTAGATCTCATAAATGCCATGAAGATTTAGTAGGATGAGCTGGAATTCAAGATTTTTTAAAAATAAGCTAAAATATTATGCTTCTGCAACCATAACTACCTGACCTGCTATGACCCTCAAGAATGGACTCAGCCATGTGGTGTGTCCAATGGTCACAACAAAGGAGAGATGCAGGTATTCAGCACATTGGGCAGGTGTCGGGAAGAGGGGGTGTGTGTGGGGCTGACGATGACAACACTGTCTGACCCCACATCCTGCAGAAGAGGGTGATCCTGTTCATACGGTGCAACTCCAGATTCAGAAGCCTCGCTCTGGGCTCCCACATTCAAAAAACATCCTGAGCCTGCACGCTTACCTCATCAATTTGCCCTTGCTAGCTATTGCAAGCTCCTTCCCACTCACTCTTCCTCCCACCACATAATTTCCCCCCTCCAGTTTCCACTTCTCATCTTCTCAGATTTCTCCATAATAAAACTCCCATATCACTTCTTTGAGAGACAAAAGGTTAGTCCAGAAATTAAAGATCTTCCCAGTGGTCCTGAAAAGTGCTGGGACACAGTGGAAGACAGGTCTGCTCAAACAGCTTTGAGATGGAAGGGTAAATCCTAAGTCTACACTGAGCTGCAATACCCTATCTGAGGTAAAACCTGCTTTTAATAAAAGCCATAGGGGCAGCCCAAGCACTTCACAAAAAGTAGATGTTTGGAGGACCAGAAGCTGCAGAGCTCCCAAATTCTGCAGGCCAGCAGCCAATGGAACAGGTTGAGGATTTCCACAGGTGTCTACCTCAGAGCTCAGAAGGCTCGTAGCTTCATTTAGAATAAGTATAGCAGATAACAGATGCTTCAGGTGGGGTGGGGAGAGGAAACAAAGGATTTAAGGACAGTAATCATGACAGTAGCCAATGTTACCCTGCAGCAGTCTGTCCTGCAGTTCCCATCTTAGAGTCTAGCTTACTTTTCTTGCTTTCCATAGGAAAAGGTCTATATTTAAAATTTTTAGTTATTTAAATAAAATTTGCTTTTTAAAAAAAAGGAAGAGAACATGCATATGTGCAAGAACAGATGCTATGCTAAACTACCAACTCAAAATACAGCAATTCTTCAAAAACCTCAAAGTGTCACAGGCAGTCCAGCACAAGGCATTTTTAAGTGCAAGATCAGGCAGGGTCTATTGAAATGCAGACCACTTTCCTTGGCAAAGATTTTTAAGCCTTCCAAGGGGAAGCTCCCATCAGTAAAGTACTACAGGATCACAGATACTGTGAGGAGACTGGAGTCACGGAAGAATATTACTCAGGCAGCACAATCCAAGAACTCTCACTGCTAAGAATTTTCTCCCCTCCTCAAATCTAATACGTGCCTTCCCTACACGTTGTTTACCTTGGATCCCTCAATGGGATCCAAGAACAGAATTTGCTGCTAATCAAGGTCCATTTCTAGCTCAGGTCTGTCCAACTCCTGTGTCCTGGGCCTGTGCCAGTATCTTGGATATCTCTGCAGTGCCAGGCAATGCTTCGGTTGTCCTATTTGCCCCTCCTCCCAGGGGAGGGGAGTCAGTTTTCAACCAGCTTATTACCACAGATTCAGGGCAGCATTTGTTATTAATACTGAATTTGGCCAAGGGTAAGAACACCCCACTTTCCATAACACATTCCTCACACAGCTGAGCCGAGCCTGGAAATCCTGTTTAGCATATACAGAATGGTATGTCTCGACTGCGCTGGGCTTCTGAGCTTTTAATGAGGGCAAATTGAATTTATGTCACCAATCTGGATTTCAGAGATGCATTTCAGTCTTTCCGCATGATCAACAATCAAAGAGAGAAACCTCTGCTCTCTACATGGACCCATCCTGCAAAGACTGACTTACCACAGACAGGGAAATACGGTTCTGAAGTCCTGACAGCAGGCCACGGGGAAAACAGCACTGGAGAGAAAGTCTTAACAGGCTGGAGTTATCTACACAGGTAGGATCCATTGCCTCTCACTGCTGCAGGAAGAGAGGGAGGAGGAAGGTGGGAAGAGCAATCCACAGAGATGTATCTTTATCCAAGGGATATCAGTTGCAGAACAAGGCAGCGGGCTAGAGATCCAGCTCTCTTTCCACCTCCACATGCCCTCTCCCCAGAAATGCAGCTGCCGCCACTTAACAGGATAAAAGGCGAATTGTTCAGCTTGCTGCTTGCACATCTAGAAGGGGAGTCTTTGCCAGGGAAAGGGCTGTCAGTTTTTCAGATGGACAAAGCAATGACAAACACACCCCCCCATACTGCCCTTTTTTGCGTATCTGAAAGGGGAAAACAGAGAAGAGAAAAAAAGAAGTGTCTGTAAACATTTTAAGAGGAGACATTTTGGATTATTTTTTTTCTTAAGGGATAAAATAACCCTTCCCTAGCCCCACCCTAAAAACACTAGTTTTGGGGAGCACTGAAAACGGAGATTCAGAACTGCGCACTCCGGTCTCGGAAGAAGCCCTCAGCCACTTGTGCTTCTCTGAAAGTGACGGTAATGGAGTTTGCCGTGATGTCTGTCACTGTCACTTCACTGGGGGGCACAGTGGGAATCCAAGGGAGACTGCCATCCACATCTGCTGCAGAAGGAGAGGCAGATAAAAGCATGTTAGTGAGAGAGAGAGAGGGTGAGGGAGAAGGAAGGAGGAAGACGAGAGGGAAGTATGGAAAAGGGGCCTCCTTTCTGACAAACAGTGGGTGAAATCAGCCTGTACTGAGTCTGCACATACAAGGCAAGAAAGAGCATGGGCAAGCCCTCCCCTCAGAGGCTAAGGGAAAATGGAGGATCACTGCAGGATGTAATGGAAAAAGGAAAGAGTAGCAAAGGTGTCCAGACACACACCGGTATTGGAACAGCCTACACAGAGGTCAAAGGACCCTGTAACAACACCCAGCTCATCTAACCGTCCACATTTTCCTGATACTTCTCACCCCATCTCAGCCCCTAATTTGGTTCTGTGTCAGAAAAGCACATCACCCAAGTGTCAGCTCACCTGCTTGTAAATATCCTACCCTGCTAAAAGGTCAAAAATCAAACTCTTACACACGCTTTTCAGATACTCCTACAGAAGTCAAAGGGATCCAAAATGGAGACTTTTCCTTGCACTGCACCTGCAATGGAGCCTGGGTGCAATTCTCTCAAAAATCCATCAATACTGCTTCATGGAGAGGCTGCTCTCCCTTTGTCATATCCTTCCTTTGCTCCCCAATAGCTCCATACAAGAAAACCAAGCGTCCCTGCACTTTCACTGTAAGAATAATTATCAATCCTTCTGCCACCTGAAGCCTCACCTGCCCATGATCCCCAGAGACAACCACAAAAATACAGAGAGAGAGAGAGAGGAAGGAAAATACCCTCTTGCTGTCACCATACCTGTACTATACACCTTGCTGTCCCAAACTGGGGAAGGAAGAAGGGCCCCTTAAGAGTGTATTTCCTGGCTTCTGTCTCAAATACCCGGGGTGCCTACTTTCACCTCAGAAAGAGTCCAATCCCCTCTAACAATAACTGGAATTCCATGCGGGCCATGTGTCAAGGGGAGAACAAAAACAGTTTCACATTTCTGTAGTGCTGTTCACTCCTCTGATCCCCATGTGCTTTAGAGCCTAGTGTTTCTAAGGGGGGAACAGCCTCACAAATTTGCCCACTGCCAGGATGCCACACTGGGTTCCTCTGTGCTACCCCCATTGCTGCATCTCTGGATTTTGGGTGCTGTTCAAGTCCCTCTCAAAAAGGAGGGAGTAGCATTGACTCCCAGAACACAGTCCTCTCCCCCAAATCCTGCCTAATCCAGCCTGGCTAACAGCTACTCCTAGCAAGGAGTAACAGGATTCCCTTAGCTACTACAAGCAGCACAAGCCCTGGTTTTCCACGCCTCAGGAAAGCTACGCCTTCAGAAGCTCTAATAATGCAGGGATAGAGTTTCCCTGGTAACTCAGAGCAATACGCACATCCCACAGCCCTCCTTCACAAGATGCTGGTATCCCTCCCAAAAATGCCAAATGTGCTTGGACATCTCCCATGCCTACACTCGTGCTGCCTACTCACTGGAATCAGGCAGGATTTACCATCCTCACTTCATCTCTCATCCCCCTCTCACATAGCTCTGTAGCAAGAGAATTTAGAGGACCTGGGGTGTGGAGAGGAAAGGGAAGAAGGGGGCAGAATAAGGCACTATGGGTTCCTAGCGGCATTCTTGTATGCTCCTCAGAGCAGCACTATGAGAAGAGTGCTGGTGTCCAAGCTTGTCCACTGCCAGCCAAAGTCCTTTTAGCAGAGCAGCAGGCTGAACACATATGGGTATGTGGACAGAATTCATCACTATCACACCTGCATGTCACCTCTGCTGTGAGCAAACTGTAAGAGGGGAATAACTTGCAGTATCTACTACATGTTTTCTAACACTGGAAGGGACATCACTGATATAAGACTACAGAGAGGCAACAGCACCAAAAAAGCAGATTAATCTGTGCTATTTACCCAAATAAGAAACGAACTTGCAGACAAGAGGGCCACCATGTGAGCCAGTGAGAGCTGCTCTGAGGACCTGACCTAAACCACAATCCTAGGATGAGGCAAGCAAGGAGGAAGCATGCAGTGCATCTTTCGCGTGCTCCAGAACTTCACAGCCAAGGGGTGTCCAGCCTTACCTTCTTTGCTGGTATGCTGCATGGCCTCCCAGTCCTCAGCATCCTGCCTGGCCTCCAGACCCACCGCATCATTCAGGAAGAACTCATGCCTGCAGTTTCGGCTTTCCAGGCTCGCCATGCGGGGGAACTTCTTCCTTGACAGTCGCAGGTACTTCTGGTTTTTGCGTTGCTTCCGGAGAGAGAATGGCAGGACCGCTCCCCCAGTCTTCTCCGAGAACTCTGCCTGCCCTGGCTTGGCCCCTGGCAGGCTACTGTCTCCTCCTCCAAACCTCCGCGCAAGAGAGAAACAGAGCTTCTCCTTTCCCTTGTGGGCACTCCTCAAGTCCATGCCATACAGCCGCTGCCAAGACATCAACGCAGCAAGGGTCAGAGTGGAAATCTGACAATACACTCAGGGCTCCCACCTGGGAGCCAGAAAGCTCTTCTTTGTTCAGTCCCTGAACATCTAGACCAGCTAGGATGAGTTGTGCTGCTTCTACAACATTGTTTCTTTCACCTCTCCAACTGCCATCTAAGCTCTTCCTAGTATGTGCTTCCTAGGATTGGCTGCTTTGCTTGGCAACAGTCAAAATGTGCCGAAACTCCGCTTCCAACCAGTGGCTACCTTTAACATGATGGAAAGTCCACGCCCAACATGAAATTATGAGAGCATGCAAACCAGGTAACCTGCAACCACCCAAGCCCAAAGTTTATAGAATCCTAGTTCAGAGAGCAAGAGCTGTTGTTGGTTTGGGTTTTTTTTTGTTTTGCTTTTTTAAATACAAGTTAGCTGGCTCTTCAGCTAACAGGTTAAAACTATCTGCCTACCCACTGATTTCATGTTATTGTGTTAGCTTTTTACCTCCAGTTTTGTCCATGCAACAGCAAACAGACAGTTTCCACCTCCCTGTGAGCAGAGGAGCAGCACAGCAGCTAACGAGTTAGAAATACACAGAAGAGCAAGAGGCTACCTGCAGTAGGAGGCGCTTTGGTTTGGGGCCTCTTTTCCTGTACCCCGATGCACGGTCTCTCTCTTCCCTGTGAAAGAGGAACACAAATCAAACACAGTACTAAATACCATGGCACAAAACCTAGTTGGGACTTCTACCTTTCACAGCACAGCTCCCTCATTTCCTTCATTAAAACCCAATGGTGACCAGTGTGGGCTTGGAAAACATCCCAGAATTGCTTCTTGCAGGAGTGCAAGCCTTGCAATAAGGGAATAAGGGAATTTCTCTGACTCAGCTGATAAAGGATGGGTTAGAGAAACTTATCACCTCGCATCACTCCAGTCCAGCCCTGGACCTGATTAAAACCTGAGACTGATTGCTCTTTGGCTCAATGCTGCTTGTTCTTGGCCTCATTTCCTGAACAGTGCTGACCAAAGCTGTTTTAACTGTGTCTTGTCTGCCTCAGCCAACACCAGGCTACAGATATCAAGCAGGATTCATTGCTATACAGCTCATCCTTGATTGAAGTAGGGACAACAAGGCCACTTTATGCACACTATGAAATAAAGACACTATTTCCTTTTCCTGTGTCCAAGGAGAGAAAGAACATGCGCCCTTACTTTTCTTCATAAGCCACCACCAGGCGAGGGTCCAAGATATGATCCTCTGGCTCCCATGTGCTGTATCTGAAGAAAAACATAAGGAATGTAAAGTAAACATTCTCTCTGCAGGCCTGCTACCAGTATGCTGAGGCCCTGGATACTGTCTTCACAAGGGTCGGTGGGGCCTGCCACAACATTGCGAGAGCTCTGAGGAATCCCAGCCATTCCCTCCCAAACTTCCCGCAGACACCACCTCCCCTTCCCAAAACAGGCAGGGCCAAGCATCAAGCAGCTCTTTGCAGAACAGGGAAGGCTTTCCTCCCCAGGGCCTCCTCCATGCTGTTTGCAAAGCCTGTGCAGACACTCACAAACTGATTTTAAGTCAATGCCTAAACAGGTGTCATCTGCAGCACTCCCTCAAACCCCATGGAGCAATGAGACATGATCTGATACAGCTTTCTGAAAAATAGGTCTCTCTTAATTAGAATGCTCAAAGAGTAAGTACGCTTTCTCACCTGCATTATTAATTACCTCTAATCACTGGAGCTGAAAGTATTCATTTAATAAGAGTTTAATTTTTCTCCACTGATGCCATTCAAATAAACATGTTTAGACCTGGGCCCTGAGGCAAGTTGATGGCAACTTTCCAACTATTCCTCCTCTTGCTCGACTCCCCCTGCAGGTTATTTCTATTTAGCAGAGGTCATCAGTATTTCTGTACCAGTGCAGGAGGAACCCATCTGCATTGTGGTCAGGGCTACCAAAACAACTCAAAATAAGCCTGATGCTCTGAAAGTAGCCTACGAACAGTGTCACTCACTGCCTCATCCCCCTCCTCGATTGCCAGCAGCTATGACAGGATCCAGATGCTCAGGAACAGGCTGAACCCACCCAGCAAGCAATGCCAAAACTGGTTCCCAATGGGCACAGCTGCACTCAATACCAGGGAGAAACAGCCAAAAACTCCCATTCTGGAAGGCGAACGAATCACAAGGTGGTCCTTGTGGCATACTTGCTTCTAAGGGGACATGTTTGCCCAGAAAAGGTGGGTGGCATATCTCTACCATACAAACTCAAAGGCAAGAAAGCAAGTCTGAAACCCCAAATGCCTCAGAATGTTAATTCTCCTGGAATTCGAGGTCTGGGGCCTGGAGGCAGAGCCCCTCCCAGCCCCTGGGGAGGAGGGCCAGAGAGAAGGCAGATGCAGGTGGGCAAGGGTGCATTTGTATCAGTGCCTTTAAACAGTGGGAAAGCATTTTAGGCTGTTTACGTTCCTGGATGAAGCATGGGCTGCACATGAGGGCACGTAATACATGCATATATGTACACAGAGGAGGTGGTTTGGGAATGCATTTTCCTTTCATCTCTCCATGAGACAGGAGAAAGGCACTGAAATTCAGGAGCATTCCTGGAGAAAGGTTCTAGAAATGAACGTACGATTCCTTTACAAAAGGGAGAAACAAAAACATAAAATTCAGGTATCCCAAGGTGTACTGTACATCAGAGAGTTAAGAACAGACATGTCTTCGTAACCAGCTGATCCCTCCCTCCTTTGCTTAAGCCTCCTGCAGCAACCTGACTGTGAGCTGTCAAAGCCAAGATGCTGTTTGAACAGAGGAAGCTTTCCTCCCAGCTGCAGGGATTCTGGCACTCACTCTACAAATTTAAGAA
>VZSZ01007846.1:283128-303138 GCA_013398815.1 Ibidorhyncha struthersii
GCCGCCGCCGTCGCCGTCTCCCCCCGCGGCCGGCACCCGGCCTCCCACCTCCCCTCTCTGGGAGCCTGGCTGCCGCTGGCACCCCACTTTCCTCACGGAAAGGGCCCGTCGGTGTCCAACAGCGCGGGGGCCGGGGGGTGTGTGTGTGTGTGTATGTGATGGTGGGGGAGCGCTGTGAGAAACCGCCGCCGGCACGGCCTCTACCCGCCGCAAAGCGGTAGTATTTATGAGTGTTTTCCACAGGAATGGCCCTCGGAGATCGCGTGTCGGCGGCGGCGGGTGGGAAACCACCGGGTGACAGTGGCGAGGCAGGAGCGGCAGGCGGCACGGACCGGTGCCGAAGGAATCCTGTGTGGCTCGTCTGTCCGGGCACCGGCTGCGAGTGCCTCCTCGCGAAGCGCTGGGGGATTATATGGGCATCGGCACACACACGTAGCTGTTGGACATCTTGAAACAGGCAGGACCTAAGGCCACCTCTTCGAGGCGGCCAAGGCTTGGTTGGGTAAGGCAGGAGAAAATAGGAACATAGTGAGCAGGCACTCAGCGTGGACGTGTCCAGGCTCCTTTGCGGTCTAGTAGACAGAAATGTGCTTTTGCTTCCCGACCACTGCAGTAAACGACAGATTTATTTTTTTAAAAAGCCTCCTAGGACGTTTTTTCATCGGAGCAGGGACTTATTTCTACATGTGTAGGTACCTCTCCTCCCACAGCTGCGCTCCAGCACTCCTCCACTGTGCCTGCATGTCATTGGATGCTGTTTGTATGCAAAGACCGAGACGGGATGAACCTTACTGTACAAGTGGCAAATATTATACAAAAGGAAGTCGACAGTGAGGGCGAGTTAATATATATATATATATACGTCATTTAGTTTGAAAGTGTTAATTTTCACACAGCATACCCGATCCATAGGTGTGGATGCAGTAACTAGCAGGGTGCTTATTCTTGCCACAGCCATTTAAGAACCCAAAGTTCACTGTCGGGAATTGTGATCGTTGGGCTAACCATTAAATAGACCCAGCAGTTTATAACACAGTTTTGGCTCTGTAACATCATAGCCGTTGAATATTAAAGGGTTTGGTACTGTACTGCAAAATAATAATAATAAAAAGCTTTGATCTCATTTTTAATCCTTCCTTTCTCATATTAAGCGTCTACGTTTTAGAGGGAACAGAGGAACATATTTAAGATAAAATTTACTTCGTATCTCAAAATTAAGAACTTCAGAATAACTAGAGACAAAAGAAGACCAGAACATTTTTCTGGATTGCAGTGACCTGTTTTTAATACCTTTCCTTGTGCTTGAATCCAAGTACTGTAGTGTTGAACTGGAAAATGGGAGAAACTGTGCTCCAATGACCACCTTAGGATAAAAAAAACAAAAAAGAATCCCACAGTCACAACAAACTTGCAGACAAATCCATTATTGATAAACTGTTGCACTTCTTAGTATAGGATATTTACAACTTGTTATTTAGTATGTGTCTTTTTAAGGTCAAGGAAATATATATATTTCAAAATTCAATAAAATTTGTCACTGAATTCAAAATTAATCAACCTGCATTTTGATCTCAAGCTATAATACTCTTCTTGTAAACAGAGGTACATAACAAGAACCCACACGCTTGATATCGTCAGTATATTTTCTGCATGATTATTCCCTTCTTTCTTTCTTTCTGCTTTTCCCTTTTCTTACACCAGAAACTGACCCAACTGAAGTTTAAGCCCTATTAGCATCAGTTTTGTCACAGCTTTTGAAAAATGGCACTCCTTTGCCTGGAAGGATGAGTGATGAAATCTGTCCACGAGATGACATCAGCGTGCAGCAAAATTCCAGGCAAATCCCATGACATGACATAACCAAAATATGTGTTCCTTGTTTGCTGGGGGATTTTTTTTCCGTGCAAGTCCTCCTTCCCTCACGGGGGCTCTTCATTCTCACGTGCGGTTGGTTGTACGGAGTGCAGTGAAACCCGCGCGAGCCAGGACTGCTATGGGGACAATGCTCCCTTGCCTGGTCCTTCGGGTGCCTTCAGTACCAGGACACACTGCTTGTGCCTCATTTTACACTTCAGAAAATACTACCATGTCTCACCATAGTCTGGTCAGTTTTTTTTGCAGAGGGTTGAGTTTGTTGTTTGGGGGGGGGATTTGTTTCTTTGTTTTGGGTTTGGGTTTTTTTTTGCAAAATTTTGGACAAAAAAGTTACTTTTTAAAGCTGTTACACCACAGTTACTTTTCATTCTGCTAACGGTTATCTGTAATTTGAGTAGGATAGGGTTGTTTTTTTTTGCATTGACAACCAAAACCAGAACAGCAAGAACCCCTCCCTTCCTCCCCATCCCAAGATCTGAATTACCATTAGGTGAATGTTACCAAGTCATTTATAGGCACTAGAAATAATTAAGACAAACAATTTAAGCAATCAAGTTTTTCAGATCTTACAGCCTGTTTTAGCAGTACTTTAAAAGCCATTCTGTGATAAAAGACCTTTTCTAAACTATATCAAGAACTAGATTACAGCAATCTTTATTGGGGTTGTTCTTGTTACAACTAATTGTACAGTCACATGAATATATAGCAGTGAACTCCATGTGCAGAAAACCAAAGCAAATATTGAACTTTCCTTAGTACAAATTCGGAGACCCAGATCCAGGAGCCTTTAATCAAAATCTCAATTAACTTCAAAGAGTTTTACTTGAGTAAAAATTGCAAGCAGAATCTAGTACAGAAAAATTACCATTTTAATTGCTACTAGTCTGATTAAGCCATTCAACTTCCAGTTGATGCAAGGACTTACATTAACACTAAAAATTTATTAATGGTAATTTATATTCTACCAAGTCTAACACTGCCAAAGATTTTTTTTTTTTTCCAGAAGACTGCAGCAAAGACCAGCGCAGCTTCCAAACAACCCAGCACATCCCTGAAGAAATGCTGCTTGATAAAGCTTCAAGAAACGAGCTTGCAGCAGAAGCAAGCCTTGGCAGCCCACGAGCGTGGTGCTGCCACGACGCCGTAATGTCACGGGAGCTGGCAGCCATGAAGAACCATACAGCCTTCGCTGTTTGCCATGTACCACTGACTCGGCGGGTGAACTGGCCTCTCTCTGCGGTGCTGTATGTTTAATTATCAGTAGATGGCACTCATCATGCTGCTGTGCAAGCGCAGGTCCATTTTATACACACATCACGGTTTCGGCCAGGCAGCCTCGTAACACATCACAGAAATAAAGGATGGCTGACGGGCATGGTCAGCGCTGCCCTGGCCTGGGGGAGCAGCCCACCCAGACCCCTGAGCTGGCTCAGTGAGCGGAGTGGGCTGAGGCACAGGCAGGATGCGCTGAATATCTGTGCAGTTAAGCCCAGAAAAACAACCCTGTTGGTATGCCCATACCAATTAGTACTTTTAACGTTAGTTTCTTAAAACCCATGGAAAGAATGCGGCTGTCCTCTGCTGCCAGTTGGCAGCTCCTCGGTTTACCCAGAGCCCTTGCGACAGCAGCCAGTGAACAACGTGTTTCAAGCCGCACTCTTTCTATGCGTTCCTCACATGGCTCTGATCCGCTCCCAGCACAGGGATTTCCTGGCAGTGGATGGATGGCCAGTGAGGCACAGCCCCAGCGCAAAGTAGTGCTCTTCCTCCAGGGGCTGCACAACACACACAAGGAAAACGAATGTGGAAGTCCCCTTGCCTTGGCCAAAGGAGCTAGTCCTAGGGCATGGAAAAAAGATCATCTGGCCCAAGCTTAGGTCCCTCTGAGAGCTCTGGTTGGTGTCTGCCATGAAGAAAAATACCTCCTGTGGGTTCAGTGTCATTTCACTTCCCCTCTTAGCCCCTTTTTGCCCAGCATGGGGTTTCTCCACCCCTTACAAGGCATACGTGACAGTTGTCCACTTCAGCCTTTCATCCTCTTTAGCTCAGAGCACCTAGCATTTCTCTTTCATTGTGGCCATGCCTTGGGCCCAGGTCTGAGGCACCTGGAGTACCATCTAAATGGGGTGGTAAGCACTGAATCCCAGACTGTGATCCTCTAAACACTGCACAGCTGGCACTTGTCCCTTAGTGTCACCTCAACTTGGCGGGCAGCTCAGTTTTCCTCTGCACCTTGGCTCACACTCAGGTGCAACTGGGAACCACCAGATAGGTGTTTCTTCCCAGTCTTCCTTGAAGAGCTCAGCTACTTCCCACAGCAGGATCAGTGCAGAAAGCAGCAGCTACCATTTTGCTTTAAAAAAAGCTGCTGGAAGAGGACTTGTTGTTTTCTTACCTGTTAAACAATAGCTCAACAGTTATAGCACACACCCAGCAGTGCTGGTGATCAAGGTCCAGTCCCTCCTCTGTCTTCAGGGCCATGAAATCCCATCTTCTGGGAGAATGCCCCAAATACCAGATTATTATCTACCTCAGGAACAAGAGAAGCACACATTTCACCCACTGGAGTTGTCTCACTTGGTGCAAGACAAATTCAGAGTTCACTGGGCCAGGGAACAGGTGTGACACATCTCACCTTTGTGGTCATTTTCTTGGGCAAGAGGAGATGTGTGTCCCAATCCCCATCCCTGAGTGTGTGTACGTGTTATCCACTGCCTGACTCATGTGAAATACGTAAATGGGTCCTAGTGAAGGTGCTGAAACGCCGATCTCCGCTTTCCAAGATAAACACTTAGCGAGAGAACAGTCTTCCTTCTCTCTGGGCCACTTTGACTGCTGAGTACTTCTGTGTCACAGTGAGAGTCAAGTACGCTCATTTGGTACAAAAGTACACAATTCAGATAAATTCCTCTCTGGGAAGCTGTAGTAGGATTTTCAGTGCTCTGAAGCCTAGACTTGAAGTGTGGGTGGGCAAGGGAAAATAAATGCTTTTGTGGTTTGTTTTTTTTAAAAAAAATATTTTTGTGGTTTCAATGAAATTGAGTTTTGTTGTTTCAATTAATTTGAGTTTTGTTGTTTTAGTGAAACCCTGCCCATCTGTGGACATATGATATGTCTTTGAAAAGCCTTGGCTCCCACATGCTCTGTAGAAACTTCAGCTGTTCGTGCTTAAAACTTCCAAAGACTCCCACTCTCATGTATGATTCTCTCACGGCACCTCCTGCCTGTGGAGCATCCAGCCCTAAAAATGTTTCTTTTCACAGAGGACTATTTGCATGAGACAGTGCATGTCCCCTGTTCCTTCCACTGTGAAGGGGTCAGAGTTGCAGTGCTCGCTTTCTTCATGCCTGAAGCACTCTGAAAATTTTGAAAGACTTAAAAAACGGGTACGGGGCCAGAGTCTGTTTCAAACTTAGCTGAGGGTTCAGTGTCTGCGCAGTCCATGACGTGATTGGCATTTGCGTTCAGATGTCCTGCTTTGGTGCCAGAAGCCAGCACCCAACCTGCAGGGCAGGACGGATCTGGGTTATGCCCTTAGGACGCAGAAGCTAGGAGGTGCTCTTTATCCATATTACAGGCATACTATGTTAAACCATGCCATGCTATGGGGGGTAGAGCAGACTAGGCTGGTGGAGAGAGTGCGTTACTCTCCAGGATGAGGAGAACACCTAGTTCAGACCTCCCACGTTCTGGGAGAGAGCTCTGACCACACAGCTACCATTTACATGCATGCCGTGATCTGTGACAGCACCTTTACAAGAGGCTTCTGCTCTGGTGGGTGCCTGACCTGAGAGAATGACAGAGAAGGTAAATGGAGGAGGGGGGAACGCACAGCCCTAACTCCTAAGCTCCAGGGAGGGATTTGAGCTCTCACACATTTTCTGCCTGCTGCCTCTAGGCAGCTCCTTGTCCTGGGTGATGGTTTGCTCCTTGTATCAGCAGAGGCCACAAACCTGAATGCAGTACTGGGAGGCACCTCAATGTCCTGCTCTCTGGGTCTAAGGCAGTTGTGACTGGCATGAATCTTGCACTTTGTGCGGAGCATTCATTCTCCTTCTCTTTGTGATGATTTCCTATGTAAAAACGGTGCACCATTTTTTTTTTTTCCTGAGGGAATGTCATTTAGGCCCTTTAGAGCCATTCATGATTGTCATGCCTGACCACTGTCCTGACCAATCAAACGAAGCCCAACTTTTGCTTCCTAAAAGATGGGGGTTCACGGCTTGTCTCTCAGGAGGGTGACACAGACAACAAGTCACCGAGTCCCAGGAGGAGGGTGCAGGCTGCAACACCCTGCACTGCGTCACCTCCATGCCCTGTCCCTTGGAAGCAGTATTTCCAGAAGCAATGGAGAGAAAAGAGTTACTCCGATTTGTTACTCAACCACTCTTGACATGTCTTGTGCATTTGGACTTGGCAAAAAGCTGCTCTGCGACTTGTCCGGAGAACAGGATTAGCATTATCTGCTGCCTAATGGCTGGGTTGCAAGGATGGAATAAGTAATTTTTGAAGCTCCGGGAGAGGGACAAGAGGCATTAAAGAGGAATGAAGTGCCCTGAGGAGCCCTTTGCCTGATTTCCCTGCACACAAGAGAATGCGTGTGGACTCTGAACGGCGCTTGTTCATTAGGTGGCACTACAGGTCCAGGATTTCACGGGTGAGCGCAGTCTCCAAACCGCTCCTCTGGGTCTGAGCAGGCGTTTGTAGGCTCAGATGCTTCATCACCCTATTTGCGTTTGTTTTTTTTTTTTTTTTTTGGTTTTTTTTTTTTTTTTTGTTTTGGTTTTTTTTTTTCCTGGGGAAACACGCTGTCCTGACAAATCCTGGAAGAACACAGAAGTGGTATTGCAAAAGCAAAGCAGCGTCAATCAAGACTTCCGATACGGCCGCCCAGGCCTGAAGTCTCCAGGAACTGCACGGGGTGTGGGGGGGAGCTGGAGCTGCTTGAGGTAAAACCCATGCAAAGGAGATGCAGTCCACCCATCCACTCGGGCTGCACCAAGGCAGGGCAAAGGGCATTGCTGTGGGGCTGCTGCTTTCCCCTCATCTGGGAGACAGCAGAACAGGTCCTCTAAAAAATCTCATCCTTTCTCCAGTGGCCTGCGAAGAGGCCTCAAAGGCTGCTGGCGATCCAGAGAGACATGGTCTTGGAGGAGAGGGCACCATGGCACCACACCTGTGCCTCCTGCCTCTGCTGCAGGGCCAGCAGTGACACCTGGCACCGGCTCCGGGGCCTGGAGCTTTTGAGTAGAAGACACCCAACATGTCTCAGGTTGTGCCTCTTCCACTGAAACGTCCTGAGCTGAACTGGGGTAGGGAAGGTGCTTGTGTTCTCCTGCAGCCATCCTGGCCACCTTCTTCCTCACCTTGATTTCCTTGGCATTTCCTTGGGTAAATGTTTATACAATTTTTCAAAGCCAGGGAGCACATGGGCAAGATCTGGGAGCACTTCCCTTGAACAATTTGGTTTGAGGTGTTCTAACACCCTCCCCCAGTGCTACCAGTTATTCCAGCCCCAGCTCAGTCCTCCCAAAAGCCCAGCTCTAGCAAGGCATACCTGACTTGGCTGGCAACTGCCGTGGCTATTCCCATCCCAGCGCCCTGCTAGAGCCAGGCTTGGGCTTCTCCATCCCAGCTGGCAGCTTAGTCATCCTCCAGCCCCAGGTCATTAACCTGCAGCCGACTCAGTGCCCCTCTGTCTGAAACTGAAAGATAAATGCCCTTGAAATCTGAAGTAACCACGATAATTTTATTTTGAACAGGAAAATGGACTGTTTTTTCCCCTTATCTAATTGATTAGGAATGTCAAATATTCTTTTCTGTACACCGTGCATGCCTCTTATTTATGTAGGAAGCAGCTGGTCTAGGGATTGAGCCAAATGCTTTTTTTAACTAGAAAAAATGAAGCTTTCTTTTGGGGCTGGGGGGGTGGGTGTCACTGTATTTCATCATGAGTTGACAGATAGAATCCATCTCTCTGAATTTCCCTCTGCGTCCTGACATGTCTCTGGGAAACGCTCACCACGTCCCCGCTTCAAAGACAACTGCAGGTGTCTGGGAGAACAGGGGCGAGGAGGGAGCGCCGGGACACGGTCAGGCCAACGGGATGTTCGCAGCTCAGCAGCCACGTCTGGGCGCCCAAATGACATCAGAAAAAAAATCTTCGTTTTTGTCTGGGTAGATTTCTGTCCACTTCTATTTCTGCACATTGCTGAGCAGTACTAGATGGAGCAGTTACTATCTAGAGGATGATATTAGCTTTGCGTCCGCGTGACTCTAAGTAATTCCTTTCTGTAATGGGCTTAAAATGGAGCATATGTTCCCATTTTTCTCAGAAGGCAGTTACGCTTCCCATCTGAAATCATGCAGCCTTAGACTGCATTTCAGACAGTTTTCTTAGGAAGAGCCTGTAGTTGCAGTGTAGTTAGATTTGTTGCTGAGGAAGTCTGATCAACGGATACAGCACTGTCTACTTGCAAAACCCAACGGAAAGATGGTTCTTGGTACGATTTGGTCGAAAGGGTAACTGATTCCCCCTAAAAGACGTAGGACTCTGTGGAGTCACTAGTCAGCATGACACCTAGAAGTTCATGCAAAGAAAGTTGCCAAACAATAGAACTGTTTTGTAGGATAGACATGTAAATAATTGAAACATGAGGAAAAATAGACAATCAACGTTATTGGTGTCGCCATAAAGCTCTCACTATGGCTGTGCCTCATCCCAAAGCAGCCTGCTGCAGCTCCGCGTGACCATGGCCAGTGGTTTTGGGAGTGGGTAGTTTGTTAAAGGGGTATGTACAAAAGAAGCGGTAGTGGAAACACCAAGTAAGGCCATATATTGCATGAGGAATGTAAAAATGTATCTCCAGTAACACCTCTGCTCACAGAAGGTGAGAGCAGTGATGGGTCATACACTGGTGGATCACTGAACTAGCAATCTTTCCTTCAATGTAGGGTTGGCATCATCTGCAGGAGGTTTATACCTGAGTAGAGAGAGATGGGCGATACCAAATCAACGGGGTCATGTCTTACGTCTCCTTTTAAAAATATTCACATGACTTTATCACTCAGATGTGACTGATATCACCACCATTGGCTCCCACTTTCTGAGATACAGATCAGCTTGCAGGGTTTTTGTCACACATCCCAGAGGTGTACCTGCCTCCATATCCAAAAAGGGATCTTGCTGGACTTTGCCATTGTAGTTAGCAGAGCAACCACAAATGGGGTGCAAGTAGGGGAGAAAACAGAGCTAGAGATGGACTTTCCCAGTCAAAATAGCACATATTCCCTGTGACAGGTTGCTATGGGAAGCGATCGTTCTGATAGTCATCTTGAAAATACCTCAACCTGGTGAGTTGGCATGACATTGCTACGGCTTTCTACAGGCTCACATGTGAGGTGTCCCACAACCAGCCAAGCCCACCACTTACCTACATAGGCCTCCAAGCCTGAATCCTGAAGACCATTAAAAATGGTTTGAAGAGCACATTCACAGCAATATGAGACAACCTGGACTATCCTGACGTGAATAGCCCCCTTTCTTTATCCTAGTTGTGCGGCATTTCCAAGAGCCATTTGAAAGCGGAACTCGTGGTTGTCATTAGGGCGATGGCCAGAACGACTCTCTGTGCCTCAAAGCTGAATATTCAGCAGTAACTGAGCTGCTGAATGCTGCTCGATGGGCTCGTAGGGATGAGGCAGCTGAAAAGGCTTGACTTCACCTGGTCTGGCAGGGAACACTGGGATTTGTTTAATCAGCTAGCCAAACAACCTCCAGCACCTGCTCCCTTAGCACAGGAGGCCAAGCAGCAAACATTTTGCTGGATAAAAGTTTCCACCAAGTTCTCACTGGTGGGAGGGGGATCTGCCGGCGGTGCTGCTCTCCACCACCGAGACCTGTTCACAGGGGCCGACCTGGACATAGAGGCAAATATGGTCAACCTGGTTGCTACCACCAGGCATGAGGACACATAGGCACAGCAATTTGGGCTAAATCTTTGGGTTTGGCTATTCCAGGTTTTCACTTGTATTATCAGGAGCTGGTGAGTTGCCAAAGGTTTGGCGGCCGATAAAAACAAGTGCCATGCCAGATCCAGGGAAAACCCCACGCTCAGAAGCAGGTTGCTAGCCCCAGCAACTCTTCCCTAGGAGTTTCAAGGTCCCCGAGGGACATATTCTTTGACAACGCTGTTGGAGGACGAGGCATGCTCTGCATGTTGAGCAAGGTGGATTTTGCTGAGGCAGTAGTTCCCATGATCAAATTTTAGCACTAACTTTAGTCGTTAAATAAATCAAGACAGGAGCTGTGTTCCTGGACTGGCTGCTGCTTGTCATACACTGGCACATTGTTCTCCTGAGGTGGGATTCACTGTGCTTGGTGTTTGCCAGCTAAAAATTATGCACCTTAAATTGAGCTGACTGAAAATGAAGCAGTCAAACACTAGCAGCCCTTGTCTCCTTCTCTAGATGAAGGAGAGTGTTGAGCACTGCCACAACATGATTCAGCCCAAGCTTAAAAAAATTAAGCCAGGGAATTGAGTTGCTCTCTGGACTTGCCCATTTCACTCTGTTGACTATCGAGGGAGCTGAGAGAGCTGGCTGAGACTTCAGAGCCAACGTTTTGACGTCTGCTGCAAGGTGAATCCCACTGTTTGCCAAGAAGGTGAGCCTTCTGGTGAGCGACCAGAGTTACTACCACACATGGACAGGTTTGGGTATGCATGGAGGGCACACAAACACAGGGGAAGTACAAACACACAGCCTTCGGCAGGCTGCGGGCTGCATCCCAGCTCTGCCCCAGTTTCCTTCCTAATGACCTCCCACTAATCCGTCTCCAAAACCTCTTTGACATGGCTAATGCCAGAAACCATCTTTCATTGACCAAGAGGTTACCCTGACTGCTGATGTGACTGACCACATACACCCTGGAGCAGGGGACAGGCTTATCTTCTGGGTGGAAGAAGAACAGACCAAAATAGTGCCAAGAAGATGTCACCTTCACAAGGCATTTATTGTTACCCAGAACATGAATCCCTCACCCAGAGACAGGACCTGGTGTTTGAGTCCAGACAATGCCGGTAGGTGGGACCTTGGATCTGGCTTTTCCGGATTGCCTCAGGAATGTCGGTGCACAAAGTCAATCCTTGAACAAATGAATTTGCTCAACTTAGGGCGTCAGTGGACATGTACGTCAAATGCCTACTTACACCTGCCATCTGCTCCTCCACCGCAGAGGCTGTCCCTCTTTTCTGGTGCCAGGACGAGGCTGGCCAGCTGTGCGTGCTGTTGGCTGAGCACGCTGTTGGCTGAGCGCTGAGCCTTGTCCGTAACAGAGATGTACCGTGTCTGTGAGCACCCAAGAGCTACTGGGTCCATCTTGCCCAGCAGCCTGGGTCCTCATGTAAGAAAGTAGAAATCTGGGGAGACACGTATGCAGCTGAAGTAATGCCATTTTGTGTACAAAGACCCCATTTTGATTTTTAAAAGGGCAGCTCCTTTCCTTCTTGCACCTGCTATTTAATCAGAAATGCCAATAATCCTCAGACAGAGAGATATGGATCTGATCAGCCCCTTGAAGACTGTTGATTGACACTGCCAACAAACGAGAGGCGTGGTGTCTCAGATGCTCGATTTCTCAGGAAAGAAGTTAGAATAAACAAAAACAGTTTTACTTGGATTCCTCCGCAACACAGACATTTAAATACAGTCGGTTGGGTGCCAGTGACACTGTCACTGGGAAAAGAAATCCCGAAGAAAAGAAAGCTGAGTGCGAGCCAAATGGGAACTGAAGAGCCAAGGTGCAGGTAGCAGGGGTTCCCCTCATCCCAGCCTGGAAGCCTGGCCAGAAATGTCATGAAAACGTTCATCCCATGCATGATGTATATTGTTTTGTTCTTCTGTTTTATTTGATCTGGCAGTAAATTGACGTGTATGATATGACGGCCATGATTAGCTCATATGGATATCTTCATAGCTTGGATATGGCGACACAGGGGTGGCTCGGGATGGCTACCCAGCTTACCTTGAGGAGATATTATCCTGCAAAGCGGCTAAACCTGGATCATGCCGGTGGCTGGGAGAGGTTGGGAGAAGCGCTAAGTCCCCCCAGCTCCCTGCAGGAAAGCCGGGGGACGGTGGGTGGCCCAACCGCAGGGCCTTTGCTCCTCCACGGTGCTGGGAACGGGCGATCCACGGTGGCGGGGAGGAGCAGCAGGCCCGAAATGCCGATGCTCTCATCGTGACAGGAGCCATCTGCGCTGACCGACCCCCGCGCAGTGGGGGAGAAAAACAAAAACTGGCCCAGGAGGGCCTTGTTGCGAGAAGGAAGTATTATTTAACATGCATTGTGTTGGGAAAGGAAAACAAGAGTCCTGGCGCCAGGCCAGGTCCATTGGCCTCTTTTTTTTTTTTTTTTTCTCTTTTCTTTTCTTCTCGGCAATTGTTCTAGTGAGGCCAGTTTTTTTTTTTTGGGGTTGTTTTTTACTTTGTTTTGTTTTCTTTGGTGTTTTTGGACTTGACAATGCACGGGGTGATTTCTTGGCACTCTTCCTGTGTTTTGGCACAGGGGCTGCCCGAGCGCTTGGCCAGGCTTCCTGTGGCACAGATGCCACTGCCACGGCCATGGCCATGGCCACTGCCACTGTCACCAGTGTGCCGATTGCATCACCAGGTGAGCAGGGGCTTCTTGCCTGCCCCGGAGCACGGGGGGCAGGAGGGAGAGGTGGGAGAGTGGGGCAGCGGGGTGAGTCAGTGTGGAAAGGCAGCGCGCATTGCTGCGGGGTGACTCACCAGCCCTTAGGAAGAAAAAAAATAATAAAAAAAAATTCCAGCCAAATTCTTTCGGGGAGGTAAACAAGGTCACGCAGTGCAGCAAGATCCTGTTTACCTGAGACAGGACGTCTTTGCAGAGCCTGCGCTGGAAGCTGGGACGCGTTGACATGACTCAGGGTGGCCAACGTGGGGAGATGGGGCTGGGGACGCCGCTCAGCCCGAGGATCCCGACTTCACCGCAGTGAGGAGGGGGGCGAACCCCCACCATGGGGCTGGATGCTCCCCTCTGTAGAGGCTCACCCCGCTGCCCTGTGGCTCTGCCAGGAGGGAGAGCAGGGGGCGAGGGACCCCTGGGTGATGGCAGGGCTGTGCCAGCACTCGACACTCGCCTCCAGCCCTCCCCGGAGGGTCTGACCTGCTGCCAGCCTCCTGCTGGTACCCTGTCAGGAGCGGGCGCTTTCCCCCGCCCTGGCCCCACAAGGAAGCACCGGTGGACACACAGTTAATCAGAGCCCATTCCAGACGCTGACTGAGTGTTTTTTCCTGATAACAAGACGTGTGTGAGTGTACGTCGCTCGCTCGGGTGAATATCCTGNGGGGGGGACGACGACGACAGGGCAGCGCGCCGGGATTTCGCATTCCTGGCATTCCTGCCTTGGCCGACGACTGCAAAACAGCCCAGCTGGGGGGGACAGGGCACCCGCGGGTGGCCACCCCAGACACCTGTGCACCCATGCTTCGCCTCCATCGCTGCCTCCCTGGTGAGTCCAGCCGAAACGTGAGGGCGAGGACTCAGCCTGGGCCACCCCTCCGTGGTCACCAGGTCCCTAGATGGAAGCAGCCCGGCCCCCGCAGCATCTTCTCTTTCCCTGGCAGTCTTGGCCCTTTTTCCAGCTCCTGTCCATCGGTTTGACCTTCCCGGCTGTGTCCCAGGAGCATCTTCACCATCACTGCCCGCATGCTCCTGCCCTGCAGCAGGACATGCTGGCGTGAACCCATGTTGGGGGGACGGGGGCACCTGCTGCAGGATGAAAGGCTGCAGGTCCCCATGTCCTGCCCTTGGCCACCCTGGCCCACCAGCAAAGACACACTGCAAGGACTTTGTGCTCAGGTCTCGCAGTCTGGGGTTTCATGGGATGAGAAAGCCCCGCTCTCTTCCCTGTTGGGGTGTTGTGCAGGGGTAGGATGGGGTATACAGGAGTAGAAGTTACCCTGGTCTGTGCAGTTGAGTTTAGGTCTCAATAAGCACGTTTCTCCAGCCCCTTCCTTTTCCATAATCCCTAACCCATTGGCCAGACTGAGCTTCTCACCTGGTCCAGAGAAGTGAAGGATGCTTGTTGCTTCCCCTGCCTCCAAGCTGCCGTCGGGAACCCGCACAGTGATGGAGGAGCCTACGGGACACCCTCCTTCTGTCAGAATCACTTCGGCTCTCAAGGGTGCAGGAAAGCACCCACAGCCTGGATTCACCCCCCAAAAATGCACAGAACCCAAGGGCGCCCCTCAGCTGGCTGCCTGGACCCGCTTGCAGCCCTTCCATCTTTGCAGATGTGAGCCAGGAACTCCAATCCAGCTATTGCCAGTGCTGCAGCAGGAAGAGCTCTTTTCTATCTTCTCCCCCCCCCCCCCCTGTTTTTCATTGGCACGACAACCCAAACAGGGCCAATGCTGCCCCTTGGCCAGTGCTATGTCATGATGGTTTTTTTCTCACGGTCAAATCAAGATCCTTGGGTTCTTGCATAACCAGGTACTTGGGAAAAGAAAGATTCCTTTCTTTCTTTAAAACACACCCCTGTTCTGCCTTCTCCCGCTTCCCGCTTTCCCCTTTCACAACCTGCCGGGGTTTGGCAAATTTCTCAATGAAACAGGCACACGTTGTAACCCCACGGACCGCTAAAAAGGAGGAGAAGGCGACTCCCTGGCTCCCCATCACCAGCTGCACACACATGTGTTGGTGGAAGGGGAAGGGATGGGGAGGAAAGAGGATGGTGCCTCTGGTCACATGCAGAACCCCGTTTTTGAGGAATTGAAAGCATGTTATATCTGCAAGATTTCAAACCAAAAAAAAAAAAAAGGGGCTTCTGCATTTTAGGAAGCGGCCAGTGCAGTCATGCCCCTGAGGTCTGGGCAGGCTTGCGGGAGGCTCTCGAGGGAGTCCCGGCGATAGCCCCCCCCCTCCAGCAGCCATCGGGGAGAAAATTGGGGCACGGTGGGCGTGGGTTCAGCCCACGACAGCAGGGATCTCAGCCTCATCCCAGCGCCCAGCGCCTTTGCCCTGGCAGCGGTGGGGTGAGGAGCTGGTGATGTTTGGGGTTTGTGTGGTGTTTGTCTGTTTTGGGTTGGGGGGGGGACACTTACCCCCAAGCCACTGCGATTTTGGTGGATTTGTGTATTTCTTTGGTGTATTTCTGGCGGGGGAATCCCCTGCAACACAGGGGCAGGGTATCTGCAAGACTCCAGTCAGCACCAGACAAGCTGCCTTCGCTCGGCGTGGAGGCAGGTCCTCCCTGTCTCAGGGCTTGTCTCTGCAGAGGAGAGTGGCCGTGCATCAGTCCCAATCTTCCCAGCGCAGAGTGGGGACAAAGCCACGCTGCGGGAGTGCTCTCGGTGCAGGGCAAGGCAAAGGGGGCTTCTGCAACTTTGAACTCAGTCCCCTGTGCTGTGCACGACATCCATTTATTCCTAAATTCCTTAAATTCAACTTCTTTTCAAACAGCCTTTTACATGTGCAGCCGAGGAGAGCTCTGGTATTGGGGAAAGGTGGGAAGATTTTGGACACCGTGTTGCCAAGCGCCTTATAAACACATGTAGTGACCCAGGGTCCGTAGAAGGAACAGCGTCAAGGTCTGACACTCGCTGGCAAAGCCCAGCCTGGCCCGGCCCGAGATTGCTTGGGAATGGGCGTGTGTGAGTCCCGTGCTGCTCAGAGCAAAGGTCCAAAGATCAAGAGCTTAATCCGAGGAACAAAGCTCCAGTCGCTCAAGGACTTCAGCCCTGCCCAGGGCTCCCAAGCAACCCGGGTCCCTGGGAATGGGAAAACCCCAGCAGAGAGATGCTGGACTCCCAGAGGATTACAACCCAAATGACTAAACCTGTTAGGTCACCCAAATGATCTGCTTCCTTTTATGGTCAAAATCAAGTGTCAGAATCACAGGTTTCCTCTTTCCTTAGAACTGGGCTTTCTCGATACAACAGATCCTTCTTGCAATGCTAAAATTAAATGTCTGAAAGCACATGCACAGTGTTGCAATCTTACTGCTTTGCTTACTGGTCTGTGTAATGCATGAGTTGAGTAACAAACAATAGAGGTTGGAAATAGCCGGGACCGAGATTTCCTCTTTCATTTGCAGAATTGTTTCCTTGACTGGTGCGTGCTTAAGCCAGGTGGCAAAATGCTTGCCCCGACCAAGTTTCCTGGCAAGCAGGAGGGGTCTTTGGGTGAGGGGTGGAAAGGAGTGAAAGAAAAAGAACCCAAAAAGCAACACTTGCCTTTCTCAGCCTTAGCTTCACCCTCCTACTCCTTTACAAGTTCACTCTGTCTCTCAGAGTGGTTCTTGCAGGTCCTCACAAACTTCTCAGGTCCATTTTCAAACCTGTGGATGGGAATTACTGCCACCCTATATGAGTGATGGAGACCTGAGATGCAGATGCCCATCCCCAGAGCACCTCTGATACTGCCAAAACCTGGCACTGTGACCTCTCCCATCCAGTGGCACATACCCCAGGGAGCCAGGTCCTGCCAGCCCTGGGGAGCAGCAGAGCTTGTTGGTCTCCCAAATTCAAGAACTGTAGTGACTGCTTCCACCTCCACCTCATCCTGCAGTAAATCCAAGGTGGTCCCAGCTCCAGCTGAGTGTAGGCATCCGGGTCTCACCAGGCTTTTATTTCCCTCCACTCCAATTCAATAAAGACTCATCACATTTGAGGTTTGGGGCCCCCCCATGGCTCAGTGGGAGGCCTAGCAGGGAAGTTGTCATGTCCTGGTCTCCAGGGGACCTGCCAGCCCATTGAACACGGGTGAGGAGCTTGCAGTGGAGCAGCTTTCCTGGATGCTGTAGACCCAGCTGGGTGCTTCCAGGTAGTCACCTACACATACATTCTCCTGCTTCCGAAAAACCCAACCATTTCAAGTCTCCTCCAGACCCTGGTGTTTGTCTCTGATCTGACTGAAATGTCTGTCTCTGCCGCACTCATCTGTTGTGACCCAAGAAAGGGACCCCGGGCTCGGAGGGGTAAGGTGGCTGCCTGTCAAGCTTGTGACACTTTGGCTTTGTGGCCACGGGCACCCCAAACTCCAGGGACGCTGCCAGCAAGCGATGACGTCCTTCTCCAGCTGCACCCACAGTGCAGTCAAAGCACTGCGGTGGGCATGGCAGCACCGTGCCAGCTCCCACCGTTTGCTGCCCGAGGGCCTCCGCTTCCCGGATGGGTGTTCACATGCATCCAGATTCCTTAGAGGTTCTTTGTTTTTGTTTTTTTTTTTTTTTTTAAATCCAGGTTCATGAATATTCATGTTTTCCAGCTGGCAAAAATCCCCTGTTGCTGGCTGGCCTTCCTCAGGGACCGGTGGTGGATCAGCCCCTGCTCCCCCTCCCCATGGCAGTGAGAAGCCTCCAAGCTCCCAGGGCTTCTCCTGCACCCATCCACCCAACCCGGCCCTTTCTCCAAAAGGAGAAGCTCCTGAACCCAAACCACTCCAACCAGCTAACCTCTTGCTTGGAAAAAAAACACACAGGATGAACTTGCAATCAAATATCCCCCTTTCGAATGGCTGGGTTAGAGCAGGGAGGGGAGGGAAGGGAACGGGGTTCAGCTCTGGGTTTGGGGGCGGCACCTGGCTCCGCATCTGTGTTCAGGGCGGGAAATTGGGGCAAGTTTTCTGTCCCGCACGGTAGCAGCATCTGGTTGCTCCTTCCTGGCCACGAGCTTTGAAACGATCTACAAAACCTGAGTAAATAAATAAGTACAACAATAGGTCGCAGCATACACAGCGGGACTATCCATGGAAAAGGGAAAATATGTATCATGGGGAAAAACTGCAAATCCTGTTCAGCTGCTCCTTTCTGTTTCATTTAATGCACTTGAAGGTGGCTGTGCTGGGAAAATGCTTTATTCGATTACCAGGGCTGTTCACACCAGCCTCAGCAGAGCCAGGAGAGACTTATCGCAGCCAAACCTGAACGCAAAGAGCGTTTCAGTCCTTTTACAAAAACCACTGCACAGTTCATCTGCAGTGGCCCCAGGCAAATGATGACTGGATGATGAAGCCTATGGGATGCGCTGACGAGTAGAACGTCCCCCATCCCTCCCTGGGGACAAACTTGCACCGCTGGACACCCTCCTAGCCACAGCAGGTGCCGGTTCCTGTCCTTCATGGACTGAGAGCCTCATCTGGATTTGTGCATCCTTCTGGGTGGGACATGCCCCTTGCCCAGCCTGGGATGCTCCGAAGTGGGATCCCCCACAAGCGAGAGGTGCGCTCCCGCTTTGCTCCGCCAGCCAGCGCTGCCTCAGACTTTCCAGGGCAAGGCTATGCTGCGATGGTGGTGTTTTGTCCACGGCCACTGGGTTTATGGGACACCAGGGAGACCCCCCCTTTTCCTCCCCTCCCCCTCCCAGCACAAGCATTTTGTTTTTCTTCTTGATTAGCGGAAAAAATTCCTGAACCTGTCAGAGGGAAGGAAGGTCTTTTCTCTCTCTCTCTCTTTTTCTCTCTCCTCAGTCAATTAGTGAAATACAAACAATTTCCATCATCACAGTGAAACTTTTTCCACCTAAATAACACCTCTGCAGGCTTTAAAGGCACAGAACCCTTGGCACAGCCCCCTGTGCCCCAAGAGATGCCCTCCCGGGGCCACACCGGAGCAGGACAGGGGTGGCTGTTGCCTGTCCCACTTCACCCAGACACACGCAGCCAGCCCAGGGCTTGGGGCATCGCAGGCACCTCGCAGAAACGCAGGCACCTCCCAGGGCTTTTCCTCACAGACATCAAGCCAGCGTGTGCGGGGTCACGGCAAACCTCCCTGCCCTCCTTTCTAGGAGCAGCTAATGCCCCGGCATGCCCAAATGTCAGCTCTCCTGAGTGCCCCGCCAACCCGCTGATGTCCATGGAGCCTGCCGGCATCCCCAGCCGAGGCCTGGGGAACAGCGAAATCCCCTCTGTGGAAGTGGCCATCCCCAGGACCTCCTTCGCACCCGGACGCATATGCCCGGCTGAGCCCGGCTGCCCCCTGTGCAGCCCCACCTGCGCTGAGCGACCCTGCTCCTTGCCTGCTAGAGGAGAGGGAGAGCATCCCGCCTGCCACACGCGCTGCGGAGTGCCTCCTTACCACCGCCTGCCTAATTCAGGCAGCCAAAGCACTCGTGCGGGTGCGTGCTGCAGTTCACATTTGTGTGTGCACCGTGCTGTCTGTGTGCCAGACCCTCATGGGGCGATGCCTGATGTTGGTGGGGGACAAGATCGCCTACGGGACATCCAGAGCCTGCTGGCCAGCCACCTCCTGGATGCCCTGGGCTGCGACTGGGCATGTGCGTCTGAGTAAGGGCTTCTCTCTCGGAGTACACCTTGGTTCATTAATCACACCTTTTCCTGCGCTGACCTCATTTGCTTTTGCCTCCGACGTCATTGCCTGCAGCCGGCTCTGCGCTGCGGGGACCAGCAGTAGCTAACACCTTCTCCTCCGCTCTTCCCCGGGTCTGTGCTGAGATTTATCCTGAAAAATAGTTTCTCCTCGTGCAGAAAATGCCCGAGCAGGGCCTGGGTTTGGGGAGCAGAACTTGCCTTCGCTGACTGCATCGGCCAGCGGTGGCCAGGGCCGAAGGTCGGGGCATTTGGGAACTTGGGAGTTTCCAAAGCTGCCGGGGGAAGACCTGCAGCAGAGCTGCTTGCCCGGCATCTCTGCACCATCCGTCCTTCGTTTTTGCAGCGTGTGCAAGAAAAAAAAAGAAAAAAAAGAATCACAGCAAACATTTTGAAACGCACATCCACTGTCAAGCCACAAACCTCCCCGCTGCCCACGTCCCCACTGTGTTTGGATTGCTGCTTAATCACTTGCGAACAGCCTCTTTTATTGAGTTAGTAATTACAAGGGGGTCATTTCCCTCGAGGCTGCTTTCCTCCCAGCTTCGCCAAGGCACTGTCCATCCCTCTGGAGAGTCCCGTTTGGTACCTGCCTGGCTGGGGGAGGAAAAATGGTAGGTGAGCCCTGCTGTAATTTTGTGGTTTGGTCTCTTTGCCCTCCTGGCTCCTCTGCCAAGAGCCCCACAGACCCAAAGCTGTGAGTGGGGCTCGCACCTTAACCCGGCGCCTGCACTACCTGCAGGGGGGCCCCCAGCGTTCAGGGTTCCCTCCACTTCCCACCCTCT
>VZSZ01007846.1:303178-319728 GCA_013398815.1 Ibidorhyncha struthersii
GGGGAGGGGGCTGTTGTTCCTTTAACCCTGTAATGAAAGCTGAAAACAGCTGAGGCTGCCTGGCTTCCTCGCAAAGCCTTTTAAGATAGGAAATTCCCAAGCTTGCAACAAGTTTGGTTGGTCACGGGCAGATCATGGCTTCGGGGCGGGGGGGCAGCACCGTTTCGTCACAGGCTGCGTGAAGGCGAGTGGGGAACAGCTGCACACTCGGGTGAGGGGGTTTTATTGTTGGTTTTGGGTTTTTTTTCCTAAATAGCTTTTAATCCTTCATATTTTCCTCCCTCTTTGTACACTGCTTTTCCCTTGGCACATCCAGCTTCTCCGCCCCCAGGGCCCACCTGGCACTGGTGCGTGGACAGTGAGATGGGGCCACCCTCTGACACATCCCCATCCCACCCTGGGATCCCACGGTATAGCAATGGCTCCCACTGAGCCCTCTCCCAGCCGTGTCCGGAGCACGGGCAGGTCAGGCAGCGGCACAGGGTGACCGTCGTGGGGGACACAGCTTACGCCAGGGAGGCACAAGCCGAGCGCGGGGAGGGGAGTGCCTGTGTGGGCTTCGTGCCGCATGGCTGGGCTGAGGGAGGCTCTTCCTTCGAGCCACAGCCAGGTGTGGGGGAGAGCTCAAGCTGTTCGCATTCCTGAGTGCCAATAAAATAAGCAAACAGTCAAGGGTTTTCCTGCGCCCGGCGAGGAGACACTTGCAAACTGATTTTTTCCACTTTGTTTGGCTTTGGTGTTGCAAGCCTTCAATGCTCAAAAGCCCCAAACCGGGCTTTAAAACATGGAGGTTTGCTTTCTACACCTGAATGTCCCATCGAGCTCGCTGTCCTTTGTGTCTGCCGCTTTCAGGAGCTGTGCTCGCGCAGGAGGTGAAGCGTCTCTGATGCCTCGAAGGCTGGATGTGTTTCCTCCAACAAAAGCTGAACCTCCTGGTGAATGACATATCCCGAGGTTCAGCCTTTAGGTAAAGCAGCGGCTGAGCGATTAAACCAGGGAGAATTGCCAAGGCTCCCCGGCTCCTCCGACATCACCCGTAGCACCGGGCGAGCCAAGCTGGCACCCCAGCGCAGAGGAGATACTTTCTGCGGGGTGCTGCAGCCCTCCCGGGGCTCATTTCGGGATTTCTTTCCCGCGCTTGGCATTGCGGGGTGGGTGTAAAGCACCTGCTCCGGCCGCGAGAAGCGGCGCAGGCGCCCGCCTCCCCGTGCCCCACGCTGACCTGCGCCGAACGTGCGCCAAGGCGCTGCGAGCAAACGGGGTCCGAGCCAGCGCCCAAGCAGCTGCGGCGAGCGGACGCTGGGCGCTGCGGAGGCGTGAGCTCCAGGCGCCCGGGCCCCGCAGCTTCTTTCAGCACCTATTCATTTCGAGCTGTTAAAAGCAGAGGCGCACGCTTGCAGATGGGGTTGCGTTCCTAACCCCCCCCTCCTCGCCCCGGTTTGCCGGCCCCCTGGGATGCCAAGTCCTTCTGCCCACCATCCCTCCGGTCCAGGCTGATGCACCCATGCTTCCTGTGCCTTGTACCCCTCTTTGTACCCCAAATTCCCTGCTAATGGGCCCTCAAGCTCAAAGAAGCCTCATGCCAAAAATCTTCTCACAGGGTTATCCTAAGGTGGTCAGAGCAGGGATGTGATTATTATCCTCGCTGTGATTTTGCCAGTGCTTTCCATCCTTGCGGGTGGATGGAGCTCACCCCTACTCCAACTCCCTTCGGAGGATCAGGGAAAATGCATCCTCACCCCAAAATCAACCATGCTGGAGCGAGGTGCACACCTGGGAGTGCCAGGCTTGTCCTTTGAGGACAGCCTGGAGCACACCTGGCCACTGAGCTCCCCAGGTTCACCATCGCAGCACAAGTGCCCACTTGGCTCTATGCTCCTCAGAGCTGAGCCATGGACTGGGGATGCTGTCCATGTGCCGGGGGGATCCCAAAATTGAGGTACAGGGCAGCAGCTGCCTTCGCTCCCCGTGGCCTCACACCCAAGTGCCAGATGTGCCATACCTCCCTTGCTGGGAGGAGAGGGAAATGCAATGGCCTTTCCAACCGGGGGAAGGACCGCCGTTGTCTAGACGATGTGACTAAGGAGGGAAGGGGACGACTGTTTGTACAGCTTTGGGGAGTGTAAACACTGCCGACTGTCCCAAGCGCTTCAAAGCAGAGGAATCCGGAGATCGGATGAAAGCACAGGGAAATTATGGCCGGGTGTCTCAGCACAGGCAGCTACGGAGAAGGGGACCTCTTCGAGATGAAATCCCCAGCACCTGAGTCATTTCAAACCAGCCGGAGCGCTGGGCAACAGGCGGGAAGGAGGAGCGCAGCACCACTGGCCGTGGGCAGGGCTGTGCGTGGGCTCCCAGGACTTTCCCAGCTTTGGTTGCTTCTCTCTGCAATCCCAGAATAAGTGTCCTGAAAATGAAACTGGAGGCCCTGGGAATCCCACTCTGCCCCATGGTGAGCTAGTTTGGCCTCTGCATTTCATTCAGTTCACAAAAGAAGGCGAAAATGTTGTTTCAGAGGCGGTTTCCTTTTTTTTTTTTTTTACAACTTTAAATACAGTACTGAGTATAAATTAATCTTACATTTAAAAAAAAAGCCAAAAAAAAGAAAATAAAATAAAACCTCACCATCTTTACAAACCAAAGGAAACAGATTTTGGAACAGGAAAACAAAGTGTCTTAAGACTTGAGGGCTTTGGGATGGAGGGAGGGAGCAACGTGCTGCCTTGGCAGTGGTATGAGACGTGCTCTGGGCTTGCAGGAGGTGAGGGCTGAGTCCCTCCACAACTTGTAACAGCTCCCAGGTTGTAGCTTCGCCTCCTTCCCCCAGCTCCCTCTGGGGCTTTGCCCCAAAATAGGGGTGCGTGTGTGTGCGAGGGGAAAAGCGGATGAAGGCAGGAAGGGAAGGGAAGGGTTGCAGTGCTCACGCCAGTCAGGCATTTTCTTCATGTGTATCTCTGTAGTGCCCAGCACGGCATGATCCGAGACTGGCACTCCGAGGTGACGCTGGAAATACCCATCATATGTAACATTTCTGCTAATGGTGACGGAGTATTAGGTGTGCAGAAATAGCCCCTGCCCACAGAGTCCTCCTCCCTCCTCTGGAGCAGGCAGTGGCCCGGGAGGGACTCTACAACTGACCATCCAGTTGTTCTCAGAATCCTCTTCACTTAGAAGAGCTCGTTTCTGTCTCAGACGGCTGCTGCCAACTGCAAAGACCATCCTCATTTCCTTCTCTATACCTACATAGAGCTGCTCACATCTTGAACCACCTTCCAACCTAGGTGGGCTGGGGACATCTAACGGGCAAAAATCCAGAAGAAATTTGAGAGGGAAAATGTGAGAAAAACGATGGGAGATGCGGGGACATTGGCAGGGAGAGAGCAGTGAAGATATGGTGTGCGGGACACCCGGGAAGGGGTTAAAAACCTCGGGGGAATGACATGATTCTGCTTTCAGGACCTCAGAGCAGGCAAGGACAGCTCACTGAGATTAAGTCATGCTTCTAAGTTTGGCTGTTGTTGGTCTTGTTGTGGTGCCGCTTCGCCTCTTGCAAGGAAGTTGTGCTGGGGGGGCTGGTGGGGAGTGAGAGAAAAGGGCAACAAGACAGAGAGATCAGATGATGTCTCTGCCTGTCCCGTCCTGGACCTTGCAGGCACGTTGCAGTAACAGTTTGCTTTTCTGCCACCCCAGCAAAGCCGATGCATGCATGTGCCTCTGAGCTTCCTGCCACTGGGGAACAAAATCCATTTAAGAACATATATATATATTTATATATGTATGTATAAATACACATACACACACGCGCACACACACACGTATATATATATACACACACACATATACACGCACACACATACAGAGTGAATTTTAAAAAATTATTTGAGTCCAAGCCTGGAAAGTTGAATTCTCCACCAGCATGTGCAAAGATGGCTCCCCTTGGCAGGAGCCGGGGGCGTGGAGACAATTCTGCCGCCGTCTGCTCCTTCCCCACGATCCAAACACCTTCCAGTCAGCACCAGGAGCAGGAGGGAAAAGGGAGGGGGGGAATGCATTTGGCTTCTTTGTTTGTTCTGTTTTGTTTTGTTTTTTGTTCTGTTCCCCGAGATGTTGTGTATCTTAGTGGTTTTGGTTTTTCTTTTTTAAAATAAAATATACACACGCATGTTAAAAATATATATCTGTCCAGGTAGAGCAATAAAAGTCCTTAGTGCATTTTCCATCATTGCTCGCTGCTAGCAATCTGAGATATACCTGTAGGTCCAGTGCAAGTGCTGATCTCAGCCAGGCCCCCAGCCTTACCAGAAACACGAGGGGAAGGGGGAATATTCCCTTTCTGCCCTCTGGCCATTTGTTTTTCTTCTCCTCTTGGAAGAAATTGGACCCACTTTTCCTTTTCACATTTTCCATCCTGTCGTCTGGAGCAGGGGAGGCACTGTCCTGTCCTCGTTGCATATTGTGGCTGTCGGGGTTCATGGTTTTATTTGTACTTTGTTCTTTTCTCATATATATATATATATAGGTCATGTCTGTCCTTTTTTCTTGTGTGTAAAACTTTAAAATTATGCTAATAAATGAAAGAAGGGAGAGGCTTTGGTGGGAGAAGGTCCACTGATGGAAAGGGAAGCACCAATTGCCGTCTGAACCAGACGTCGAGGCAGACGGACAAAGAGGAAAAGTTATCACTCCAAGGACCCCATGGGGGCAATACAGCAAATATATTAAATAAACCTGGAAGTGAAACAAAACCAGACACAATATTAGAATATGTAACCCTCTGCCCCTGCAACTCCCCTCCTCTCCCATTTTCTCCTCTGGAAACTTTTGTGTTGAAGTGCCAGATTAGAAGCCCAGGAGGGTTTTTGACCTTCTCTATTTTTTCCCCTGGACAGCTTGAGCCAGAGCTGAGATTTGCATGGGTTTGCATCATTTCTACCCTGGGAACCTTGGGCTGTCCAGAAGGATCCTGGGATAATCAGAGCCCTCGTAGCGCTAAGCGTGGGAATACCAATCCCAAGACACCACCTGGCGCCCCTTGTCCCCATCTCCTGATACGCCACATGGTAGATGTGTGGAATGGGTGGAAGCCCATCGTCCCCTCTCCTGAGGCAAGGGGAAGTGAATGTGAAGCGAGCGGCCCAGGCTCGTTCAAGGGGCTGCGGCAGAGCTGGAACTGCTGAGCCATGGGCTGGGCTTTTCCCCTGTTAGGCTGTGTCACCTCTCTCTAAATTGAGCCCCCCAGGTCTGTGCCCTGGCTACTCTTTCTTTTCTGCACCTTTCCCTCTCTCACGGGGACCTGGGGCTTCTCCTTTCCCTTGTACCAGTGAAATTCTTCTGATGACGAGGGAATTACTCCTGTTTACACAAGTCATGGAGAGAAGAATCAGACCCTGGACTGACAAAGTCCAGATCTCTTGCCAGAGATTCCAGTTCTCCTTTCCCCTGGTATGACCTTTCTTATGCACACAGGCTTCCCTCTAGGAGAGAGACGAACCAAAAGTGCTGCTGCTTTTCTTTTCAGTCTTTCTGCCAACTCAACTAATGAAATAAAAGGAAAAGGGATCCCCAGAGCAACATTAATTCTCTGCTTTCAACAGAGAATCAATAGAGAAAGAAGAACAGAAGTTGCTCCACAGAACAGATGAATTGCATGGATCCCACGGGGATTTAGGTGTAGAGAGAAGTCAGGCTCGCTCTCTGCCAGTAAGGGAGGCAGAGAAAGGAGAGGGCAGGGCCTGAGAGCAAGTATGGTTGCAGCGTGATCCTTCCACCTCTGCAAAGAGCCATAAAGCCATAAATAGGATGCATGCACTGGGTCCCAGCCTAGTCCTTCCCTCTCCTTCATCCCTGGCTTTATCACACCCAGGCCCTGCAGTAGCCCCACACTGAATGAGCGGCTGGTGCTGTGGGAAGCTCGGGCAGAACCGCGTCCTGGGAGAGCATTTCTCCCGGGAGATCATTTCTCCCAACTGGAAAAGCAGCCTGCTGTTACCTGCCTTGTGCTCTCTCTCCCCTGCCAGCACTTCTATGCTACGAGGATTTCTTTCAGCACTTTCTTATCGTTGACATGCTTGTACTTCTTATGTTTCCTCTTCTGCACTGGTGGTCGGCGTACTCGCTGCCTCTGTGAGACAGCGGCTGTGGTGAACGACGGTGACAAGCCTGCCAAAACAGAGGGGAGAGTGTCTGTACAGAGAGGAGCAGCTGGGTCATGTTGAAATGTCTTTCTCCACACACTGTCATCAAAGAGCTCTGCAACAGGAGGGCCACAAGGCCTCCTTCTCCTGTTTTTCTGTCCCTTGTCCTCTGTTCTCCACAGTCTCTGCCCTCTCCCTTTTCCCACGATGCCCTTCCTCTCACCTCTCACCTTCCTCTCCTCCGTTTCCCTCGGTTTCAGCCCCTTGCTGGCAGGCAGACATCCTGGGAAAGGTCCCTTGGCTGGTATAAACCAGTGAAGGCCCATGGGATTCACTGGAGCTAAGCAGATTAAAACCAGCGGAGGGCTCTTTCCTCTCTCCCCAGCCTCTCTTCTCACGCCTCCCTCCACTCTGCTAATGCCAAGACCCTTACGTCTCTGTTCACGGGGCCCTGGACGGCTGTTCCTGGGGGGCTGACGCGACACTGCTTCACACCGACACTGCACATGGTCCTCCAAAGGCACAACGACTTTTTTGAATTTTGGCTTCCTCTGGACAAATTCAATCTTGTTCACCTATTGGGAAGAGAGAAGCAAGCAAAAGATTAATACAGCTGCAGCTCCCACTCTGTAAAAATAATCAGTGTCAGTATGCTTCAGTACTGGCTTTCTTCCTAAAGGGTCAGAAGGCAGTTTATAGAGCACAGTTCAAATTCAGGGGTGGTGTGTATGGGAGCTAATTCTGCGCACACCAACAGAACAGACCTAGACCAGGCAAGTTGGGATGTGACTGGTTCTTTCTCCCGTTCCTAACTATTGCCGCTGCTTAAGCAGGATGACTGGTTGATCACAGACAGAAACATGGGATGTGCAGAACATGCTAGCCTGTTTCTGACAGCTGTGATGGCGGAGACCTAGGGGCAACCAGAATTAATTCCCACAGGATCCTGCAGGAAGGGCAAAAGGAGAAACACTCAGGCCCGATGCGAGCAAACACAGCTTCACTAGTTCTGCTGAGGCCTGTCTGAATTTGTCTCAAGCTCTTTTATAACTCGCAGGGCTGAAGCCCTCAGCTCTCGTGTTTCGCGGGAAAGGCGGTGCTCTGGAAATTCCCTCGGACTCTCCACCAGTGCTGACTCAGAGGGAAGACTCACTGCTCCACATCCCACCACAGGGCACGAGCGTTCTAGGGGGTCCTCCCACTCCAGGAGCAGCCGAGCCTGACCCCACTCAGCTTATCTAGCAAGCCTGCGGTCCCTGAAGTGCTCCGCAAGCTATAAATACTTGCTCTGCCATGCGTCTGGGATTGAATTCCTCCAAACCCACTGCCCCCAGCAGCATCCCTCAGCCAGTGCTGAAGCAGCCAGGCTGTTTATCTTTCCTTGAAAGCCCACTCCACACGCTTCAGACCACACGCTGCTCGCTAGACAAACACTTCCAGCCAAACAATAGAGAGACCTCTGTCCTCAAAGAAACCATTTCCAGGTCACTTTTTCAGGCTGGCTTTTGACCTCTCACTTGTTTTTTCCACAAAAACAACTCCTGCTCCCCCCCCATTTTTCCCTCATTCCGCCTGGCTTTTCTGAGAAAGGAATTTCCTGATGAAAAGGGCTGTGTGAATACAACCTCTCCCAGCCAACCTCTGCTGCCTGCCTGGGGGAGTCTCTTACGGCTCAGGCAGAGGATTAGTACGGGACAAGTATTATTTTTAAACAAGCTGTCTGGGAGGAAGCTGTGAGGAGATCACTGGTAGCTGTGAGGAGGGCAGGATCAGAGCAAGAGGTTAGCTGTCAGGTGTCTGGTTGCTGGTGGAGCGGGTCAGGAGGTAACCGTGGGGCTGAGAAAGAGGAGAAGCTGCTCCAATGCGTGTCTTGGGAAGAAGCTGCAGCAGCAGCCGGGGGGGGATGGAGCCTGACACTGCAAGCCTTCCTCTTTTTTGCATCAAAAACAGTTCCCGCAATGAAAGCGTCCTGTTTCTTCTGCTCTAACACAGCAGACAAGGCCGCCTCCAGCCACAGAAACAGCCGTGGTGCAGAGCTGCAGCTGGGGACGGTGCCTGTAGCTCTGCTATGGTGACAGTCCCCAGCTGCTGGACAGCACCAGCCCTCCCAGCAGCTGGCATGGATGTCACCCTGCGCCAGAGGCTGCAGCGCTTCATGGCTAATGCAGAAGACGTGACTGCAGAAGGGGGCGCGAGGGAACAGGCAGCTGCGTGAGCCTTGCACCTGAGACCTGCTGTGGTTTTGGTTTTGGGGGGTAGGGATGGAGTGGGGCTATGGGAGGCTGGAGGAGGGAGCAGCGGGAGTCATCTCCCTTACCTGGACATGCCGGACGCGAATCTGGGTGGGGCGACACTGCACGTTGCGGTTGTTGCAACACCCGGAGCAGCGCTGCACCTCCACACAGGGCGGCCACACCACAAAGTTGGCGTTGGTGCTGTCCACCATGTTGCGGGAGATTTCAAAGACTACCGCCCGCGTCTTGCACTCTGCGAGGACAGCTGGCTCTGCTGCTGCCAGAGCATCTATGGAGGGCCAAGAGAATGAGGAGAGATGAAACAGGCTTTGTAGCTGTTACCAACCCGCTGCAGCCACCTCTACCGGAAGAGAAAGACCGCACACAGGTCTCCCCCCACTGACACATGTTCTTTCTCCTTCTCCCACCCCTCCAGCTCCCTCCCTGGACAGAGCAGCACCCTGTGGAGGAGCTCCCAGTAAAAAGATGCTTCTCACTGTAGGGGCAGTCCTAGGCAGGAGATGACACTTCTTTAGTGCAAATCAGCACCAGCGGGATTTAAAGCAGAGCAGCTTGCAGAGCTCCAGACTCCCTCTCCTGCCCTCCTGGAGCGTAACACCCAGCTCCTACTTGTGGCCCAGACCCTCCTTCTCATCTGTCTACACATCTATGCACACTATAACCTCTACTCCGCCCCCCCCCCCCCCNNNNCCCCCCCCCCCCCCCCCCCCCCCATCTTAGACATGCATCTGCACCCACCCACAGCTTCTCAGGTGAGTGCCCCAACAATCGCAAGGTGCAACACCCCCGACTCACCTAGGCTTCGTCGCTCTCGAGACAGAAGCACAGGGTTTTGACCAGGCTGAGTTGCATTCAGGTGCAGGCTCGAGCTATCCTCCTCTGAAAATGGAAAGACATGACCTAATAGCACCAGGTAGAGGCAGGAGAAGATGGCAGGCACTCAGTGCTCTGCTCATCAGGCAAAGTGCAGAGACGTGGGATAAGCCATGGCCCCAGTATGTCATGCTAGGTGTAAATCCACCAGCAAGGTCACAGCTGTGCTGGGGCACAGACACTGTAGGTTTGCTCTTGGCTCAGACTAGGCAGCTAACAGCAACAAGCCTATGGTGAAAAAGGGGTCCCAGTCAGGTCTGGGAGAGGAAAACTCCAGCTCAAGAATGACAAGGCCTTTGGCAGGGCTTTCTGGTGCCAGAGAGGAGTAGCAGAGGGATTGAGATCAGCCGGCTGAAACCAGGATACAGCAAGGAGGATCAAAGACCAGATGGGACCAGCAGAAGGTTTGCTATATAACACTGAGGTGCCTTGCTGGGATGGCTTGGGACTGGGAGAGTCAGGGCGTGAGGGGGCAGGTGAAGGGAATGACAGGTGGGAGGTGGAGTGCTTGCTTTCTTTCTCTCAACCCACCGCAGCCACTCTAGGTTAGAGTCAGTTTTATGACAGAAGCAACAGAAAAATAAAGTTGAAATGGCTTTTCCCCTATCCTACTCTAAGGTAAGCTGCAGGATCTGGAGGTCGTTCAGTCAGCGATGGGAGAGGAAGGCAGATAGCATTCAGGCCAGCCCTGAGCAGTTCCCTCCCACCCCACTGCTTTTTCCCATAGGAAGCGCTGAATAGAGAAATGCCCATAATCCCCATGGAGCACTCCAGCACACAGCCCCTCCTGAGCTCTGGACAATGGCCGCGCTTGGAGATAGCTCCCACCCAGCCACAGCTCTTTCCTTCTCTGACCTGCTTTAGCAGCTGAAGGAAGCTGAATGGACGTCAGCATCAAGGGAGCTATTTTCTTAAAGGGAATTTGGGGCCAGTGGAAGATCTCTGTTTATCAGATGTGTGGTGGAGCAGACTTCCCATGCCTATCATGTCCCATCCCTCTTCCTCAGTCCTGCCTTAGCACAGCCCTCTTATAAGGAGGAGAAGGGACATTGCTCTCTACTCAGCTCTAAAGCAATTGCTGAAGGATTTGGGATGGGTGCACAGAGGCTATAGTCACAAGGCAGGAATCACGTGCCTATGCAGTCAACATCTACGTGTGAGGTGGACAGACAGACACCCTTTAAAGCGTCTGGAGAGGTGTGATCAACTCTAAGACATCATTCATCTCACCCTGAGGCAGACACCCAAAATGAGATCTGGTGGATCATGCTCTAGAAGGGCATGTAGTTCTCCAGGGGCTACAGGGGGTGCCTAGATGACTGGCTTAGACAGTCATGCCTGCTTTGCGGGCAGCCACAGTTAAGGGAGATGACCCCAACTCTACACACCTCTGTTGTCGCATCTACACTAGTGTCTAAGGTCAGGAGAGCAGTATGAGTTTGTTTGTCCCCTGGAGCTGCCAAATCCTGGCTCCCTGTGCAGTCGTGGAGGGCAGCAGCTGTGACACACACAGGGTGCATGAACAGCACAGGGAATAGCTCCAGCCGATTTGGGATTATTTTGCCAATACATTTATTTGCTAATATACTAATTCTACACAGGGGAAGCAAATGGTGATGCCCCTCAGTCACTACCTGAGAGCAGATGAGAGCCACAGCGTGCAACAAAGAGAGAGTTTCACAGCACCATTTTCTGTTTCCCTGACCAGCCTTTCCCATCTGGGACCTGAAGTGAAACCAGTGACTCAAAGCTCTGCAGCCTTCTCCCATACTCCTGAGCTTTTCAAGCCAACATAAGCAGCCCATTTTATTTCTTAACCACGAGGGTGGTTAGTAACTGTGATAGAGATGTATCTGTTCCTTAGACACTGGGACATGACAGACTGCACGCATCTTCTCAGCCGCTCCTTCCCCAACCCTCCATCCTGCACCGCCTGGCATTTTACCAAACGAGGGTGGGGGCTGCCTTTTGTGCAGAGGTTGAGTTGATGGGGGGTGGTGGTGGGGAAATAGAAACAACTGTTGACTCGAAACAAATCTCCTATTGAAAACGGGATGCCTCCCTCCCCCAGGTTGTCCTTCTACACACCCCGGGTCAGCACTGAAGACAGTTGGGGTGGGGGGACCAGCCTGTGACAATCCAGCACAGCTAATTTTGGAAGTTACCCCATTGTGTGGCTGGTGGATGAGGAGGAGCGAACTGGTGAGGGCAGGGAGCGGCTGTGGAGGTGGTGGGGAGCCTCGTCGCCTCTTTCTAAGGCAAACAATAGCTGCACACAGCTGGTGCCCTCCCCCTTGCTTTCCCCCCCCTGCCCCTCCAGGGCCGTTTTGAAAGGCAGCGGGAATGCTTTTGAGACTGCGCCAGTGGTTGGACTGGCATAGGAAACAAAAGCAGGAAATTCTGTTCCCCCGTAGATAGTGTCTCGGCAAGGATTACAAAGCTCCAAACAGACAAAACACGAGAGAAGGCAAACTGGGGGGGCCGGGGGACGACGGGCGGGAGCAGGGTTAGAATAGAAAGGAATTTGCTCTGAAGAGACCGTTTATAAATAAATTCCTGGGCCAGCCCAGCCGCCGTGGCGCGTGCTCCAATTCCCACACGTGCCGACCCCTCCATGCTTCGCCGCTCCTGCTGCTGACTGCGTTCAGCGGCCAACTGACCCCACGGCACTACAGCCCCCGGAGCTCTTATCTACGGGCAGGAGGTGAAGTGATGCTACCCTGACTTAGCCCCTGTCCTGTATCTCACCCACGGGCATGTGCTCTGCTATTCCCGTGTTAAGAGCCCCTGGGAGCCCGTGGACTTTTGTGGATGCTAAACCCGAGAACCAACTCAGCCCTTTCTTCCTCTGTCACCCTACTTCCACCTCCCATTTCTCTACCTCCTAAACTGATCCAATTTAAGCCCTGCTGCCTGTGCATCTGTCAGGGTGAAAAGTGCTGACCTCAGTTCCTTGCACTCACCTTGGCCATCTCCTATCATTTTTGGAAGCCAGTGTCCCTCAACAGACCGGGCAGTTACGAGGAGATCTAAAAAGGCATCTAGTTGCCTAAGTCCCACAGGTTTCTGGGGGGGGGTGAGGTGTGTAAATAGCCAGGTCTTGGCTCCTGAATGGTTCCTATATTTATAGTGAGGTCTGTTGGTAGTGTGCCCACTGAAAAACAGAATATCCCCTCTCTCCCCGTCAAAGAGTTAAGAAAATATAAAGGAGTGTTTGGTGAAAAGGAGATTTACCTACGGAGTCTATCCGCAGGGCACGCTGGAGGTCACTGATGGAGCGCACTGAGCGGCCACCCAAAATCTCATAAATGTCTTCGGGTATGGGGTCCCCCTGCCAGATGACAAAAAGAAAAGAAGGGGAGAAACAAGTGTTAGTGAAGTGAACTGCAAACACTGTGTCATGGAGCAAGAGTGAGGGGAATCAAAGGAGCACGGAGGAGGTGCAGCAGAACCAGCGAAATGCAAAGACATGCCCGCATGAAGGCATGAGCCTGAAACCTGAGCAAAAGCGAAAGAGCCCCTTTTGCTGCCTCTCATAAAGTGGTCGGGAGACTGAAAAAGCCAAAAAATGCCTGGGCTGTACAGCAGAGCCCCGAACACTATGCAAACAGCCAGCAAGGCTTCCTTCTCCGGTACTGTATGACTTCTCCAGGTGGCCTCTCATTCCTGCTGCCTGCAGTAAAGGCGTTTTAACAGACTTCCCTTACGCTATCAGATAAAACATTCCCAATATTTCCCTCTGTTATGAAACTCCCTCACGGGCTTTGTGAGATATCGTGTGTATGTGCGTGTGCGCGCGCGTGTGTTTTCAAACCACAGCGGCCCAATAATGTACACCATTTTCATACTTGTTAAAAAAAAAAAAAAGGTGGGGGTTGGAGAGGAAGATTGACCTTCGCAGCTGAGCTCGCTGCTCTGGCATGAGCCTGCGGTGAAACCACAAACGTTGCAGGGAGGACATGAAAGGCTGTTCTAGGTGGTGGGCTGAGGAGCTGATTTGGATGAAGAAACACATGGGAGTTTGGATGCCATTGCAAGCTAGTGCCAAAAAAAATGAAGTAAGCAGATTTACAGACATCAGACGATGGGCCAAATTCAGGGTTTTTGCAGGCAGGTGCAACGCCATCAGTCTCTTGGGAATTTTACTCTGGCACCAGGCTTGAATGGGCCCCAGTGACAGCACTTAACAAGACTACAAAGGAGTGGTGTGGGAAAGCAAGCACTGATTAAAACATACTTCCGAACAACTAGAAAAAGAGATGGAGGAAAGTACTGGCCAAAGTGTTTGCTTAGCTCCTAGCTCTCTTCATTCACGGCTACTCATGCGGAAAAGCTGCTCTTTCAGCCGGGTGCTGGATGCTGTCTGAGCCACAGCCCTACACATGCCCCTGTAACTGAGAGAACTTGGCTCGTGTGCTTGTGAAACACAGGGATTTTCATGCAGGTTTTTATGGACAGTTGGTGGCCTGTGTGTGGTCCTTCTAGTGTACAGCTATTCCTTCCCTGCCTGCCTTCTGTGCAGAACACTTCCTTTCCACTTGGAGTCAAGGAAAACCACCAGGCAGGTGGTTAAACGTTGGCTTTTAAACTGTGAGAGCTTTAGCCCAAACCTACAGCCACTTTTGCGTGGCTGCTTGCACCTGGCACCCTCCCACACATGCCTGTCCCTTGGCCGCCCGCCCTTTGTCTCTACTAACAGGGCACAGGAGTGCTCCCTCCTCAGCCCTGCTAGCCCACCCTCTAATAGTGTAACTTAAACTGGGACACGGTGGCTTGAACGCTACTGCAGCCCAAGTCACAGGGCAGACATCTCCTGGGATAGCTGCAGAGCCCACAACGCTAGTGTCTTAAACCTCCTCAGCCAGATCCACCAGAGAGCTCGAGTCAGATCAAGCCTCTGACCCTCTCCGTCCCTGTCACTGTCACATCTCACCACAGATCTGCCTGTCCGCCTGCAGCAAAAAGCAGATTTTAGATCCCCAGGCATTACTTCTTCAGTCTCTGAGGGAGAGGGAAGCAGCGTCAGTGACTGAATGCACAGCAAGAGAGAGACTTGTGTAATTCAGGGATCACTGAATAGCTGCGAAATGAAGATGCCTTCTGACAACTCCTGCCGCGTGAGGAAGAGTGGGGCCAACATCCCAGTGCCGGAGAGGCTCTGCAGCACATCCTTGCCTTGTGCCACACATGGCGTTTACTGGAGAACGGATCATTTGGAATTCCCAGTACTTGCAGCCAGAGCTCCGTGCTGGGCGGTGAAATTGCAGGCTTTTTAATGTTTGCACCTGTCAGCCAAATGCATTTGTGTACAAATGCTGCTGTGCACGGATGCCCCTGGTCCTTCCTGACACTTAATACATGTAGGAAATGGAACTTTATTTTAAACTCCGGCACTCTCTGGGGGAGAGCGTGGGCAGGTGTTACGAGACTCAGTGACTTTGGAGGCGAGCTGGGAGGTGTCACCTTGCTAACTGAGCAGGGGGAACAGATACGAATCAGGGATTGCAAATGCAGGCCCTCAGGAGCCGGATTGCTGGGGACTGCCTGTAGGAATAAGCTCCACTCCCTGCTCACAGCAGCAGTTTTAGGTGCCAATTTTTTCTTGTTGCAGATACTATCAGCATGGCTACGGCGTATCACCAGCCCACATGGCTCATAATCCTGTCCTCCTCCCCGGGGTTTGTGAGGCAGCTCTGCCAGTGACAACTGCAAGCCTGTGAAGCTCCTGACTTTATGTCCGTGCCACAGAACTGTGTCCAAGGCTGGCCTAAGAGCAGCTACCTGAGCTGCACGGCTTGTCCTTGCTCCCTTTGGGGTCTGTGATTGGGAATGGCCATGCCTCTGGCCCCCCATCACACCCCTATGCCTGGGAAGCTCTGAGACTGGGACACCGCACATGCCCGGGCTCAGGGCCCTTGGTGGGAATGGGACATAGGGAGGCAGAGGTCCACCAGCCACCTCCACCTGATCCCATGGGGTCAGAAAGTGGAGGAGCAATGCAGGTGGTGGGATCCCCAACAGAGCAGCCCAAGCAGCCAGTGCTTTTCCTGCTTAGCAGCTCCTCTGGAGTTATTTGTCTAACACAGGTTAACAATCTCTTTTCTTAACTTCGGGCAGATCAAAGAAGACTTTTGTCTCAATGGACTGCTGGCTGGCTGTCAAGTGCCCCAAGGCCTGGCCTCCTATTCCTGCGAGGCCCTGAATTCCTAGAAGAAAGTAAGTTTGTTCTTCTCTCCCTCCCTCTGCCCCCAGTGCCTGGCTCTCCCCCGAACCGCAGGGGCACACCCCACTCTACTGGTCCCCTGGCAAGGACGTCCCCTCCTGTGGCTGGCACTTGGGGGGCAAGAGCCACGGCACCCTAGAGACAGCAGAGTACCTGCGCAGGGGCCCTGCCTGCCTGGCGGCCGCTCTGCACTGCAGCTGTGACACAGGGGCCTTTCAGTGCATCCCCTTTGCCTCTCTCCTCCCAGATGTCAGCAGCACCGTTTGGCAGCTGCAAACTGATGCGCGTGCAGCAATGCCCTGCAAACAGGACATCCCCCGCCCCCATCCCTGCTACACACACACACACACACACACACACTCTCCCAAAATCAGCTTTCTCCCTAACCCCACCACACCCTGCCTCTGGAGCTGTCTGCCAACGGATGCTTTTGAGCACCAGGCATGGTGAAATGCTCCCTTTCGATCAGACACTGCCGAGGTGGCCAAGGGAATATGCAGGGCTGTGCTCCAGTCCTCCCTCTGGCTATTCACAGGCAAGAGTCTTGCCAGAAGGCGCGTCCCACTTGGTAGCACGGCAGATACAGAGGAGGAGGGAGCAAAGATTGTTGAACTGGCAGGGAAGGCAGACCCTCAGGGCTCAAAGAAACCAGCCAAGGACACTCCCAAGGTGAGGACTCCTCCAGTCCTCTTTTTTTGGGTGGTGTGTCTACACACCCACGTGTGACTGCACACAGAAGGAGAGAAGGGTAGCCGCAGCACCGGCCCAGGGCAGGGAAGAACCCAGCTATCCGCTCCTCTGTCTGGGAGAGGAGGACTTTCCTGAGCACCTCCACATGGACCGTGGCAGGGGATCTTGGCAGCAGGGTCTCGAGTGATCAGCCAGGCAAAAACCCCAAACAGACAGCATTTTTTAATTCCCTCTGAAGCTGACATGAGGACCCCGAGGGAAGACTCCACCACTTTCCCTGGCAGAGAGCAAAACCAGCAGCACCTGCCACCAGCCCGCTGAACCCCAGAGGCTCTTGCTCCCCTGGTACAGGCCTTCTACCCTTCCGGCACTGCT
>VZSZ01007846.1:322186-347301 GCA_013398815.1 Ibidorhyncha struthersii
GCGGGCCAGGGGCAGGGAGAGGATGAAGGCGAAGACCACGCCGAAATTCATCCCGACTCCAGGCCCCGCCGGCTGCGGGCACCATGGACGGCGAGTCCCGGGAGGGAAGCGCTTCCCGCAGAGAGCCCCGCGGCCGCCCTGCCTCAGGCATGGAGGGCGCCGGGCGTTCCCATTGCCCCTCCGAGCCGGGCTGCGGGCGGGAGAGCGGCAGGAGCCCTTGGAAGAGGAGGTGGCGGTGGTGGTGGTGGTGGTGGTAGTGAGGGGAGAGAGGAGTAACGCTGGGTGTCTCGCCTGCCTCTGCGCTATCTCATAAGCCCAGTGGGAAAAAAGATGCAGTCCCTGGAAATGACTTGCATCCAGCCTCTGCGTGCCCCTCGCTGCAAGGGATGCTTCAGGTGTTGCCTTTTAGCTAGGTGGTCCGCATGCTATTTGTTCTCTTGATTTTCTTCCTTGTTAAAACATATATAGGTACAAGATTTTACACGCAGGTAACAGCGACCGAATGTTCTTAGAAAAGATGCACAAAATAGCAATTAAAAACTTTTCCAAAGTTTGGTACGAAATCCAAAACGCAAAATCTTCTTCCTTAAGGTGTCCTTTTCTTAAAATGCTCCTTTTCTTCCTTACGCCCGCTTGTTTTTTAGCGAAAAGTTGCCACTGTATGTTGAATTTCTTCCTCTTGCATTAGGTGCTGGCTTGGGCGCCTTCTCCTTTGAGGTGTTGGCGGTTTGCTGGGACGTGAGGTTTGCTTTGGGTTTGGAGACAGGTGAGAGCAAATGTTTTCGCTCTGGGTTGTGTGCATGTGTGTGTGTGTGTGTGCATGCGCCGAGCCTTGATAAGCCTCAGAGCGAAGCCGCTGCTGCCTCCTGCGCTCTGTTGCAACAAGAAAGAAAAAAAAAAAAAAAAGGCAGAAAAGGTAAAATTGAAGGGGAGGCGAGCGAGCTGAGCCGATGGGTCTTTATTTTAGTCTGCGAGCTGCAGGAGAGACTAAACTGGCACTCAGGGCTGCTCCTTTTATAAAGGAGAGGAGATGGGTGGAGCATAACTTGCCATCCTCCTCTTGGCTGGGTATCAAGGCGAAAAATCTAGTGAGGGAGTAGCAGACCATTGCTGACAAAATAAAAAGTGTGTTAATTTAAATGATAAATTAATTAAAAATGACTAATGCTGTAATAACCCATATAATGTGGCTTTAATATCGTGTGAGGAATGGGGACAGAAATTCCTTCCTCCTCGGCAAGAGATAAGAAGAGAGGAGTTCCCGGCATGGTAGTTTGTTATTTTTTTGGCCCTGGGTTCTTGCCGTTGCAGTCTGGAGCCCATTTCTCTCAGCTCCACTCGCCGCCTTCCCTGCCCTGCTACACCACTAGCTCTGGGGAGGGAGACGACTTTAATATCTTACATCTTTTTGTGTGCAGGGGAAAAACAGAAAAAAAGGGAGTTTTAAACGTTGCTACAAGACAGTCTGGTGTTGCTCGTGGCACCAGGAGGTATTTTGCTGCATGATTATCTCGACGATGTAATAAACATCTGAAGGGAAATTAAACAAGCAGATATTTGCTGGAGGGGGGAGGGAGGGAGAGGGATGAGGAGGGGAAGGCTGCTAACAGGTGAGTTCAAGAAAGAGTCATATCCTATTGAAAAAACACCCGTACGCACGCCCTCTCATGTACGTATGAGCAATCTCCCAGTGCAGAGTCGCACACTTGTAAAGCACACTCCAGGCACGACCAGGAGGGGTTTCTGCACCATCTTTGTGCAGGCTCGTATCCACTGATACATTCCTGCACTGTCATGCACCGCAGGCGCTCAGCAGGCATTCACTCTGAATCCCAAGCATCTTCCGTGCTTTTTCTATGCTACTCACATGCTTCTATTCGAGCCGCTCGCATGCACAGCTACGTGCAAATTTTGTCTCATTCACACATCCCTGGGCATCCATGTGTTCTCCTTCACTCTCCCCCTCTCTCTTCCTTTCTCACATACATACACCCACCAGCATACCAGTGGCCTCATCTCACAGCATCACACATGCTCCCTTAGACTATCTAGGTGCCTGTGAGTCTCATGCAGCCAACCTGCTCTAAAACAGTCTCGCACCAGCACTCATGTATGCACCATCCAAAGTATCCGGGTATGAGGAGCAGCTACCAGAACTGAGCAGCAGGCAGCCCACCAAATGCTCTTCTGCAGTAGGCATCTGATACCACCTCCCAGCTTGGCTAGCTACACCCCTGAACCTGACTTCGGTCTCACCGGCATGGATGTTGGTCAGGAAGCACAGGGACACAAAGAGGACTGTGGGTCCTCCATAGCTTTCTTAAATAGCATAGCTCCTCTTCTCCTCCCATCACAGAGGACTCAAAACACTCAATGAAAACTGCTGCATGCAGAAATCATGCAGCAAAACTCAAAACACAAAATGAAAGGTCCCACGGTAGGGCAGCGTGTCAAGATGCTCTTAGGTAGCAAGGGATGAGTGACACTTCACACTGACCCAGAAGAAGAGGGCGCAGATTTCCCCACAGGTGGGGAGTTTGTCAGAGCTGTGGCAGCACCAAAGCCCGGGCCATCTGAGGTGCATAACTGTGGAGATAAGCAGTGTCCTGGGAGTCCCTCAAACCGAGTCTGAAGTGGCTTTGTCCCAATTTTGGAGCTCAAGTGGGAGGAAGTAGAAATACAACACATACCTTTGCTCATTTCCACCGCCAGAGACCTTAACAGGACTTTACCTTAGATGCTCCAGCCATGATAGCCCTGTCCCACCCCAAATTCCTCACGACGCTCTTAGAATTCCCCTCATTCTCCGTCCTGGCCAGCCAGCAGCCTACCAGCCATTTCACGTGATGACAATTCAGCTCCAACCACCTGGCAGGGTGGAGCTACTACTCTAACATCTACCTGGGTGCTGAAACTCCTTCTGAAATCTGTAGGAGGTTCCAAAGAAAGGTTTTAAAAGGGCCTGGATCCATCTCACCTCGCTCCAGAGGGCTTTGGCCAAAGGAATGCCATAGCCCTGGGCTCCTTGGTGGGTCAGCGGGGGGGAAGCTGAGGATTTGGGATGGCCAAACCAGCTTCTGGAGGTCCTTTTATCCATGTAAAGAGAGCTGAGGGCAGCTAGGTCCTGAGTGTCCATGATCACTTTACGTGTTTAAAGTTCATAAGGGGTAAATGGAGGCTGAGGTGTCCTTTGAGGATCTCTGCCCTCAAATAACCTGGTGTGGCTCCACCACCTCCACGCCACCTCGTTCAAGCTGTGTAGGGGGTCCCCCACACCGTAGTGGCTGCCTGGCTAGGACAGAACAGCCTGCATGTGGGAGGGTTGATTAAACTTCTCAGCAGGGAGAGATATCACCGCCGGAGAGGAGAAGAACTCAGCAGTAAGCTAGCAGGGACTGCTGCAATTTTCTTCATGCTCAGTAGCAACAAGAGCTGCTGCAGGGCCTGCTTTTGCTTTTTTTTTGGGGGGGGGGAGGGATATGTGTGGTGTGGTGTGTCTTTTTTTTAAAAAATATCCGGCTATATTACATGCGAGCTGGGATAGAAATAGAGTTATTTATTTTCATGTGGATGATGCTGGGCAGTTTTTAGAAGCTCGACATCAGAAACAAAAACCTAATCCCCGTTGAACCTCCAGACAGCAAGGAAGAGGATGTTTGGAATTTGACTAATCATCTACCTATGACCCTGCCTGGAAATAGAGCAAAATGATACTCAAGCTGCTCAGGCTTCAGTCGCTTTTCCTTACTCTTTTTGCTTGTAAGACGGACAGATTTTTGTCTAGTGAGGTCTTTAGATGCAGACTGGGCCAGTCTCTTTGGCATTGAGTTCAATAGGAGCACACACACTTAAAATGCTGTGCCTTGTGCCGGGCGGGGGCTCCTTTGATCCTCTTGCTTTTGTGAAATTAGCTTCTCATTTATCCCACGAACCACTAAATATAATGGGGACGACTCTATCTTCCCTTCATCTGGCCTGTGGTGTGGGTGTGGAGGCCCACGGGACAACCAGTGTCCCACATCTCACAGGACAAAAGGTTGAAACCACCGTTGCATATGATGGGAAGATATTTCGAAGCTATGTGAAGCGGCTGGACCGTAAAATGTCCCGTTAGAGCATTGCAACTTGACAAGGTCCAGTCGCAACTGTGCTGGCTGGCAATGGCCCTGCAGACAAACCGCAACAAAACCAGAGATTTCATAAGAGCCTGTAGCAGGGTTTCTTATTAAAACACTTTCACCACCACTACAGCTTTCTAACCTGCGAACAGCTGAACTCATCTCCTCGGTTATTTTTTTATCACTAGGGAGGAGGGCAACACGTGTCTGAGGACAATAGGCAGTTCCTTGCTCCAAGGCTGCTCTCCCCTCATCTCATTTTGGTGGAAAAAATTATCTACTAGCCACCATCCACAGAGGCACGACGTGAGGGGTGATATCTTCTTTTTTTTTTTCTTTTTTTTTAGAGAGGGGAGAGAGTTGTGAAACAGCAGGAAGAAAAACAGAGCTTACAATGGAAAGCAAGACTCAGTCTGAACAGCTGAGATGTCTCAGCCTCTCCATGATGAGTCCTATTTTGAAAAACAATCAGTGGAAATAAATTAGGAGGTGTTGACAGCAAACGTGTAGTCAGCCCGCCCACTCAAGGTATCTAACTTAGGTGTTGCTCCTGCTCTGGTCTCTAAGTTCAGGAGAATGATGAGCAATCCCTACGCCTACTCCGCGGGGCTGCCACAGCCGTCAATGGAGGGGAGCAGCCCTGACACTGAAATGAAGCACCGAGAGTAAGTTTTACGCCTAGTTTACACCAGGAGGCCCGTTCTGTGGGCGCATCGGTTTTACGCCACATCACCCGCTTGCGTGAGGTTTATCCCGGCTCGAGCGATCAGAATGGAGTCATCGTATGCAGCTTATGCTGCTGTTTACACCGTTTGCCCCAGAGGCCGCCGCCCTGGGAGCTCCCCTGACTTCCTAATGACCGAGTTTGGTCTAACGAAGGAAGAAAGCAGGAAAGGAGAAGAGAGACCAAAGGAAGGAGACTGAGACAGGCAGGGAGCCTGGTGTTTATATTTGGTGCTGGAGGAAAGGCAGAGCCTCGGGGTGCCCAGGGCTTGCATAATTTGCCTTCTCGTCCCTGGTGCTGGCAGGGAAAACGCTTTCCAAGGATGAGCAAAGCCCTCACAGAGCAACTGGCTCCAGGGGAAAGGCAAGGTTTCACCTGGCGCGTGAGCTTTCGATGGGACCTGCCAGGCTTCCTCTGGGAAACCCCTCTGCTCTCTCTCCCCGGCAGAGGGATTTCCCCAGCCCCTCACCATCTCCCTCCTCTCATCCATTCCTGGCAGAAACCTGGCAGAGAGGATGGGGAAGGGAGACGAATGCACAGATGCATGCAGCGGGCAGAGCACGGCCCCTGACAACGGCAGAGAGGGAGAGGGCTCCCGCCGTCTGCCGCTTGCTGGCCCGTGCTTTGGGGTGAAGGAAGAAGGCAAAGACATTTCACATCCCTGCGGATGTGCAACTCGAGCAGGATTCAAAGAGAAAAGGCAAAGCTGGGGGGACTGATCTCCCAGCGCTTTCCCGTGTGCATACATGTTCCTACGCCAGGTGGGGAGGAGGGGATGCAGCCTTCCCTGCTCACGCTACCATACATTTCTTCCCCCCCAACCCCCAAGTTTCGGGTAGAAGGGAACAATTCCTTACTCTGGCAACAATCCATTATGTCTATGGATCTGCTCCCCACCCCATTCCCCCTCTCTTTCCTGTTTTGATGAAAGGAAAAAATGTTCTGCTTTCCTTCTTTATTTTTCCAGTCTGGTGAATAGCACTCGAAAGGAATTTCTCTCCCTCCCCCCTTCCCCTCTCCCAGTATAATAAATATATACGTGTGTGTGTGTGTGAATACACCACACATCACAGGTCATCTGTTGTTTTTCAAGAGGCATATACTATTTTTGTTTCCAAATTGATTAGGTGGGCAGCGGTCCCCCTTTCCACTGACACCACCCCGCACACCGCTTCCCCTGCCCTCAGCCTCTGCCACTCACCGTCTCCCCATCCTTTTGCCCCTGGGTCCACAGCGAGCGGCGGTAGCGGTGGCAGCAGCGAGAAGGAAGCTTGCTGAGCTGGAGTAAAAATAGCCCCAGCAGTTACTCAGCTCAGAACGTAACATGACTCATGATGTGAAATGAAGATGAGGGTCGAAAACCAAAAGCAAGCAGCTCTCCCTTCCCCTGCCCGCCTCCTCCCCGCCTCCCCCCCACCTGCTATTGCTGCTCAGGTCACAGAGCAAAACCGACTCTAAATACTGCTTGCAGGGGATCAGGGCGCCATCCGAGGCCGAAAGCCCCGTGTGCGCCACCGGCGAGAGCTGGTCCTCCTGTCCGCGCCGATTTGGTTGCGCCGACACCAGCAGCGGGCGGATTTGGTGACGCTGCGCCCAATCCTCAGCTCATTTCCCTCCCACGAGCCGCAGGCCCCGAACAAAACCAGCATCTCGTGGGTACAGTGGGACGAAACACCCTGCGGCAGCATTGTTGCCGGTGTAGCCAGCAGCTGGTTCGCAACAGCACAAACGCAGCCGGGCACCCCGCTTTGCCTGCACCCGCCGTGGCCTGAGCCTGTGATGGGGGAGAGGAGCGGGCTCGTGCCCATCGCCCACCCTGTGCCCCATCCCCATCCCCGGACGAGGTGCCACCCGCACGGTGTGGACGACAGCCTGCTCCCTGGGGCGTGCGGGAGAGCAGCACCCCTGGCATGGCAGGAGGCAGGCCGTCGCTATCTGCCAGCCTGTGTAATAAAGGAGGGGGGTTAAAAATAGACTTTGAGCTGCGATGCCGGAAAGGCAGCGAGACGTATAGAGCGGGTGTGTATTTATCCTACACGCCCTGTGTCTGACGCCCCGCTGGCATGGGGACCTGCCCCAAAGCAAAGGCACCGCTCGCCAGTCACGGCTGCTCGACGAGGGACCCTCGTGCCGGTCCTTACCGCCGCCTTGACCGTGGATGGCAGTGGGTGTGTGGGGTTCAGGGGATCCCGGAGCTCTGCCTCACAGGTACCAGGGCTTCTTAGAGATGCTCACCCACCACCCCAGCCCAAGGCCATTTGGAGCAGTGGGACATGCACCTCTCGCCCACGCTGGACCAACCCGATCTGCGACTCCTCCGCCCCCCCCACCCCCACCCCGTATACCCAGACAAAATGGCATCTCTCAGGACAAAGCCTTTCAATAGATCTCCTGCCCTCTGCCCTCTCCTGAACAATGAGAAATCAAGGAATATTGTCCGAGCTGAATAAAAAGATCTAAATTTAGAGTGTCTGATGTGTTCTTGGTTTCCTGCCATGACTCCCCTCCTCCTCCCCGGCCTCCCTCTTCATTGCTCGCTTGCCTTGTGCACAGAAAGGTTTCTGATGGGGTGAGATCACCACCAAGACCCTGTCTCCCCAGTGATGAGACAGAGGGGAATTCCAAGTTTGACTCTAGTCTCTATTTTTGTAGGGCAGGGAGGAGGAGAGCACACCGTTTTTTGCCTCACCGGCTTAGATGTGCAGAGAGGAGAGGGAAACCAAAGGTCAAGAGAGAAGGAACTTTCTCTCTCACTTCAGCCTCCTCATGTCCTGGCCCTGATGTGCCCCAAACACTCTGGCTATATGTTTCCACCTGCTCACAGCATCCTCGCTGCCAGCTCTGCCACTGCAAGTCCTTGGAGCAGCACTGCCCCTGTGCTGGTGCAGCCCAGAAGCCCTGGCTTGTAGGACCCTCACTGTCCTCCCACTTTCCCTGAGCACGTCTGGCGAGGTGCAAGCAGCTCAGAAAGAGCAAATGGAGGCAGAAAAAAGCCCGACCCAACCGAAAAAAAGCCAAGAGGGGAGGGAGAGGAGAGGTGTTATCCAGCAATGTACTCCTGATGTTTAAACAAGGGACTCCCTTGGGTTCGTGCCTGATAAGGTTGGGTGTCAGGGGAATCTATTCATTTGTTTTCCTCTTTAAACAAAAAGGCTTTCCCATAACCACAGCGAGGAGGGAGCCAACACCTCTTGACGAACAGACTTGTCTTAAGTGCACGCGGGAAGCCTGTCTGTCTTGCTCCTGGAGAGGAAAAAAGCCTAGACTGTGAGTATTGACCATGCCGCTCAGTGTCAGTGGAAAGGGGAGCGTGGGCCAGCAGTATTTTCTGCATGAGGGTGGACACCGGGAGCTGACTCGAGCTTGCCAGCACGTCTGCAAGGTGTCTGGTGGTGCAGAGGGCCTTTCTGATAGCGGGACCTAGGCAGATGGGCCGGGGAACTGCCTCAAAAGCAAGGAAAACTCCTCCCGCCCTCCTTCGGCTTTGAACAGTGTTTCCAGAGAGCATCCTCTGACCTTCCCCAGCTCAGCGGCTGAGTCGGCAAGCAGGTGGAATGGTGCTTTGAGGCCAGCCAGGCTCTTCCATGCTTCACTCTCTTTCCCTGGCTGCATAATCTGGCAGGGTGGGGGAATTATGAGTCTTTTTTAAAAAAAATATTATTATTAATTTCCCTTTTGCCAAGAGTTTGGGGGCAGGCTCTTTGGAATGACACTCAGCTGTGCCAAGGACAGCACGCCATGCGTGCCAGAGCTGTTGGTGGGACAGGAGAGGGGGGGAAGTAGCAGCACTAGGTGCTCACAGGGAGGGGGAGAACCACCACAGTCTCAGCCAACATCGCATGATCAGGCAGAGAAACTGAGCGGGGCTGGACCCGCTGGGGCAGAGAGGAATGCCTCCCTTCCTTTCCTCTCAGCCAGGGTGAACAGCACATGGGGTTCAAGAAGTGAAAGGGAGAGCCAGGAGCCATTTGTTGGTGGAGAGTGGGTTTAATGCCCGTTCCCAGCTTGGAGGGATTGGCAGCACTGGAGGCTGGGGAATGGAAAAGTTCATGTCTCCTGTTCCACGTGCAGCCGCTGCCAGAAAGCATCAGGCTAATGGATACAGCAGGGTGGGAAGGGAAAAACCAGCATTAAGGCCACTGGAGATGAGGCCTCCTACCACGGTCTGGCTTGTCACCAGTGTGAGGGAGAAGCAAGAACAGGGCTGCTCTGCAAGAGAGTCAGGAGCCAGGAATATCCCCAGCCCAGGTAATGACCCTGCTGATCCAAGTACAGTCCCTCAGCACCTGAGCAGAGACAGAGATGAGACTGGAGATGAAGGGACCTACAAAGTGAGTCTAGAGTCCATCTAGGAAAACCAGTCAGCAAGCCAGGACAGCAGGAGACAGGACCAGGCATGGGTACACCTACAGCATAGCTGGGGTTAAATGGAGCTCCTGGGCCATGAGGATGTTCAGATGCAAGTCCCAAGTGAGGCTTGCCAGGACAGATAGGGACCAGTAATGCACTCAGGGTCCTGACAACCATCAAGGTATGTTCTCACACCTTACAGAGGACTGGGCTTGATGGATGGCTCCTTGTGAAATGCCCTGGCTGCTGTTGGTTGGGTGACACACAGCCGGGGAAGGGACATGGAGCTGGGTCAGGATGGTGGCCCAGAACCAGGGCAGGGTCACAGTGTGGGGACAGGGGGCTTGAAGCCATGTTGGGATCATAACTTGGAAGCAGGGCAGGGACATGAATCTGCTTCAGAGACACACAGATGAAAAAGGAGTCCCAGAGGCAAGCAGACATGGAGCGGAGTGGGAAGCCCCCGCTGCAGAGGTAGCATAGACGAGCCAGCACTGTCAGGGACAGTCAGGGAGCTGCAGGGACAGAAAAAGGGAGACAGTAGTGCTCTAGGGTCGCTGGGGAAGTAGTGGGGTGCAAAGTCCATGGCCTTCACCGGAGGAGGAGGCATGGGGCCAAGCTCCATCGTGCGCAGCTCAGGACTGCGGAGACCTCAGCTCACGTCCAGCAAGCAGCAGGAGTGGGGCTGCACCACAGAGGGGACAAGCCTGGGGCCAAGCACAACCCCAACGCGGTCCCACAGGCGATCAACACCGCCAAGGTGGCGATGGGGACAGATTCCAGTCACAGCCCTAGACAAGACAAGGTCTGGTCAGGAGCAGCAGGAGACAGTGTTAGAGACAAGGCTGTAGTGTAGGTCCAAGGTGCATCCTGGAGACACAGCTACCGCCAGCTAAGGTCTGGAGTCTACCTGGGACAACCAGTCAGGAAACCAGAACAGCTGGGGACAAGGCCAGGCAAAGACATACCTACAATATAGCTCAGGCCAGAAGCAGGTACCCGGACCTGAGCTTAAATGGAGTCCCTGGGCAGAGGGGCGGTGGTCCCAGGTGAGCCTGGTTGGGGCCATTAAGCCTCACCGATGCACTCAGGACACTGCCAAGCACTAGCTATCCCCATGGCAGGACACTCCCAGCTCTTCAGGGCATGGGGCCCGTAAATCTGTCCCTGGTGAGGCTCATCATCCGGGCAGGATGTTGATTACCTAAGCCAGCCAGAGGGAAAAGAGGCTCGAAAGCCAAGACACACCTGAGCAACACGTAGTCAAGCTGAACTATCCTTGCCTGGCCTCATCCTCCTTTTGCTCGCTCTCCCTTTCCCTCTCGAATGACAACGCAAGATACTGTCTCCATCTCTGAAATCTATGCCAAGAAACTTTTATTTTTAAATTCGCAAACAATGACCTAGCAGCTGCTCCAAGGCTTTTTTTTTTCCTTGCTAACAGAGTGGAAATTATATATATATTTAATTAGCTCATCGGAGCTAAATTTCCCTTCCCACCATTCTTCATTAAAGACAGATGTAAAATGACCCCCGACTCCAATCTCTATTGAAGGGGGTGTGACCCCTCTCCATCTATCAGAAGTTTCCAGAAAGCCAGTTTCTCCCATCCTGCCTCTTTGCTTTGTCCAATTGTTGGTAGAGGGAGCCAAGAGTTTAAAATGCCATTTTAGCTGCCTCTCCATTATCTTGGGCAGAGGGAGGGCTGAGATACCTCAGAGAATGGAAAAATCCCAATAAAGGAGGGGAGTGTGGTACAGATACACCCTCACGTCTCACGGGCCCTTGGACCCAGCTGGGATCCAAGGATGCTTGTTAAAAAAAAAACTAATTTATTTTTTTTTAATACCAGCCATCTCAAGTTCTTGCTGGACTTGAAGTCAAGCCCAGCCTGCAGGTCTTTACCTTCTGCAACCAAAGACTATCCCTTCCCCATGCATCAGCCATGTGCCACTCCAGGGCAACTCTCCTGACCTCACACAGGGCAAACGGCGCCTGGGAACTCCCCGCAGCCTTGCACTGCCCAGATGGAGCTGCCCACACCGCTCAGGCACACCACGCCACGGGCAGTGCTGCCAGCACCGGCAGAGGACTGTCGTCCCCACATTAGGATTGTCTAACACAGCACGTGCATCATCGGCCTGAGGCACAGCAAGGGCGTACAGTCTCCTGTTCACACCTCTCATGAAAATTTGGTTAAAAAATGCAAAACATTTTGTTTTGTGTTCCCCCTGAAGGCATTACTTTTCTTCTGTCTCCTTTTTTGAGGAAAGGTGCTGGGCTGACTGCCCTGGTCCCTAAGGTCCAGAAGTGACAAGGGAGCACCCCCCCCCCTCCCCCCCGCCAACCCACCAAGATATTTGTGTGGGCATCTGGACACAGAGTTCATCCCACGCACCCACCACTCCCTGGTTTGACAAGGGGCATGTGCTCCAAGGTACAGCAAGACCTCGTCCTTTCCACTGAAGCAGCCAACCAGGGATATTTGAAACATGGATTTTGGTACCTTTGCCACACCTCAGTCTTTCTGCCATCCTTCTTCTCATTCTCCTCCTCCCCCAATTATTTATGGCCTGGATCTGGACTTGTCTTAACTAAGCAGAAAATAATAGCATGCTGGATGCTTCCGGCATGCTCGTCTGCCACAGCAACTTGGACTTGACTCCAAGCCATCGATCTAGGTGGTTGGTTCCTTCTTTTAGAGGTGTCCTACAGGATTTTGGGATCAACGGTCACTTGATGCATATGCTGTGAGTTAGACCCCTCTGGATGCCCCAGTGTCCCAAGTCAATCTGCTTGGCATAGGTCCAAGACAGGACATGCCAGACTGGCTGTTTTGGACCTGGCAATTGTTGGCAAGTCTGGGCTTCTCTGCATCGCCCCAGCCCCATTCCGGGTATGCCTCAGACCTCAAGAGTTGTTTGATTACTGCCTTAATCTCCTCCAATGTCTGAGCCACAATAGAAGGTCAAGTCAGACGTAAAGGCCGGCTCCTGCCGCTGCTCCGGAGTGACTGCGAATAGGTCAGACTTATCTCGAGAAAACACAGCTCCAGGAATGGCGTGACCCCTCTTGTCAACCTGTCTGGCCTCTTTTTCTCCTTTTCCCCCGGCTTGTTCCCTGTGGGAGCCTCTGTGGGAGCCTCTGAGGGGCTGTGGGGGCCACGGGAATCTCAGCAATGTCACATAAAGCCCTCTCTGGTGACAATAGCTCCTTCCTTCCTTCCTTCCCCCATTCCTCCTTCTACCTCTGCAGCTCTCACACGTCCTCAGAGCTGCACCCGGGGCCCTTCCAGAAGGTCCTGAGCAAAACCCCCCTCCCGCCCTCCTCCCCAGCCATGCAGGGCAGCCAAGCGGGTGCTTTTGGAGAGGACGGGTGTCCCCGTGATGCGACTCTGCTTGGGAACAGACATATTTACATCTCTGTCTGTGACTGAGGGTGTGGTTTCAAAATTGGCGCAAGTCGCTTGGAAAAAAGCTTCTGGAGAAAGCGGCTCTCCTGCCTTCTCCCCTCTCCCTCCATCTGTGCGTTCCCTCTTTTTTTTCCTGGTTTGTTCATTTTGCTGGGATCATTTTCAGCCGGATCAGCTCCACCTTGCCACACTGCCACCTGCTCGCTCCTGCTGATGTCGGAAGCTGGAGAAGACACATCCAGGATGGAGGCACCAGCCCTTTTTCTGCCAGCAGAAGCTTAGACGAGTGGAAACCAATCCTGAAACTACACACTCCCGGTCCCTCTCCATGCTGGGGAGTATCCCTATGGCTATGTGGGATGTATGTATCTATGACTCTGCCTCTGCTCAAGGGATTGCTCCACACATCTCCAGAAGACCACATAAGTGTGTGCAGGGAGAGTTTTGCTGTATAATTTCTTGCATGGGAATGGATGCTGTGCAAATGGCCCAGAGTTCTCTATGGACTCACGTGTATCCCCATATCTGTGCCTGTGGGATCATCTGTGTTTCTTATGTGAGGCGGCTGCGCACCACGGCGCAGCTTTGCCTTTTCCTTGCCCACATGGAGTTTGATGAGCCTGGAGCTGTGAGCCAAACTCACATGAGCCGCTCCGTTCTTCTGGGCCTTGGCTGAGGGAAGCGAGGCTGGAAGAAGCAGCAGGGTTGCTGTAACCCACTGTCTTCTCCCCCTCCTCCTCAGCCTATTTCCTGACACAATTCCTATATAGGACAAGTTTCTGTTGCAATCAACTGTTAGGTTAATGAAACCCTGAATTAACCCCGCTTTTCTCCCCCCCTCTGCAGGGAAACTGTCCTAGCAGGCAAAGCAAATCCTGGGTATCTGTTATCTGCTCTGAGGGAGGCACATTCCCAAGGACACGTGTGGGAACTCAGGCTGGAGTGGCCTGCGGGGACAGGGCTGGTTGATACGGACCTTTAAACCCCCCTGCACATGTGTGCACAGGGACACTCAGCACCCTCACTGGGGAGGGTAGGAAGAGGGGGAAGGGAGGGGTGGGACTGTGTAATTAGGATTTCTCTTACCCAACAGACAGCAACCCCCCCAGGGCACCATCAGGTAACGGGGCAGTGGCTGGTAAAGGTGTGAGAGCTTCCAGGGCTTGCCTGGAAAGGTGTTTGCTGGCCCTGGATGGGCTGGTTTGTCAGTGGTCTGGGGGGGTGACCTGGCTGCATGGCTTGAAATAAATCACTGGGTTTGGAGAGAGGCTGCTCCCTTCCTTTGGGAGCTTTTCTATGCAGGAACAGAGCTAGTGCAGGGCCACTCCAACTGCCGGCTTGGCCGGGAGTGGTGAGCACCTTTTAAAACCTGCTGATGCTGGACTAATCAGTGTATTTTTCTAATGTGGTGCCTTTCCTCATTCAGGGTTTGCCTCAAGGTTCCTTCTTGATGCTACATGTTTCCAGAGACATTTTTTGCCTTTAGTACTGATGGAAATTACCAATCTAAAGACTTCAGTATATTAATACTCTGTATTTGTTTTCCTGCCTCTTCCTCTGGATTGAGGGGTTGCAGCTTAGCTCATGGTGGGGCTAGGAGAGTCTTTCCCTCTGCCTTTTATGTTCAAGCTGGCATGCTAAAGGAGCAGGCTTTGCCCTCATTTGCACCTTTACTGCATCCCAGATCTGGAGTGATGATGGCCTCCTTCTGCTGAGGGACTGGGCTTGTCAGGAGTCGGCGGCAGTGGTGTGTTCTCTGGTCCTGCTCTAGCTCCAGGCAGGGATGCAGCAATGGGCTCTGAATCATAAAGGCCTATGATTTTTGCCGAGAGGTGGTGCTGGGTAGAAATGCCAAACTCCGACTGATGTTTCTGTAAAAATGCAGGCAAGCTGGTTGGGGCTGGGGGGAGGGAGCACAAGCTATACAGAACAGATCCTTTAGTCCTATCTGGCACTAGCAATAATAGCAACAATAGTAATATTCATCATCATCACAGCATTCAGATATCAATTTCCATCTTGCAATTTCTGTGCGTGCACTGACTCATTTATTTTCCCTGGTGAGACAGGGAGGAATTGTTAGCCCATGGCAGATGTGGCGAAGCAGACATCCCAAGCCCTGCAGAGAGGGCCAGTGGTTGATAGGTCAGTCCCTGCCTTCTAGTTCCACGTCCACAAGACTCTGCGTGAAGAGTCTACTAAAAGGCGACTACCCTGTTATGGTACCCTGGCCACAAAGGACTCGATGAATCAAAGTAACAGTCTCTCCAAAACTATTTGAGATAACTTTTTCCCTAGCAAAGCTGGTATGGTGTGTGGGCACATGGGAAGGTATTTGCCACCACTGTAAGCTCCTGAAGTCATGTTATGGACCTTAATTTTCAGTGCTGAGGCTCTGGCACCTCGCAGTAGGACTAAATCGGCTAAGAAGCGTATCTAACCACGGAGCCATCCGTGTGACGCATGAGCCACCGAGTGCAACGAAAGGCAGGCTTGTGGCTGAAGACTTTTTCCCAGGCCAGCCTCCCCCGCTCCCAGCTGTGCTGGGCAGGACCCTCTTTGCAGCGATGGGACCGTTGCGTCTGCAGCTCCGTGTCATCGCCGGCTATGCCTGCCCGGATTCAATAGCAGCCATTGTCCCGGGGAAAGGTCACCCAAGCCAGGCACGCAGACGGCAGCGAACGTGGAGGCTGCTGCTGGAACAACTGAGCTCGGGGAAGGGAAGCAGGGGCAGAGGGCAGAGGGGACCGAGGGGATGGAAGGGGCAAGGATGTCAGAGGAGGTCTGAGTTGCCTCTTGCTTGGGGGAGGAATCGGCCAATTTCCACAGGGTTAAGCGTGCGTTTGTGTGGGCAGCACCTGGACCCTCGGTGGGAAACATCTGACACCAGAAAGCTCAAGGCTTTCCTAGGCAATCTGCTTTTCCCATAACTGGCTGTGCTTTTCTTTTCTTCCCGTCTTGAGCACAGCACTTGCAGGGTTTAATGGCTTTAGCACCCCACCTACAGCAGACATCATCTAGTCTCCTCTTACATGTCTCAGTCCCCAGACAAGTGCTGTGATTTAGTACGTCTGACCTTGTGCTGTGTGACATAAATGAAGTAATGTCCTCTGCGCGGGATCCCATCACCTTTATTGTCCCGATGAGGTGCTGCGTTCGCAGTGCTGGGGATTTTTACGCCTGTTCAGTGAGACCGTCTCTCCCCAGCCTGTTAACGTTGGGTCATTTTGTGCTTCTTACTGCAGCTTCACAAAGAAGTGGGGCTGAAGCCATTCTGGCAGTCATCTCCTTTCCCCTCATTCCCTCTCTGGAAAACACACTGGAATTTCACTAACAAATATTCCTCCAATTTCATGATCAGATGCCTGGGCTGTGAGTCCCACCCTGGTTTCTGTAGCACGGCTTCTACCAGCCCAGGGTGGGCGTCTGCCTCCACCAATTCCTGCCTGTGAGAATATCCATGAAACCACTCACAAAGTCAAAGCAATTGCCAGCATTTTTTCCTAATCTATTCATAGTTCTGTAGGGCTTTAGTCAATGCTCTGGAAGCATATGCCATTGGGTGATCATCTTGCATTTGAACAGCTGCTAATCTCTGCAAATTTGCATCCACCCGGGTTTTTAGCCTCCTTGTTAATCTCAGGGCATTTGGTTTTGGGGTTTCTGTAACAAGTATTTTTTAATTTTCGAAAGCAGTTCTCTTCTCATTATCTGAGGGATCACCCTGGGACAAACATTCTCCAGGGAGAATAGAATGGAGATAAATTAGAGATGCATTTAATTTTAATTCACTTAACATGCCCAGGATGAGCTGGAGGGTGGGCAGGGCAGCAGGGGAGAAAGAAAAGTGAGAGCAGTTTGCCCCTGGGTACCCGCTGAGAGAGGCCTGGCTCATTACATTATGAGACATCCTCATTTAGGAAAGATCACAGACCTGGGTTTTGCCCTGTGGAACCTCACTGTGCCCCTGGATATGTCTGCAAATCTCCAGGAGGTTCCTCCGTTTTGGGATCCTTCTTCCCAAACTATTGCCTCCCAACCTTCTCCCTGTCCATCCTCTGCCAGGCAGGGACTATGGGGATGAAGGCAGAGCTGCTTTTCCAAACCCTTCCTGCAAAAGGAGGTCCACCAAAGCACGCTGCCAGCAGGAGACCCCGGGAGAGCAGACTGTGCAGTGCTGCTTGCACCGAGTTGGTAAAGCCTCCAGAGCCCGACTTCCCCTGGCTGAACCTGCTTGAACCTGCCCTTGTGTTCTGCCAGGCTTCTTTATGTTGGCACCAGCTCCTCTTCAACGAAAAAATAAGGGGACTTTCCCAGGAATCCTACTTTAGTGGTACCAAAATGAGACAGCTCAGAAAACGGACTGTTCTCAGCTACGAATATCCCTCTGCCTTCGCCAGGCTTGACTCTGCAAGGAGCTTTGGTGGCTGCTGCTATTTGGGTCAGAGTTCCTCTCTTTGGCGGATTTCTTCTTCAGACTCCAGGCTCCAACCATGGCCTCCTTCTGGTCAGTTTTATTGCAAATCAGCAAGTCAGCCGCAGGCATTTCTAAATTCTGAAGTGCTTCAGAGATATGCTTCTGTGAGAGACCTCAGTCACCGAGAGAAGGCTCCTTGCAACCTCCAACATGAGAAAAGAGGGTGGAAATATTTGCACTTTCTTTGACTTTAGCTCTACAAAGATTTTGTCCCCCATCCCTGTGCTGAACAGATACTTTTATTTTGATTGCCTTACGACCACTTCTTCAGAGGTTTGTCTGTGCTACCTAAAAAAGGACCAAGCAGCAAAATTAAGCATTTTCATTAATATATCCATAATCCTGGGATCCTGTTGCCACAACAGAGTTGTTTAGAGCCATCTGAGACGTCTTAGGGTATCTGAGACACATGAAGGGGGCTGGTGGATCTGCCACGGGACTTACTGGAGACCAACACCCGTCTGGAGTAGCAGCTGGAGGCCAGGGAAGGTTATGCTTCTGCATTGAAAATGAAACTGGATACCAATATTTGGGCAACTGCATCAAACCACAGCTGAGTGAGTTGCAAGTGCATCCCCAACTCAAGCGAAACAAACTCAGGATGAATAAAAATCCAAGAGCTGAATAAACATGGCACTACCAAGCCTTGCAAGCACCCTGTCTTCTCTGCCAAATCAAATCCAGTTCTTGCACTAACATGGAATCGAGCTGCTTGTCAGTTCTGCAAACAAAATAATTTCATCCCCGCTCAGGCTGGCCATCTGTTCGCTCTTTGGATTCACATGATTTTATGCCGTAGCTCTGTAACCTGATGATCAATAGCTTCACCATTTCTGGCAGCTGGTGTGCTGCATAAAATCTTTCCCAAGTGCTCTTCTTACAAGGATGGGTGGAAGGAGCCTTGAGATTTCACGATGATGTTAACAAGAAGTTTCTTCCTGCTGCCACCAAAATGGAGCACGGGGCTGCGCCGTCTCTGCCTCTCCTGCATGCGGTGGAATGGGCTATTTCAGCTCTTCTGCCTGCCCTTGAGGACCTTGCTGCTATAGGGGCATCTAACCACCTGCGGCTACCTCCTCCCATCCTCAGCCAGCAAGCTCGACCCGCTCTGCTTCTGCCAGAGATTTTATTGACTTTGGTCACTGTGTAAGTGTGCTGCGACTCACTGCAGGGCTGATAAGAGCCTGAGTTTTATTTCTCGGCCTCAATTACATGACGCTGATCAAGGCTGCGGTGAGTTATATCACTGTCACGGGGCTGGGGCCACCATGCGCTGCCCTGCACGTCTACCCAGCTGAGCGTGTGCTGGGACTGGCACAAAACCATGGTACCCCCAAAGCAAAGCAAACTGCTCTCAGTTCCTTGGGGGAACTCCGGTGTGTTTGATGAGGGGTGCAAAGCCCAAAGGCGCTGTGGTGGGCGCTAAGGTGAGGGCAGAGGTGCAGGCATGGCGGGGAGCACATGCTTAGGGGCGCCTGGTGAGCCGTGGGGCAGGGAACGCTGTGGCCGGGAGCCCCCATCGCATCCCCATGCAGCTGGGGGTAGGGGAGGAGAGGTCCCCTGAGGAACAACAGAGCATTGAGCTGCTGCCGTATCTCTCTGGGGCGAGGGAAGCGGAAAGATGATAAGAGCCCTCTCAGATGAGGAATTCCTTCTCACTTTCCCCTTTCTGTTTGCCTTTCGTCAGAGATAACGCGAGTCTCGGGCAGCTTACTGGGACACTGAGCTGCCAGCACGAGAGGGGACAGCTGCAGCCACCCCTGTGTCCCCTCCCTGGGCACCTGCCCATGCCTGCCACCCTCCCCGGTGGGGTCCCACGGGAGCAGCTTGACCACGGCCTCCTCTCCTTCCCCCTCTGTCTGACCCATGTCCTCAGGTCCCCTTGCACGACATCCCATTGATTACCATCAGGAGCTGTAACCTGAGGAGCAATTCGGAAAAGGGGAGTGAGATTATGGGCGGTAAAGCCAAGGCTGATAAAGGTGGCAGAATATCTGGGTAGCATTTCACTGCGGCACTACCTACCTGGGAGGGAGTGGGGAGCATCTGAACGCCTGCCTGTGGGCTGCGCACAATGTACGGAGAGTTGGTCCCTCCTGGCTCTCAAAGTCTTTGAGCCCTCCAGCTGCATCGCACAGTGGTGATCTTTCCAGCTACCACTGCCCTCTCTCTGCTGGCCCCTCCAGGTCTCACAGCCCACTGCTGGGGCACTGCGAGGCTGTCCAGCACCTTCTCATAATGGTGGTGGGCCATTTTCACACTTGTGGTACCAACCACGGAGCTGCACCAGAGCCAGGTTGCAGAGCACCATGAGTAACTCAGAGCACCCATGACAACTCAAACCTGGCGGTGTATGCAGGCTGAGGAGAGCGGCCAAGAACCAATCCCTCTGACAGTGGCCAGCTGGAGGACCCCTGCACAAGCTCCTGCAGGCTTTTTCTAGTGAGGCCACGTTCTTAATTCTCAGAGGCCCTGAGTCCATCTCCTGCCTCCACAGATGTGGTGGGTTTGAAATAAACAGAGGTCTGCAAAGAAAGGCCCATAGCAGCAGTCCTACCAAACCACGAGTCTTTTATGTGACTACCTGAACCACCTCCACATGAAGAGGCTGATTTCCAGCCGTCTTCCCTAAATCCAAAGACGACCACACTGACTGCTTAGTCCAATCCCCTTTTCCCCTTCCCTATATGACACAGTCCAGAAAATCTCTCTTGCCAAACCTTTCCCCCAGCCCATGTTGTTGTGGCTGTGATGTGACCGATCCTAGTGATGTGGCACAGTGAAGTACAAGCACATTATGGAGTCAGTGGGAGCTCTCTGAGAGACAGGAAGAAGACAGAAAAGTTGCAAGCAGTTGGACCCAGTGAGGCTCAGCTTGTTGCCAATTTTCTCAAGAAAGGCTCAGCTGCACAGCGCTCGGGAATCCCAGAGCATGACTGGGCCTGCAGGTTGCCTCCTCAGCAGATGTGACTGACGAACAGTTTGGCTGGAGATTTGAGTTGTGGTGGTGCCCCAGCTCCACACCTTCCTGCCTACGCCCCCTTGCCAACAGCAGGGAGATTGGCCATTTGCTCTGGCAGTTCAAGAGGAATAACCTGCCAACTCTTCAAGGTGGGCGTAGACATTCAGGCCAGGGTCTGCACAGTGGTGTGAAGAAGCAAATGAGAGAAAAAACAGGAGAAGAGGCTGGATGACGGAGAAAGAAGGACAAAGTATGAAGCTGGTGTTTTATCCGTGGCCTGGGCACAAACCCTTGGAGCAGGAGAGGGATCTTTGCTCTGCCCAGAGCAGGAGATGGGAATGGCCCCTTAGTGCTGGAAAAGACCACAGTCCTTCTAGGAAGGGACTCGTTACCACAGCTTCCAGTGAGATGATTTGTAGATTTCCCTGTCCTCTGGAGACCCCAGCCTGGGCCACTCAGTGATGGGCAGTGTCCAGTCCCGTGTCGTGCTGCAGCTGGGACATGCATGCTGGGATGCCAAGGGATGGGCTGCTGGTCCCTCAGCCATCCCAGCCTCTGATTCATTCCTGCCGTTTGTTGCCAGTCCTTGCCAAAGGGAAGGCTGAGGAGAACACAGGAAGAGTGGGTGACTCATCCTCAAAGCCCAGGTGGCTGTCCTAGCTGAAGGACACCTGAGGGATTCCGGCGTGGCAGGAAAATGGTAGGAAGGGCAAACATTCCCGAAGGAGCCGTGTGGAATAACTGCAGGAGAACAAGGGTTTCCCTGCTGCATTGTGTGCCTCTGCATCTGGGAATCTCATCAAGCCCACACGACAGAGTGAGCTCATAGCTACGGTGGGAAGGCAAATCCACAGGCTTTGTCCGCCCTGAAGTCCCCTCCAGCCGTTGCTTTGACTCCCTGTTTTGCTGCTGATGCTGAGTTACTACCTCCTTGTCCCACCAGAAGTGGATCAGGACGATGTTGTGGCATTGCTCTGACCTACTCGTGGTGGGATGAGGAGGTAGGATGGTCCTCAGCAAGCACGCTCTTGAAGGTACAGGCACACCTTTAATAGCATCAGTTGCCTCTGCCACAGCACACCCCTGTGCCAACACCTCCAGGGACCAAATGCTCAAGGTATAGCATGAGGAAAGAGCACTCAGGAGAGCAGAAAGAAGAGAGGAGAGAGAGGAAGGTACAGGTGAGGGCAGAGGAGATGGTGGTCCAGACAAGGGAAGCTGGAGCCAGCCAGGGAAAGCTTGGAGCTCGGTTTGGGAGAAGTAGGTGAGATGGAGGTGGAACTGCTATTAATGAATACTGTATTCGACCTGGCAATTGAGATAGATCGTACAGCAAGATTAGAGGTCATGGAAAGTGTATTACAAGCCCTGCATTGCTTTTATTCACTGGAGACTGTTGAAAAAACAAGCAGGAAGGCAGCACAATGGGTCCCCCAGCTACGGACATCTCAGCACACATTTGAAAGACAATGGAGAAAACGATTAACTCCAAGAGTCCTCTATCCTGTCTCCAGTAAGATGCATGCCTTGTTTTGCCTGGCTAGGAACTAGGGATCAAACGGACAATGCCAATTAAAAAAAAAAAAAAAAAAACAAAAAAACAAAACCTCTTAGAAATTTCTTCAGGGGAAAAAGGGGGTGGGGAGAGGGGAAGAATGACGCAGCCAGCCGGGATTAAGTGCAGCCTGAGCAAGCTAGGCCTTCAGCAGATGTTGACTTGCGAGGGAAAGCAAGTTTTCACATAGCCTGGCCTGTTGCTGTGGGATGCCTTGGTCCTAGATAAGGCGTGCTTTGTTTCGAGGATGTGGTCTGGCTCCTGGTTCCCACGATTCTCAGGTGCTCATGATCAGCCAGGTCTGCAGAGGTGTCCCACCTGGCCACAGAGGGCTGCAATCCACATCTAAGTCTGCAAATGCCATGGCTTCATCCTGGCAGAGGGAAGGGCTAGAAGAAATCCAAGTGCTGTGGAGGAGAGGGCACTTAGAGGGAGTGAGGGTCTCGGGAGCTCAGAAGCGCCCAGCTCCCGCAGAGCCGCAGCCAGCTGGCCGTGCTGGGGGGGCTGTGTATCATCTGCCCCCCTGCAGGCGGGAAGGCAGCTGGTGGGGTCAGGCACTGGGGAGCAGTGAAGACGGTACTGGGGACCTGCAGCCCCTCTTCTTTCTCTGGTACTTGGCCTTGGCTGAAAGGACAAGGTCAGGAGCATCCTTGCTTGAGGTGTCTCCAAGGGTCTCTCCAGGAGGGAAATTTTCAGCCTGTCACCTGTCTTAATTAGACAGATTATCTAATTAAATTGCTCTTCCATTGGTATTCCTCTTTCTGGTAACAGATGGTGGCTTCCTTTCCCAGGAACCAGGAAAGCTGTGCATCTCTCCTCGTGTTCTGCCCCATCCCCACTCATGACCACATCCCCCCCCTCCTTTGGATAACCACCGGCAGTTCACAGGGCTCTACTGAGGATTTTAAAGTTCAGACAGTCACATTTGTCTGACAGATGAGTGGAGACACCCTGAGGCACAGTACCACCTTCCCTGCATGAGGTGACCTGAGTCCTGCAGCACTGACTTGTCTACATGACAGAGGCAGGCCAAGGAGTGTGGGCATGGCCCCTCAGGACTTCTGATGCCTGCACTGGCAGGGCTTCCCTGCACCTCTCTGGGAAAACACCGCCAGGGTTCACAGCTGATTTGAGCAATGGCAAACTCCCACTCAGATGAGCAGTGGAATTGGACAGGCTAATGTGCTTGCAAAGTCCCTCAAAGAGGAGAAAGGCCTGACATGATGGCCTCTTGCTTCTCCTGCTGCCGCGACACAAGCCTGTTCGCTCTACCAGACCTCCCAAAGCCCATCGCATCGTCCCCCTGGCCTCTCCCAGGTCAGCAACCTCACCCCTCTGACACTACTCCGCTCCCCACTCACTCCTGACCCACGTGTATCCTGTTTGCGTGGGCTTGGACGGTTTCAATCGCTGGTTCTCATTTCAAAATGGAAAATGAGGGCTGGGGAGAAACAAACGCTACTGACAGAGGAAGGCTAGGAGAAATGGAAGAGGTGGGAAGAGATGTGGGGCAACCCCTTCTGGAAACACCTGCTGCAAGCGACCCCCTCACCAGTGCTCTCCATGAAGCTCCGGGGAGGTACCGTCACCTCTTGGCTCTGGAGGAGAGGGGATATCCTTAACATCACTTCTTAAGGTATTTTGGCCAAGCATCCGGTCCCCTCTTCCTCTCCCTGAGTTCCTGTCCCCTGCAATGAGCGATGACCTCAGCTCGCTCAACGGGTTGTTGAATTCAGAGGTATGAGACCTCCCCATGGTCCCTTCTGGGCCAGTGAGCTACTTGGTTCCTTTCCTAAATCTGGAAATAACCTGTTATTTCAGAAGATCCTTCCCAATCTTGAAATTAGCGTCCTTGAGAGTGCTGTGTTTGCTGCTTTGACTCATATAGCCCTTTCCTCCTCCTGCCCCAGCCTGGAAGGGTCTTAGCCCCTAACTTAACTACAGGTTGATGGGGTGCTATGAGGTTGCAAAGAACTGGAGGGTCTCCAGTTGAACAGGTCCTCCCTGGAGGAAAACAAAGCTTTACACAGGGTGGGGACGTTTTGCCACTCCCTGCCTTCTCACCTCTTCCTGGTGTATCTCAGCAATCCATTTCCATTGCCCTCTATCCCTCAAGCTTACTTTGGGGGGCATCTCTGTCCCTGGAGGTACTCTGAGCATCTGTTCCCTTGACAGCACAGTCCCTGAAAGAGATGCCTTCCCTGATCCTGAAAACATCCCTGTTGTAACCTCCATCCAGCACACATCATCACTGATCTCCCCTTCCTCTTCACCCCCTTCCATGTTCCCCTTCCCAGCCCTGCACCCGGACAGGAGTGACAGCACCCAGGTCTGTTCTGCAGCAGAACGTGCCTCCGTCCCTGGCTCCAAGATACACCAGCCCCTGGATGTATCCTACTCCCTGGGAGCACCTTAGATTCATGATTCCCAGCCCTCCTGCCTTTGGCAACCTTACTCCCACCACCACCTGCCCCAGGAAATGCTGTTCAATACGAAGAGCAGCAGTGCTGGATCCTGCTTCCACATCAGCATTTATCTCATGCCGGGCTTCATCCCTCAGTGTCCAACACACATCCTCAAACCTTTTGTATTCTGCATAAACATCTTTGCCCAGATCTTCTAAAGGGCCGGGCAAGAGAGGAAGCAATAGTCTACAAAGAGCATGAAACCTTTGTGTCATGGTCTTATCCACTCGTCCTTCATGGATGCCGACAAGTCTGGCTGTGCGACACTGCACGAGGCAGGGGCCGCACAGGGAGCAAACCAAGATATGTGGGGTCCGAATGTGCTGTGAAAGGCCAACGTGTGTTGGTAACAGATGCAGAGCCCTGATTTGCTTCTTCCCGAGCTTCCGATTTCCAATCTGGGTCCCACAAAGCATCCCACAGGCCACCCCACACCTGCAGCATCAACCCCATAACTGGAAGCCCACGGACCACCCACCACAGCTTTCCCTGCCGGGCAGAGCTGGGTTCCTGGGTCCACATACAGGGTGTGAACGTGGTGCATCCTGGAGGAAGAGCAGGTGCAGATAAATTTGGAGCATAAGGAGGCGGAAGAGGACTCGAAGCCTGGTGGAAAACAGCTGCTGGTGCCAGGGTAGCTCAGAGAGAGCAGCAGCAGCAGCACGGCGCAGGGCAGGGTCGCAGGAGCTGGGGGGAGGCTCGAACGGGGAAAGGCGGGGGTGAAGCCGGTGAAGAGCATCCGGAGATGTAAGTGAGGTCAGGTAATTCCTCATATAGCAGTTCCTGCGCCACTCTGGGAACAGACAAACAAGGCCTTCCTTCCTCCCAGCTTCCTCCTCCTCGGCAGCTCTCCTTTTCAGGAGCAGCAGCTGGCTGGTCCGCTCCTCCCGCATCGCTGGCTGCATCCCTCGGGGTGACTCACCTGGTCCTTGCTGTGCTCTGTGGCTTCACGCCTCCCTGCCCCACCACAGGCAGCGTGGGCGGAGAGGTCCCAGTTCCACATAGGGCAATCACCCACTGGTTGTGACCCAGGGTGGTCCAGAGCAGCCTGG
>VZSZ01007846.1:347355-366180 GCA_013398815.1 Ibidorhyncha struthersii
CAGCACCGTGAGGTCGCGGCTGCTATTTTAGGCTGGGAAAGCCCAGGAGAATGGACCTGACATCTCCCTGCAAAGCCGAGATGGGCACTTGACCAGGTGTCAGCTCCAGCGCTGGTGAGCCCGGGCGGCGGTGCTATTTTAAGGATGTATTCTTTCCCTCTGCTGGGGCTATTTTTGGAGGCTGAGTGGGTACCAAAAGGACCCGGATATGTCGCAGATAAGGGGCCGATGACATTTTGGCGCTTGCGTTCCAGCCACAAACACTGCTCGTGAAGGCAGGCCCTGGGAATAGCAGTGCTCCCGCCAGCAGCAGCATCCTGGCCGCTCTGCCCTCGCCGCAGGCAGCAAGGTAGGGGTGCTGTGAGCTTCCCCCCCAGCAGTGCCACCCTGCACAGCTCCGCAGTCCCCAGTGCTCTCCCAGCTGTCAGTAGTGCCCCGCAGCAGCACTGAGCCTCATCGCGTCGCTGATGGGAGATCCTCTGGAGCGGGCAGTACACGTGCCATGGGGATGGGGTTATGGACTAAGGGGGTCTGCATCTGATGGGGCTGCAACAGGTTTTGCTCCTCAGCCACAGAAGAATCTGAGGTGCGGGTGCTGCCCCCTGCAACACAGAAAAGGCGTCTGTGGTATACGTCATTTTCTTGGAATTAGGGGTACGGGGACTGGATGGAGGGAATTTCCTTGGCACAAGTGTGTCAAGGTGAAGGCTGTGAACACTGTTGTCAACTCTGCACTGCTGCACACAAGGCCAGGGCTTAGCGAGCTCTCCAGTCCAGCCTGGCTGGGACACCCGCGTCTTGCAGGTCCAGTGGCTGGGAGACCCATGGGCTTTGCCCCATGTGAGGAGAGCAGTTTCACACCCCAGAGCCATGCAGACAGACATCCCATTGAGGCTGATCTTCCCCAGGGATGAGAGGCCAGGGCCAAGGAAGAGCCCTTGGCACTGCTGACCCACACCTTCAAGAGAGGAAGCACATGGGGCTTCCTTGGGACCTGAAAGGTGCAACAGATGGGGATGTGGACGGGGTGGCTTGTGACTCTGTGAGGCAGAGGCTTGCACACTCTTCCTGGCCCTGGGTGAGACCGGCGGCCAGGCCCCCTGGCCTTTTTACTCAAAGTTTCCATTTGTGCCCATGGGACAGAGGGCCCATTGTGCGTGCAGGGAGCGGGGACAGCCCCCCTGGCATTTCGGGGTGGTGGGGGAGAGAGCTTTGAGACAGCAGTGAGGCTGGCGCCCACGCCACCACTGCGCGCTGCTCTATTCCCACAGCTGCCCTCGCTCCGCCACGCCAGCCAAAGCTCCCACAGCTGGGGCCGGGATAGAAGGCATCCCTCTGGGTTGCCCTCCGCAGGGCTTCTCCATGCCAAAAACATCGGTGTTGTCTTATAGCTGCCTCCTGTCCCCACCCTGGGATCCCCCAGTCTTCTTCCACCCCACAGTTCGGAACAGGGGGCTCGGGCTGGGAGAGACAGAGGCACAACGTGTCGGAGGGGCAGGAGCTGTGCCATAAGCTGGGACTGAGACAACTTGTTCAAGCCGTCTCCAGCGCAAGCCTGTGCATAAGCCCTTCTGAATCTCCGTCTTTGTTCCCCTCGGTGGCGTCAGCGCCTCTTCGTTCCCTCCAGGAGATGATTCTGCTTCCGTCGCTGCCGTTTCCTGTGTTTCTCTCTCCCCCCTCGCTCCTGTAGAGTCAGGCAACACCGGCACAAAAACAGGATTCGAGCTGCTGGAGAATTACTCTGATAACAATGACCAAGGAGACAGTCAGCTGGACGGGACCTTCCCAGGAGCCAGACCAAGCGGGGCCCCCGGCCAACTCATGCCAACCTTTGGCACCCCCTCTTCCCCATCTCCTGGAGCTGCTGGTGCACTGGGGGGATTTCAGGCAGGGGAATAAGCAGCCAGAAAGGGGAAATCCTGGGTGACTTGCTGCCCACCAGCAGGTCCGTCCATCCCCATGCCTTGCCCATGGTGGCCGGGCAAAGTAGCTCTGACCATCCCTGCAACAGCTCCTGTCCCCACCAGTGATCAGCAGAGCAGCAGGGACCACGCTGTGGTCTCTCTTGCCAACCCAGCTCCATTTCCCAGGGGACAGAGCGTTTTCAGGGAGCAGTCAATGGCAATTGCAATTCGGTTTCATCCGTCGGCAGAGGTGAAGACATCTCTGGCTTGCAGGCAGGACTGAGGGATATAGTGCCTGCAGACACGCTCCAGTACAGCAGAAGCCTTGGACCTGAGTGTCCATCAATCTGCCCTGGGCATGCCCGAGGGAGTCCTGGGATTGCCTAGCATCCCAGATGGACATCTGAAATTCAGGGAACCCTCACCCATGGCTCAAAATCCTCTCCTGGATCTAGCTGTGCTTCTGGAGGAGGTCCCATCCCTGGCTGCTTGCGACTGCCACCCGCCAAGGAGCTGCCACCCTCCCAGCACGCTGGTGGAGCCATGGGGGGAAGCATTGTCCACTTTGCTTTGTGCAAAGCCGCTGGTGCAGGGGGAGAAGGGGCCTGAGTGAGCCCGGCTGACGTGGCCTGAAGCAAGCTGGGAAGCGCATGCACAGACTGATCCAGTGGCAGGTCGGGAGGCAGCAACAAGCACTGGGAAGGAGCCACAGAGCGCGAGCACAGCTGGAGCCTGAAGACAACACGTCTGTAGCCTCGCACTGGCTTGTTGAACAAGCCGGGTCCATGCAAGCGCGGGAGTCTGCGCTGCCCTCCCCCTCGCAGGTGCTCGTTCACCCCTAACCGAGCGCTGCCTTCGCCTTGCACGGCGGGGACCGGGAGCTTGGGGGGCAGCAAAAACTGACTCTGGGTGGCAAAAGTCACCCCAAGCGACATTCCCTCCTGGAAACCACACTGCCATGCTCCACTTTAATGGGGCACCCGCTTCCCACTGGGGCTGTGGGTGTCTTGAAGGCGGTACAATGCAAGAGATGTCCTGGAGATGGAGGAGCTCAAAGAAGTCCTGCCTGCTGCAACACTCAGCGAATGCCAGCCTTGCAGAGCAAAGCTAGAGCAGGATGTTGTCTCCAGCCTTACTGGTCCCTCCAGCCATAGCCCTGACCTTGCTGCTCCAAGGGGAGATGACCACTGCCCTACCCTGTAGCTGCCCAGCAGATGCACAGGACCTTGGAGCAACTGGTGGGACCAAGGCCAACCGTAGGCGTGAGTCTGTCCCGCTAGGACCAGGGGGTTGTAATCCTCCAGTTACCAGCAGTGCTGCTGATCTGTAAATTCCCGACGAGGGAGGAAAAGCTGACTTTTGGCCAACACAGGAGGTCTCTGACCAACAGAGGCAGGAAATAGCTACGGTGAGCGAATAAATAAATGGTGCAACTGTAGCTCTGCCTTACATGGGCTTCATGGGGAGTTTTCCTTTGTTTTTCAGGTTGGCTATTTATACCGTGGAGTGTGAAAATGATGTCAGCGAAACTTCTGCTCTTTGCCACAAAGAAAACCAGCCCCAAGAATTTCTGAAGGGCTGAGAGACCTCCTTGGGCAGCAAACTCAGAGGCTGTTTGCAAGGGTGGCAGAGCCAGCAGGAGACCTCAGCTGCTGTACAATTCCCAAGGAGTCCTCTCTGCTTCCATGCACCCAGCTTGGGGGACCAGTTCTCCCAAACCCACCTAGGATATAGCTCTGCCCCTGTAAAAGTCCATCTTGCCTCCCATAACCCCTTACCAGAACATCTCCAACTCCCTCCCAGCCTCCCCTTTCTCACTGTCTTTCTTTTTTGCCCCCTTTTTCTCTATCCCGTTCTGCATCATAGCCCTTAAAGTTTTCAGCTCCAGCCTGCTCAGCCTGGTGGTGTTGCCCCAGGTCTCCCTTGGGGGACAGGGGAAGAGGGTACAGGGTGTCCCTCTCCTTGTGGGGCTTTGCTGCTCCCCTGGGAAAGCCCAAGAGATATTTTGGAGACCTGAGCTCCCAGCCAGGTCATCCCCATGCTCACATGGGATGGGAAAGCCCTGATTCAGCCCAGAATAGAAAGGTCCACCAAGTTCAAGCTGAGCCTGCTTGGCAGTGGATGGCGGGCAGCAATGGCCACACTTCAGGAAAGGAGAGGAGGAATAGACCCTTCCTTCTCACCATGTTTGTCCCCTGCAATTAGGAGCAGCGATGATAAGCCCACACCAGCCGCTTGACAGCCAGCGAAGCCTCAACTGTCAGCCCCAGTGCCTGCAGGGTGGGAAGGGAAAAGCCAATATGAGTTCAAGGGTTGCCGGTGTACTTGAGACAAGAAAAACTCCTGCTGGTGACACATGCATCAGGTGTTTCCAGACGATAACAAAACCTGCCTGAGGTCATCGATATTTAATTAGCAATGGGCTTGGTTAAACATTATCCCGGGGGCAGGAGGGAGGGGAAAAGTGCTGAATTGAAGAAAAAGATTTAACTCTTTGCAGAGAAAGGAGAGGAAGAGGGAAGGTTGCCTACAAGGAGAAGGCATCTCCATGGCTGGACCCCATTGGACTCTGACATTAGGCTGGCTGGAGGGGAGGAAAAGCTTTGGGGTACACACCTCTCTTGGGACTTTGAGAGAAAGAGGTGCTTTGTCCTGTGGAATCAAAATGATCTCCGTGCTCCTGCACCCCAACAGCTCCAGGGCAGCCAAGCATGGCTGCTGGAGCAAAACGCTGGCGAGTGGCGAGGCCGGCAGCTTGTCCGGTTTCCCCACCGGAGCCCTCCCGGGCTGTGGCTGTGCTGGTGGCTGGGGCACCACACTGCTTTCTCTCTGATGGCTGAGTCACAGCCCTGCTACCTGTGAGGGTTTGCACCTGGTCCCGGCTTCGCCGCCGTCTCCACCATTTCCTCCGGCGGCTGAGCCCCTGGCACCCATCCCATGCCCCGGCCCTGGGGAGACCCGGCTCAGAGCCACAGGGGGAGAGGGAGGAGGAGAAGGGAGGCATGATAGGGGAGGCTTACCTAGGGTTTCCCTTTGAGAGGAAGGCTTGGGTTGAAGAAGAAGGGCTGCTGAAGGCTTGGAGTGGGGGGGGATGTGTGCATTTTGACACCCCAAGAAGAGCCTGACACCCTGGTGCACTCCAGGAGGAGGTGCTGTGAAGGTCTGGCTCACTCTGGGGCGCAAGAAAGCGAAGCAGCATGCAACGGAGGGGGAAAGACACCTTGTCACCAGGGGAAAGGAACCACCTTGGGGCTGCAGCTTTCATATCCTCACATTCCCTCCCCAACCTTGGCTGGCGCTGGGCAGGAGGAGCTGTGTGTATGCAGCAAGGGAGGGGGCCAGGCTGTGCACAAGGAGCCACAATTAACGGAGCTGGAGCATCCTGGTCTCCGCAGGTGTCACGTATGGTTGCGAGGGGGGAGCTGTGGACCCTGAAGTGGGGAGCCGGCACCCGACTGCATAGGGTGAAGGGCTGCCACGACACCTTGGCGGGGAGCAGGGCAGGACCTAGGTGAAACCGCACTGAAATCCCGCTAGCACCCATCCCGCTCCATCCTTCCCCGGCCCCTCGCTGTCCCCCCACTGCTCCTTGCCACCTCCCCTCCTCCAAAATCCCCTCTTGGCTGCCCCGAACCTGACACCTGTAATTACCCCGAGATCACAGGGACCTGCTGAAAGAAAGAGCGTGAGCCAGGCCGGGGGAGGGGGGGGGAGACACATGAAAAGCAGCCGCAGCCCTGCTCGCAGCCAGGCCCCCACCGCGCCAGCAGCCCCCCGGCACCGGGGACACCTGTGAAAGGCACTTGCTGGGAGAGGGGAGCGGGAACATGCTGGGAGATGGAGAGGACAGCATAGTCCGACTTGGGATGTGGCCAGCGGCAACTCCTTCCGACTGGCCGGCATCCCCGGGGTCTGCTCCTGCCCCCAGGGAAGCCCCTCTCGGAGGGGAGGAGGGCAAAGCTGGGCCAGTATTTGCCCACCGCCCCCTTTGCTTGCCGGTGGCCAGGTGCCAGGGGTATGGTCCTGCTCCACCCCAAGCAGAGCCTGAGGGACAATTGGCCTTTGCTGGTGTTTGGTGTCACCTCTCCAGGGCTGCTGCACACTGTCCCTCCTGCATCCCCGGCAGTGGTGGCGGTGGCCTCCCAGTGGTGTGCCCCCAGGAGGGATCCCCAGAACAAAATGGCCTTTGGGGAAAGGGTCTGTGCAGACCCCCAACATGGCAGCATGGCAAGAGCCTGTGGCTGGGGTGGGGGCAGCAGCAGGAGGTGCCCACAGCAGGCATGTCCCCCCCCCCCCCTCTGCCATCACCACCACCTACCCAGCACAGCCGTACTGCGCTCCTAGGACCTCACCCTCCCCTTGTCCCTGCTTGTCACCAGGGCCAGGCACCGAGGAAGAGGAGGGAAGTGTGGGACAGAGAAATAAACTGCTGGGCACCTTCCTACTGTCCACTTGCCAGGAGCAAGTGTACTCCTGCTTTCTCGCCCCCAGCCGCGGTGACATCCATAAGCACAGCCTGCACGCCCCGCACGGGACCCATCAGACCCTGCGTGGGTCCTCAGTGAGGTCCCTCAGAAGTGGGAGAGGGAATGAAGCTGAGACAGGGAAGGGGCTGCAGTCCTGGTTCCCCTGCACCCCTCACCCACGAACTCTGAAAATGGAGGAGGGGGGGAAAAATGAGAAAATCCCCCATTTTGGGGTAAAAGGAACAGCAGCAGTGACCTCCTCCCCACCCCCAAGTCTTCGAGTGAAGGAAGATACTGCAGCCCTGGGCAGGGCGGAGCGGCAGATACAGGGATTTCATCCGCGAGGAGCGAGGAAATGTCCCAGAGCTGTTTGATCTTATTGTATGGAGGGAAGCGGGAGTGGGCGTCCAGCCTTGCTGGAACCAAACAAAGATTATAAATACCTCCCGCCATCAACAGCTCCTTGCCAACCTGGCCCGCCGGGGCCCCGGTTGCTGGATGATTCCCAAGGGGAAAAATGAACTTTGGTTTCCATCCAGCCCTCAAACGCGGTGGCAGATAGGAGCAGTGCGCACGGCAGACGGCTCCAGCCATAAAGCTGGGGGGGGGATTTGTCTCTGCGGGAGGATGTGCGCAGGGAGAGCTGTGCAGAGCAGGAATGGCCCTCGTTGGCTTAATTCTCTACTGCCACTGGTGTCAATGAAGTAGTTAAAAAATATATATTTAAAAAGCCCTGTGGTGGGATGGCTTGGCATGAAATGATGCCTCAGCTCAGTGACAGCTTCTGAGAGGTGCCCCCATGTCCCTTAGGGGACCAGGCTGGATCCAGGCATACACCTTTTCCCGCTGCAGTCCTTCAGTTTGAATTTGATGCCATGTGTGCCACCGAGAGCGCTGCCTGGCATTGGGGTGCTTTGGTCGGGGGCTGACCCTGGCTCTGCCTCTGGAGTAGCATCTGGGAGTCTTGGGGACCCCAGCACAGCAGCTGTCCCCTCCAGGAATGGAGGGCAGCCCTGGACCACATTTTGGGGAAGTTGGGACGAGGTAGGAGATAAATTTACTTTTCTCCGCTCTGCCTGGCAGCCACCGCAGAAACACGTGATTCCCCCATGCCGTGCTTTTGGGAGGGGATGGTGTCAGACTTCCCAAAACTCATGTGGGCTCCTCTAAGTCCTATGCCTGGTCGGGGAGCAGCACTGCACCAGGACCACTGACACCCAAAGGCGGGGAAGCCATGGTGGCCATGGGGATGGGGGAGCTCAGGGTGCCGGCGGGGCTGTGGTCCCGGAGCAGGGCTGTCCACCACCCCTTCGCCCCATGCAGGGACCCATCTGCCCCCTGCATCCATCCCCCCCGGGTCCCACAGGCACTTCTAAGGGTTGGTGAGAAGCCAGAGAGTTGTCAGGTATGAAAGCAATCCTCGGGCCGGGGAAGGAGGCGGGGGACGACTGCAAATCAAACGCACGCCACGCTCGGAAAAGCCCAGCGGAGCTGCTCCGGTGGAGACGCTGCCGTTCGGCGTGTGAACCCGGCTGCGGCTCCCCCGGGGCACCTTCGGCAGCCCCTCTCCCCCACGGAGCATACTTGAACCTCCCCGCCTGTCACTGGGATCAAAGGCGGGGGCCGGGGCGGCAGGCAGGGGTGTCAGCTGGGCCGCTTGTGAAGCTGATTGCGGGAGCCAAGACCTCCGACTTGAACCTGCTTTTTCCCTCCCCCCCGGGGTGTCCTCGCACGCTTCTAACGTCTCCGCTCCAGCGTTGCAGCTGCATCTCGTTTCATCTCTGGCAAAGGAAAGAGGCAGCACCAAAGCCAGATGCGCCCCAGGAAGGCTGGAAAAGCAACCCACATCCCCCTGGGAACACCAGGTCACAGCCCCTGCACCGCTGGCAGCTGGGGAACATTGGGTGCCAGGGGTGAAACCCATCCTCGCTTCCCAGCCGCAGCCCTCCCGGCACCAGCTGGGACGGGGCACATTCCCACGGTGCCCGGTGCTATTTCGGCAGGGTCAGGGCTGTGCCTGTCCCCCCCACGGGCTCATGGGCTGGTCCCAGCATCACCGCCGGGGCGCGGGATCTTTTCTGGTGGGAAGGTCGTTAGCCATTTTGGAGTGGGGAAGGTACACACAGGGAGCTGTGCGGGAGAGACGACTGCTGAACAGAAAAAGCTCAATGTTAAGAGAAGGTGGTTTAAAAAAAAAAATCATAACCCCCCCCAAAACAGTTTCTGGGCTCTCAGGAGCTGCTAGACCCATGTGTAACCTGCACTGATTGCTGCTGCCTGTTGCTCTGGGGACTGTCCCCAAAGCAGAGGACAGAGGCCCTGCAGGATTGGGCAGGGTGGGGGGACAAGGGCTGCCGGGTGGACACAGCCATTCGGAGCAGGAAGCTTTGCCGAAGCCCAGTGTCCCCCAGCTTTGCCCCCCACCAGCACGGCTTTGCAGGGACCTCCCAAGCCTGGATCCCCAGAGCTCCCCAGCAAAGTGCCCGGGAGGCATCAGGGAGCCCTTGGAGGGGCCGAGAGGGACCACATAGCCCCGGGTGACCTGGCCTCAGCTAAACAGAGTTTTCTCCAGACCAGCCCCACCAGCCAAGCCCTTGGGGACAAGTGTCCCACACAACATCTACAGAGGGAGGAGCGCCACCTCCTGACACCGGACTCCCTCTTGTCCCCAGGATTCCACGACGGATAAAGGATTAAAAACTGCTTTTGGGTTGTTTTTTTTCCCCCTCTCATCCACTGTTTTGTCAGTCAGCAACCATTGCTTCAGGAATAAACAAACTCAAGTCTGGGTCTCAAGCCAAAGCAGCCCCTCCCGCTACCGATGCACCAAGCATCTTCAACAAGGACAGCCTTTCTTCAGGACTGCTTCCTCCTAATTAGGTGCTAATTTGACTAAAAGTTCCCTCCACTGCCATTGCCACTTCAAAAATACATTCACCAGCTCCCCAGCCTCCACTGGAGCTCCCACCACGAGGTGTGATTAGATAAAACAAGGTGCTTTTCTGGATTTTCATCAAGATGGTGCACAGCTCATCATGGATGCTCATCCCAGTTTATTCTGATAATCCCAGTTCCCTTGGATGCCTCCAACTGGTTCGATCAAAACTGCAGTAGCAGACAGGGCTGGCTTGGAGCCACACGCTTGCTAGCCGGCACATACACACTTTAAATCAGCCAACTCACCGCCACGTGAGAAGACCACCTAAGGGGTTTCTAACAGGCAGGAAAACCTCACTCTTCAGAGCCACTCGTAAAACTGCAGCCTCGAGACGGACAGAGGTTGGAAATTCCACTTTCCTGTATCGGAGAAATACTAATTTAAGGCTCTTCTCTGCCTACCTGCTGATTTGAGACTGGATTGGGGGGGGGGGATATGAAATAAAATTAGCTGGTGAGACCTCTCTTGTTACACTTGGCTGAAACCAGCCAGCAGGTTCATGTGTTAAAGGAGGCTGACAGGGAGCCAGCCAGCTTGTGCAGTCATCGAGTCTGGTTTCTAGGGAAACAAGGTAAATGTTTTCCCTCCTTCTTGCCACCTTTTAACTCTTAGAAGGTTCTTACGCATCACCACAGGAAATATTCTCTACATCCACCTTTCTCTGAGCAAATAGCATCACATTGGGTCCAGGTCAGAGCAGCGCTGCACATCAGTATGTAGATCTGGAGGGTTATTGCCTCAATCACCGCCATGTCTCCAATTATGGTCAGTGAAAGACACACCAGTGCAGTTACCTAAATTTACACGAGCCTTCAGTCAGGCTACAGACCAAACGCGAGTGATCTCACTATTGCGGCTGGAGGCAGACAAGCCCTCAGGGCCTCTGCTGCCTTTCTTGGTATAAGGACTCCCTTAACCGCAATGCTTCTGTCTGGACTGGTGCTGTACACAGATCTGGTCCCCTGCACAAGCGCTCCATCTCCTCTGCCCTTCACCAGGAGACCAGACCAGGAGACTGGGCTGGAAACACCGGCCAAACTGTCTCCCCAGCAGCCAACAGAGTATTTTGAGCCACACGGTAACACACCAGCAGCACTTGTAGCTCTCCTTCCTCCTGGAGGGTGGGATGCAGAAGAGTCACGCTCCTCCCCTCCCCCAGACACAGCCTTTCTGCTGGGATGGGAAACAGATTCAGGAATACCCAGCTACCACGGGGTAGGAATTCATCACCTCACCTGCTGCTCTCAAGGGCAGCAACAAGCTGCATTTGCAAACAGTGTGCAGGTCACATTCCCTTGGTCATACAGAAGGAAAACGGAGCGTTTCCACAGCAACAGCCAGCATCAGCCACCTACCTAAAATTTAGCCATGTTTCAAGTAGTTTCATTTATTTTAAAACCAGTTTGATTCAAAGGAGCTCTCAAGCCACCCAGATGAGGATTAATACGTGGAATAATACCTCTGCAAACTGCAAACACATTTAGGGCTCCTGCTGCTTTACTGTTTCACACAACCAAACAGATAAGCCTCGCTCTGCCCCGAAATCTTTACCCTCTGAAAACAGCAATGGCAGCTTCTTTCTCCTTACAGGAGCCCTGCTGCGAGTTGGATGCTCATGAATTTGAGCTTTACTTGCTGCTTGTTTGGTTGGTCCCACCCACAGGGCCTGCAGTGACAGTACTGGACTTGAGGCAGCTATGTATAAACCAAGAGGCAAAGTTAATTTCTTTAAAATATTTATTTTTTGGTCTGAGAGCACACAGGCCACAGGACACAAGACCGTTCCACACATTAAGCTGTCTCCTCTTTTGCAATACGATCTTTCTTGAGTGGTCCCTGGAAAAAAAAAAAAAAAAAAAGATAAAAACCCTATGTAAGCAGCAGCCAAAGACCACATCACATCACAAGTACAATGCTGCAAAGAAATTAAGGCAAAAAAGTCCTCAATGTTGGAAGCCCTTTGGAAATCCCAAGCGCCATCCCCACAGCTACAGGTTTTGGAGGAAAACTGAACTCGGCACAGCCACACTGCACTACACCGATGACTTCAGCTGTAACAGAGAAGAAATGCTGGTGCCACCTTGTGGGGAAGCTCCTGCGCAGCCCCTGAGCAGCTGAACCACTCTGACCCAGCAAGGGCCCCGCACACAGGACTCGACCTGCTTTCTCCAGCAAGTGACAAATTGAGAATGCCACCCACAGCCTGTGGAGAACACCATTGTCCAGAGCTGCTCTCAGAAGAGATGCAGTGCAGAGCCACTCCCCACGGGTGTCAGATACTGCACAGCACTTGTTCCACGCCTCCTCACCCAAGGGCTTGTGCCCAAACATGGCAATGCCCCTCAGGCACCAAGTGCTGTCACAGGGGAAGCGAGACCCCAGCCCCTTCTCTGGTGAAGATCAAGCTGGCAGGACAAACCGTCCTGACTGATGCTATACACTTCCATTTCACACAAGTTTTGGCCCTGCGGCAGCCCAAAGGTCAAGCTGCCAACTGCCATCAGCTGAAAGACAATACAGAGATAACAAAAGATGAAGTTGCCAGCTTCAGAAAGTGTCCTTACCATGAAAGCCTTCTTCTCTTCAGCTGTCTGGAAGCGGCCATGACCAAATTTGGAGGTTGTGTCAATGAACTTCAAATCAATCTTCTCCAGTGCCCGGCGCTTGGTCTGCACAAGCAGGGACTACAAAAGATACACCGGGTCAGTACGCAGCAGCACCCATTCTGCCAGCCAGTATGCAGTACTTCTTATCACCTCCATGGCTGACACCTCCTAAGTCACTCTGACCTCACACTTCTGCTATTATGTGCAAGCAGCACTCGCCAACAAGCCAGCCTGCACCTTCGGCCTTCAAGGCTCACACCACCAGGCAAGCCCAAGTCTACCTGCCAGTGTCCTTAACGATCCACAAGAATTCCCAACCCTAAAGCACACCCCCTTCACTACAAACAGCCCTGGACCGAATTAACTGGGGAAAGGACCTCATGCTAGGGAAGTGATCATCCCCCTGTACTCTACACTGGTGAGGCCGCACCTCGAACACTGTGTTTGGTTTTGAGCCTCTCCCTACAAGAAAGACATTGAGGTGCTGGAAGTGTGTCCAGAGAAGGACAACAAAACTGGTGATGGGTCTGGAGCACAAGTCCTATGAGGAGCAGCTGAGGGAACTGAGGTTGTTTAGCCTGGAGAAAAGAAGGCTGAGGGGAGACCTTATCACTCTACAACTACCTGAAAGGAGGCTGTAGTGAGGTGGGGGTCGGTCTCGTCTCCCAAGCGACGACAAGAGGAAATGGCCTCAAGTTGCACCAGAGACTTTCAGGATGGATATTAGGAAAAATTCGTTCACTGAAAGGGCTACCAAACCTTGGCACAGGCTGCCCAGGGAAACGGTTGAATCCCCATCCCTGGAGGTATTTGAAAGGTTAATGGTTGGACTCGATCTTAAAGGTCCCTTCCAACCTAGACAATTCTATGATTTGACTCTCAAGGTCATTAATACAAGAAGGGTTTGTGTGCATGTGTCCAACAACAGTGTTCTAGGCTTTTCTTTCTAGCTGGCTACATGAATCCCCATGGCAGCAAGCAACAACACCTGTACCAGAGGCAGTGGGGCTAGCTTAAGCTGTTCCAGCCCATTTGACAGCAGGCTGCGCTACTCACCTTGCGCAGGGTTAGGACTCTCTTCTTGGTCCCAACAACACACCCTTTCAGCATGATGAAGTCATTGGTCACCTCACCATAGTGGACAAAGCCTCCCTGAGCAATGAGAAAACAATTAGTGTTCTGTATAAAATGGGACCAGCAATCACACCTGCCTACAGCTTCGTGTTCTCACAGCACTTCTGGGTCTCAGCCATTCCCACCTTCATCAAAATCCCATTTCCAGTACTACCTTTTGCTGGTCAAGTTTCTTGATACAGCTTTTTACTTGCTGCTGTTAGATTTTTGCTATGAACAGCAGCAACAAGAGGAGGCCGATAAAACAGCAAGAGCTGCTCCCCCTGCTAAGTTATTCCTTATTTACAAGTATCATCTCTAGGTTTGTAACATCTCTCTCTACTATTGCCACATATCAAATGCAATTAGCAAGTTATACAAGTCAGTACTGAGAATGACTAAGCAACACCACCTCCCACAGCAGCTGAGTTTTATCTCCAGAGCTCTTCATTCAGTAATTTTGCGACTTATACCAGGCCCATTTGCCTCTTCGGATTGCAGCTCACAAGCAGATTCTCTCCATAGAGCTGCAACAACTCACCAGAGGGTTAATGCTCTTGTCAGACAAGTCATAATCAGTTGATGCATTGTTTTTGATCAGCTTTCCATCCTTGATTTGGTAACCCTGGCCAATCTTGTAGATCTAAAAAAGTCAAGAATTTCTACTTAGCAAAAGGTAGGAAGGAGAAAGGGCCTGTCTTCAGTCAAAAAGCAAACAATTCTATGTAAGGTTGGAGAAAAATGTCTGTTGTGCTTTGAAAACACGTGGCCATATGAGAATTCTGTGGTTATTCAAGATAATGGACTGCCCCCGAGATGGCATTCAAAAAGAGCAAAACATTCAAAGCAACACTCCACTCTATTCACTGCCATGCAGTGAGTGACCCCAGCCAGCTCCTGTTTCCTCCCAGCAGTTCAGAGACACAAACCTTCTTATTGATTTCAGTCCGATGGTGATACCCCTTCTGACCAGCCCGGGCCACAGAGAAAGCCACACGAGCAGGGTGCCATGCACCAATGCAGGCCACTTTGCGCAGACCCCTGTGAGTCTTGCGGGGCAGCTTTTTGGTGTGCCAGCGGCTGGTAACACCTGAAACAAGAAACAGTGTTGCTAACTTACTGTCAAGCTGAGGCGTCACCAAATTGTTCAACTAAAGTTTAAGCCACCTTTCAAGCTGCTTCCCCCGGCAACAAGAGCGAAGTCCAGACCCAGCACCCCAGGAATTAACCACATTTCCTGGTGGAAATCCAGGAAACGATGTGGAAAACCATATCACCCTGCCCCTGAACCACCCACGCTCCCTCTCCAGCTGTCCCTGGGTTGTGTTCTCAGAAGGAAGGCAGCATGGAATGACTCCTCATGGATGTCAGGCGCTGTGCCCAGCGCTCATTCCATGGTCTCATCATTGAACCGTGACAGCAGTATGGATTTGCCTCCTCAGCTCTTAGCCCATACACTTGTGAAAGCTCAAGCTTAGGATTTCATTAAAATCTGTATCCCAGTCACAAAGAGAACTTCCGTGTTTACCTTTATATCCCTTGCCCTTGGTGACTCCAATGACATCTATCATCTCATCCTGGCCAAATACAGTTGACACAGGTACCTGCTGTTCCAGCTTCTCCCGGGCCCAATCCACTTTCTCAGCAACAGTGCCACCATTCACCTGGATCTCCATCAGGTGAGACTTCTTCTGTCTCAGGGGAAGCAAACGCATCTAGGAAACAAAGGATGAAATTTAGCTCCTGCTCTTCCAAGATGGACCTCATTAACTAGCCCAGTAAGTATCATTCCAGTCATGGCCTCATCTGTTTTTCCTAACTAAACGTATCCTCTTCCAAGAGATGTAACATCAACATATTGAAGTAAAAGGCCCTACAATAAGGTGAAAGGCTGTGCTGTGGCTGAAGTGACAAGTCACAGTATCTGGAAGTTATATGCCACCCACACAAACACAGAATTAACAAGTGTTTCTAACCCCAGAGCCTCTAGCCAAACTCCGTCCAGAAAGGACAGGAGGTAACAAGGGGCAACAGTTATAAACTGAAAGAGGGAAGATTTAGATTAGACATCAGGAGGAATTTTTCCTGTCAGGAAGATGGCGAGACACTGGCACAGATTGCCCAGAGAAGCTGTGGATGCCCCTGCCTGGAAGTGTTCAAGGCAAGGTGGGATGGGGCTTTGAGAAACCTGGTCTAGGGGGAGGCATCCCTGCTCATGGCAGTGGGTTGGACTACATGATCTTTACAGGTTTCTTCCAACTCAAACCATTCCACGGTAAAGCCTGCCATGCTGAAGGACACTTTGGGTAGGGCCACATTTACAGTTACTTCTACTACCTTCAGCACAGAGGGACTGACATGAGTATTGACAGCAGCTGCAATACCACCTTTGCCATCTAGTACAGGAAATTCATTCCAGTAAAATAAGCAGCATCATAACTAGACATCTTATTGCACTTACAGACAACTCAAAAGATTTAATTGCATCTCCCAAGAAAGTCTGGCAGAGCACTGATGGCTAAGGGAGACTCCACCACACCACTCAGTGGTATGCCTCCTCCAGCTGAGCAAACGAAGCCATCAGAAGCCTCTGAGTGTCTGCTGTCCCTATAGAATGCAGCCTGAAATGATGCAGAACACACAACCCCTACAGCTAAATATTCAGCCTGTTAATTAAGAAAGCCCAAGTCTACACCGTATCAGCACAGGAGTCCAGAAAGTTCCCATTGTGATGCAGTCTTTTGAACTCTGCTTCAGAACCGCCAGCAGTTGCCGTCACGGCTCCTCAAGCATTCTGTGAGCACAGGCTTTGTACCGAATGAACAGCACTAGTGTTGGTATCATGCTTAACAGACAGCACGAGGCTGCAGGGGAGGGCAGAAATCTCCCTACAGAGATGGATCAAGCTTTATGCTCACTCTTAGTTGTTTCCACTGCACACCTCAGTCCTGCAGACACTTACCTGAGTGTGAGCCATGACTCTAATAACCTGGCAGTATTTCTTCATGCTATTGAAATCTTTCTCCAACTGCTTTTTGCCGTCCTCATCTTGCCATTTCTTGCAGTATTTGGTGAAGGCCTTCTTCTTGGACTTGTGCCTTCAGGAGCAGAGCAGAGACAAGGTTTGGCTAAGCCCTTCATCAATCCCCTGGGAAGTGGGGACGAGCGGAAGGAGCTGCCACCTCAGCTGGTTCCGGCTCATTGCCAGCTTCTAAGGACTCTTTTCCACTGGCAAGCGGAGCCTGGAGCTCATCAGACAGAGGCAAAGGTGCCATAGCTGAGCGGAGCTGCCATGAATTCCAAAGCACACTAACATTCACAGTACAGAAGACAAAAGACTGTAGAGAGATGTCGAACAATAACAGAAAAAACAGATCTTTAAAGCAATTGTCAGAAGACCGCTATCTGCTTCAGAATACCGTAATTTCCCCCCTTGTAAGCCCAAGCTATGCCCAACAGTAAGGTCGTTACTGTAACACCCTTGAGATCGTTACTGCTCTACTCTGACGTCTTCTCAGTCTGCAAAGTTCATAAACAGGCTGTAAGCTCTAGACACGCTGGAGCCACACTTGGGCAAACGCGCATACTTTCAATCACAACAACAGTGCCTGGAATAGTAATCAGAAATAACACTTGTCTTCCCCTTTCCCGAGAAAACAGGGCTACAGTCAGGACTCGACACTCAACAACAAGCGCCAGAGGCGATTTCCTTATGTCCGCCCGTCGAAGTATCATCACGTGTAGCCCATTAAGGAGATCTCAAGCAAAAACCAAAACTGCCATCCCCACACCAAGAAGGGCGTCAACTAACATTATGCTGCCACACTCCCAGAGCCATTCCTACAGCGTATCCCATTATTAGGCCAGTTCATCAAGGCCAAACACTAATTGCTGAAAGGCCTCTTCAAAAAGCTGTACCAGTGTAATCTGTGACCCAGCAGAAAAAGTAATCCACGGCATGAAATTAAGACAAGCAAAAGCCCTGCTCTCTTACCAGTTCTTGTAGAAGCGACGCTTACACTCATCACTGATGTGCTCAGCAAAGATGGTCTTGAAGCTGCGGAGACCACGAGGAGTCTGCACATATCCCACAATGCCCACAATGACCATGGGAGGAGTCTCCACTATAGTGACTGCCTCGACCACCTCTTTCTTGTTCACCTCTGGATGAAGACAGAAATACAGCACAATTAACACCAGCATCAGCTATTAAACATCATCTATCCTTTTGCACTCGCAAATCCTTCACAGGTAAGGTTACATGATTCAAGTTCTTTTCACAAAGGCAAAGATGACGCATGGTAAAGTGACCAACTCTAAGTTATAATTTAATGCCTTGAAAATTTTGAGGCTGGCTCAGCAGGAAGCACAAAGCCAGATAGGCACAGTGGATGGTAGCAAATAACAGAACCACATTCAGGACTACAAAATCGGAAAAAAAACGGCCAAAAGCAATTTAATTCTATCCACCCATCGAGGTCATCCTAAGTAGCCTGTTGCAGTGCTATGCATCTCAGAAACAGGACCATTAACAAGACAGACACTGCTAGACATGAAGTCTTGCTCACACTGAGGTGGGAGTGGTTTGGGTCCACTGAAGGACTTTGAACATGATGAAGTGAAGCTAGGACTAAAACCCACAGCTACTAATGAACAGGTCATTTTTTGCCACTCATGAAGAAAACTACCTCCTCTATTCACAGGAACGTTAATACATACTAGATCCAGGTCTGTCAACTTCACGGACAATGTGGGTCATGCCAGCTTTGTACCCCAAGAAGGCAGTGAGGTGGACAGGCTTGCTGGGATCATCTTTGGGAAAGCTCTTCACCTTGCCCCTGTGCCTGCTACTGCGTTTGCGGGGCAGGAAGCCCAGAGACCCATGCCTCGGAGCTGAGAACTTGCGGTGAGACTAGAGAGAGAGAAAGAAAATAAACACTTAGTGTTTGCTGTAGAGATTCACTTACACCCACTCAAGGGCCAAGGCCAATTCTCTTCTTGCCTTGAAACACGAATATTATGTAGATACAAAACATTTCACATTCTAGAAATTCTTATCCATATCAGCTGTTTGGCTTCTGAATTGTTAATAGTGTTAGATGAACATAATCCTCATGGCTGAACCGTGTCCCTCCTAGATTTCCTTGATAGCCCCTCCCTTTCAAGTGTATTTTAAGACATCACCAAGTCCCAGTCTAGGCAGGGAACCACACAAGCTGTAGTTTGGCCACAGCACGCCACCAGAATTTCAAAGCAGCCCTGCAGCCTAGAAAATGGAGAAGCACAGATAACCTTACACTATGTTTCAAGGAACCACTACCACTGTGAAAATAAGCATTATAAAAGAATTCCAGTTTGAAAAGCTGCAGTAAAACAGTACTGCAACAACCACCTTTGAGTCAGTCACTTTGGGTGGAAGCGCAGGGTTTTTTTCTAAGCTGTCCTCTTTAACTCCGAGCCCTGCAGCCTCCCTCTGCAACCTGAGAGCTGCGCTCTATCCAGAGGTCTCCACCCAACGAAGAATTACCCATCTAATCTGACACCCAAATTTTAAGAAAAATACTGTACAACTACAGACGGAGCTAACAACCAACACCTAAGAAATATGTCTCACTTTAAAAAAATGCCACTCGATACAAGCTGCCTTAAATAGCCAAGAGTTTTCCAGCCCCAAAAAGGCCTTTTCCCTGGGACCACGAATCTTGTGGCAGGGCCCAGCAGAACCAAATTCTGACACCTTCGCCTGGGAGCGACACCATCAAACACGAAACGCGACCCTACGGCGGGGAAGCGCAGCC
>VZSZ01007846.1:373341-392614 GCA_013398815.1 Ibidorhyncha struthersii
ATAAAAGCAGTGCCAGGTGGGGAAAATGAGGAGGGAAAGGGAAGGTGGCCTGCTGCTGGTGGTGGGGAGGCAGCCTTGGTGCCGCCGGCCGGGTGGGTGGATGGTGTCCCCTCTGGGTGACGTGACTCTGAGGGCGGCTGGAGAGCCCTGAGACAGCTGAGGATGTGATTAATGCAGGCAGTCTGTCTGTCCGTCCATCTGCCTGGGTTTGTTTACAGTACAGCACATGACGCCGGGAGCAGGCTGGCCGCGCCGGGGCTGCCGCTGGGCACTGGCTGAGGGGGTACGTGTGCCCCCTGTGCCCGGCCGGCTGGAGCCGAGCCAGCCTGCGCGCCTGGGGATGATGGACATGATGTGACCTACAAAGGCTCTCTCACCGCTAATCTCTGTGGCAGAATCTCCTCTTTCTCTCTCCCTCCCTCTTGGTCTGGTGGTGGGTTTTTTTTTTCTCCCCTTCATCCGAGCACTGCGGGATTTTGGCTTCCCAGAGGTGCCAGGTGAGGGAGAGAGAACAGGAAATATGTTTATTTTTTTAATTAGGCACCTACTCTGCTTCAGAGCATCTCAGACACTGTCAGCTCGCTCTCCGAGCTCAGCTCTGTGCCCCACAAGGTCTCCCTGGGCAAGGAGCGCTTCCCAGGGACCGGCATCTCCTTGGGACCCCGCGTCGTTTCCCCACTGCCTGTCTGACCTTGACAGAGGACAGGACGGGATTTACCCCGGGCACTTCACTCGGCCGTGGAAATTTAAGTCCTTTTGCAGGAGCTGGAGGTGCTCCAGGTCAGCGGTCCAGCACAGGAGGCTGGCCCGGCGGTCATGGTGCAACGCTACGCATGTGCCTCTTCTCTCCCAAAATACGAGTTCCTTCTCCTGCCTTTCCACTGGCTTGGTCTCCTCTCTCCTCCTGAGCATGTCTCCCTCCGCAAAGCCAAGGAGCCACAAGCTCACTCCAGATATTTAGTTGTGGTTTTGTTTTCTGTTTTAAACTCGAGACCAAGAGGGGTCCTCATGGGCATTGAAGTCCTATCTCAGGCTGTCACAAGCATTAGGCCCTTTATGGCCCCTTCCATAAATTGGTTGAACTTTGCTGGAAAAAGACTAATTCATGCGTTTTTTTCCCTTCTCACTTCCTCTGGGAGAGGGTTCAGTGGCTCCGATGGTCAAGGCCTTCCGCTGTAAATCTATTCGTGGCTGGGTTTTTATCCATTTGCTTTTGTGCTCTTGTGCCCTTCAGTTTAAATGGCGCTTTTTCCTCCCTGGTGTTTTCCCCTGGGTGTATTTATAGACTGCGATCGCATCTGCACTCAGCCTTTCTATCGCCAGGCTCTACCAGCTAAACTCTTGTGGTGGCAAAGGGCTCTCCTTCCCCGTGGTCTCTGTGAGAGTCCTTCCTTTCACCCACTCTGCCACGCACTGGGAGCACCTTGCCTGCCATCTCCTGAGATCTCATTTGCCTTCATCCTGCTTGTGGCGTGGGTGGTCCATCATCTCCCCGGGGCAGACTGGAGACTCCTTTTGGCCCATTTCACGTGATGAGCTTTCACTGAGAGCAGAAGTTCTCATGATCGCTTCCCCAGGCAGCGACCTTGTGCTCAGGTCATGCTGCCTTTTAGCAGACTTTGTGATGGCACGGAGGTGCGTATGGCTTTCTACCAAGAGGCAGCAAAACTGGCTCCTACCCATGAAGTTTGCAGCCCAATTGAGATGGCGGCAAATCTCCAGGGAGAGCTGCAGGATCAGGAGCAGATGGGGTGACTGAAGGTTATTTATGTTCCTCCTTGCTGAGGAGGAGATGGGATAGGTTTGACGAGGAAGATGCTAAACTATGGAAAGAGGTTAGCAATTCTGGAGCATCTGTGCACCATGACAGTGTTGTGAGGCAGCTCAGGTTTCTTGGGTGCTTTGGAGGTCAGGCGCAGCAGAGTGAGTATGCATCTCCCTACAGAAAGGTTGCCTGGCATGGGTGCTGGCAAGTGGTGGTGGTCCTGCAGAGCGTCCTTGCCAGGTTTGGATGTGCAGCCTCAGCGTGAGCCATTTTTCTGCTGCTGCCTGCCCCAGATACACTTGCCTGGATGAAGCAGCACCTTGTAGCGCAGGGAGGCAGCCCTGCGGAGCAGTTCCTCCTGAGCATATCTGCTGCGGGTGTCTCCAAGGGTATCTGGATCTTGCAGTGAGGGGACTTGTCCAGTCTGACTGGACTGAGGCTTGCACAACAAAAGCAATGCGCCGCTGGAAAAACCCGGAGGCTTTCCCACCTCTCTGTGGGGAAGGGCAGAACAACTCCCTCCCTATTCCCAGCGGCGGTGGCGAGAAGACAAGCACCTTGCCCTGTTGCAACGGGTGGCTGGGGTTTTCTCTGACTCCTGTTCTTTCAAGGCATTGCTCCACGCCGTGCCCCTTCGCTTGCCGCCGGCTGCAACACAGAGGTGTTCTCTGAGCTGAGCTGCATCGTACAGCTGGTGCTCTACAGTAGATGGGACATGGGTGCATGGGTGTTTTTTTTACCACCTGTTGTGGTTTAACCCCAGCCAGCAGCTAGAACCATGGAGCCGCTCGCTCACTCCCCCCAGTTTGGATGGGGGAGAGAACTGGAAGAGTAAAAGTGAGAAAAAAACCCACTTGTGGGTAGGTAGAGCACCCGTACCTAATAGGTAGAACAAAAGCTGTGCACACAAGCAAAGCAAAACAAGGAATTTCATTCACCACTTCCCATTGGCGGGCAGGTGTTCAGCCATCTCCAGGAAAGCCGGGCTCCATCACACGGAATGGTTACTTGGGAAGACAAACGCCATCACTCTGAACATCCCCCCCCTTCCTTCTTCTTCCCCTAACTTTATATACTGAGCATGACATCACATGGCATGGAATATCCCTTTGGTCAGTCAGGTTCAGCTGTCCCACCTGTGTCCCCTCCCAACTTCTTGTGCCCTTCCAGCTTGCTTGCTGGCGGGCTGGTGTGCGGAGCAGAAAAGGCCTTGACTGCTTACCAACAACTAAAGCCACCGGTGCACTATCAAAAGTATTTCTCATCCCAAATCCAAAACATAGCACTATACCAGCTGCTAATAAAAAAGTTAACTCCATCCCAACTGAAACCATGACACTACCCTGACCTATAAACCTGCTTTCAGGCCGCTTACATGACCCAACAGCTGGAACCAGTGGAGCTACAGCTGGAGCTGGTGGAGCTGGGTGACCCACACCGAGCTGGAGCTGCGCAGCTCCAGGATTGTTCTTGAAATAAAGCAGGAGAGCGTGGGCACATCCCTATGTAATCCCATCGCACCCTGACCCACAGTGCTCTCCGCGGCAGGCGCGGGGGAGCTGGGAGGCTCCTTTGCGACCTGCAGGCGTTGCATGTAGCGCTGGCTCCATAAATAAGTAAAATGCTAATTGAAACAGGTTGTTCCAGGCGTTCCCGACTGCTTGGAAACCTGCTCACTGGAGAAACTGAAGCGCTGCTTGATATAAAGGCCTAACAAGGCAAAAAGAACTTGTTTTTTGGAAGCAGGCCCAGCTAGGTGGCTTGAGTGAGAGTGTTTCCAACCACAGCCATGCAGGCAAAGCAGCACATTAAAACTTGCGACACGGATTGAGACACCAAATCTCTCTCTGGCGTCAAGGGCATTACCCCTCTGGAGAGAGGTTCGGTGAGGAGAGGCTCTGCCTGCCCTCCATCTCCTCCTCCAAAGCCTGCTGCCGTTGCCACCATGTCCCCTGGCTGGTGGGGGCATGCAGATGCTTCAAGCCGGGATGGGAAGCACTGTCCCCTGTCTCCGCAGGCACGTCCTGTCCCAGGCAGATCTGGCAGAGCCGGCAAGGCAGGTGAAGGACAGGAACCGCATCCCGGGCCCCACCACAACAGGCTGGCACCTGTGAGCTGGGGACAAGCCCTGGCATGGCAGGGAGCCCCATCTCCTGCCTTGCTGGCAAGTCCTGCCTTGCTACACTGATGCCTGGCTTACACCACCCATTGCCTCTTCCCCCCATGCCGCACTTCGCCGTATGGAAAGGACACCTGGCGTGGGCTTGCGGTGGCAGTTAAACCGAGCCTTAGAGCCCAGGGGCCGTGTTAGTCTGAAACCGGCTAGCTGCAACCTCCACTTTTTTTCTGTCCCAGCTAAATTTAGCTGAGGTATTCCCTGTGTTCATGGACCATAGCCCACCGTCTCTGCCTCTGCTCCTCCGCGTGATTTTTGCCCCAGCCACCACGCTTGCTGGTTACGTTCTTGCGAGATACATTGGTGCACAATGAAAGAAAGTTGGCGGTTCAAGGCACGTGCTTTGAGTCAAGCCCTAGGTACGGTTCTTCGTGGGATCCCCTTCCTTGGGTCGGCTTCAAAAGGGTTTTTTTTTGGGATCGCTGTCACTGGGACTGGGTGAGAGGCAACGTCAGAAGATGAGCAATAGATGTGCAGAGACACGGTGATTCGGGGTTGGATACGGCAGGTCACATTGTTTCCAGCATAGCATTTCCAGGAAAGATCTTGGAGCAGGAACAAATCTCTTGTTAATGGCATTTGCAGATAAAATTTTGAGGAATAGCACATAGGGGCCAAAGGCAGTCAGAAATATGAGCAAAAAAAAAAGATAATCATATGTCATCTGGTATTTCAAAACAGGAGAGACACACAGGTGAGGAATAGAGAAACTGCATGGAGATGAAACATGGCTAAAGCAAACATTTGTGGCAAAACAAAGCAACGGAGAGGACTGGTGTGGTGGTGAGAGGAGCAGGCGCAGGTGCCAGTGGATGCGATTCTCCACCTAGGTTGGCACAGCCAAGCCAAGGAGGGAGAGATGTGTTGCTAGAAAGAAAACTTAACTCTTCCTCATGGAAAAAGATGTGAGTTTTGGGCAGTCGCTTCACTGAGCAGTGACCTAGTGATGTAAGGACCACCTGGAAAGCACAGAAGGACCTGGACACCACCGTGGAGGTGTGGCCATGGGGAGTTATCAGTAGTAGTGGTGGGACAGCAGATGCTGTTTGACCACGGGAAGAGCGTGAGACCTGCAGGACTGGATGGAGCTTCCCAAAGTCTCTCTCTGGGTCACAGCCCCCTCTTTCACCAGCAGGCCCCTTCCCATGGGAGAGCTCTTCCTTCCTCCCCAGGGTGGCATGCACGGCTGCTCGGCCAGAGCTTGGCTGCCATCAGAGGCTTCCTGGCTGCTAATTCCCAGGGTGCACCAGCATCACCCAGGGCTTGGGCTGCTGCAGAGGGCAAGAGCGACCAGAGTTCCCTAGCGTGGGACTGGCAGGAGGTGGAAGGGTTAATGGCTGGCCTGTTGGCTGCCAAGCCATGTGTGAAAAAAAAAGCCGCAGGCTGGCCAGAAAAGCCTGTCTCAGATCCCGTGGCAGGAATTAGGGATGCGGAGCCTTTCTCCCCTCCATCACCTGCTCCGGCTCAGCCCCGGCTGGGGAGCTGGTGGGCTGGGGAGCTGCTGCCACGTGGCTGCTGGCCAGGGAGGGTGAGCTGGGAGGGAGGTGTTGGCGTACCCGGGCTCTTCCCTCACCCAAAGCTCAGGGAAATCGGGTACAAATCTGTTCGGGGAGGCTGGTCCCCTCCAGCACCCGCACAGGGCGCCATCGAGACCGTGGGCAGGAGTCGTTCGCTGCCTGCGTGGTGCCGGCTGAAGGGAATAAATATAGACTGCCTGTTTCCAAGCTGCCAGTCCCATGCGTATCAAAAGCTGCATATGTTTCCTTCAAAATGAACTAAATACAAGTAGATTTAATGATGATAATAATAATAATAATCCACGTCCGTGCAGGGCTCTCCAAGGCTTTCCAGAGACTCCATTTGTGAGTGGCTGAATGAAAATGAAAGCCAGATCAGCTCTGACAGTTTATCGTTTGCACTCTCCCTCGCTCTTGCTTTCTTTTTAAACAGATTTATTCCTGGTCATTACCAGATCAGACACAGAAGAGGTTATTGCTTCATTCTGCCCGAGGTGGATTTGATTTGAAGTCCCACAAGGAGTATTATGTGACCGAACTATTTCCTCTCTCTAATGGAATAAAAAGGGGGTTTCGGAGAGGGAGAGACAACACGCACTGCGACAGAGCCTGTGACCAGAGGACACCGCAGCGAGCCCAAGCAGGCGGCTCGACAGAAACCCTCTTAAGCCTCATCCCCGCTACGACCGTCCTGGGAATCTCGGGGATGAAGTCAGGAGGCAGCGTGACAAACTCCTGGGATGAGGTGCAGGAAAATCCTAGTGCACCGCCGGAGGCTGGCCGTGCTGTGGCTCCATCACATGATGGTCAGGAGCGTCTGATGCAGGGCTGGGGATGGGCAGTGTGGTGGAAAGCCTCACATGATGCTCAGGAGGTTTCGCCTGGCTTTCTGTGGGGCTGAGCCTGCAGCAAGGAGGTGGGGAGGGACCGGAGAACCTCTCCTCTTGAGGGCTCATCTCTCGCCTTTGCCTCTGGCAAAATCAGATCCCCCAGTTCACAGTGAGAGAAAAAAAAAAAAAGGATGTTTTATGGTGGGATGCAGCCTTTTGCCTGTTCTGCACCATTCTTGCTGTAATGAGCCCTTACACACCTGTTATGGCCAGCATGAGCCCCTTGAGAAACCGGGACAGGGAAACTCTCAGCCTCTCCCCGTCTCCTCCTCACAGTGCTTAGCATTAGGTTCATTTTGCTGCGTCTTTCAGCAAGTTGCTCTGTCTCTGTCAGCTTTGCAAAGTGCCTGGCTCTGGGCTTCACTTGGTGTCTCGGAGCTCATTGATGAAAACAGAAGTCTAGGAAAATCATTGCAAGAACCCGCGTGGATGAGATGTTTAAGGAGCAGTGAAGTTGAGAAAAGCTGGGTCCCAGCAGCAACGCTGAGTTGGTCACATCTTCTCCACCTGCTATTTTCTGTCCCTTTTTTTTGGAGCATAGCCGAATATATTACTGCTTATTAAATGCGCACCTCCAGACAGGCCACACACCTGCCCAATTAACATTGCTCTTGGGGGCTTAAGGAAACCCTCTCAACCTGTAAATCTAGTTACTTGAAGTCCTGTTAACTGACTTAAACAGCCTCACTGAAGAAATGAGGCTGCTGAGGTGCACAAAGCTGAGGATGGCTGGCTGGTTTTCATCACTAAGCGTCGGAAAGCGGCTAATGATCTCCCTCCGCGGAGCTGAAGGATGGGCTGCGTCTGGGGGGGTCGGGATGCAGTGTTTTGTACCCACCTCCTCTCTGCCTTCTGACAGGTCACTTCCCTGCATCTCGGTGCTCAGTCAGGAGAAGACTCCTGCCATCTTCTCTTCGCCTCCTCTTTGCAGCTGGATGCATATGTTAGACTATTTTATTAGTGGCTGTAGGCAAGACTTTGTGCAGTGAGGATTCTCTCTGCCAAACGGGGGTAGAAGGAACAAGCAGCGGTAATGCAGAGGGGCAAGAGGCTTGTGCCAGCACTGCTGGTAGCTGGCATATCTTCAGAAGTGCTGCAGATGTGATGGGAACGGGAACGTAAATGCTTCATCCTTGCAAACTTGGTGCTTTGTTTATAATCCAGGCAGTATTCATACTGCACCTGCTGCCCAGATCATCTCTGCATGGGCATGGATTGTGAAATCAAGGAAATAAAAAATACTTGCTCTTTCTAAGATGACTTGCCACATCATTGAGCTTCCACCCACCCGCCCCCTTCCCGACAAGAAATAGCTGCCATGGATTAAGTGTGCACCAGTTTCTCCTCAGGGCTGCGAGATCTGGGCTCTCATAATTACTATTTTTTCTAGAAAATTGTTTGTCTGTGCACCTGTCACAACAGTTCCTGGGTACAGACATCACAGGGATAAAATAGGTGATGCTGCCTGTCGGCAGCAGCAGTGATTGCCTCTTGTCCTGCTGTCCAGCTCTGCTTGCCGGGCTGAAACCTCTGGTTTGAGCCTGCTCGTTCTTGCCCAGTCGGCGTGATCTAGGCCAGCTCAAGGCTTCTGTGCACAGCAGATCCTCACGGCGTTTTGCTGTGCTGTGAGGGTGGTGGTAGGCAAAGGGAGTGAGCTCTCTCCACTACCACTGACTTTGCCCTCTCTGCAGCGTCGAGGAGCGGAGCATGGACCAGAGCTGATACCAGTGGTGAGGAAAACATGGAGAGAAGGAGACATCCCTTAAACTACTATGCTTTGGTCCGTAGAAAGCTTTCCTAAGGACAGAGTAGTTTGGGGTGGCTGTTTCGGGACACAGAAGATAAGCATCTGTAGTGACTTGTTCTGCTCGTGAGTGAGAATACCCTTAGTGGAATCTCCCCCAAAAAACTCCTAAGATGATTTTAAATCAGATGGTTGCCTGTAAATCTTACCTTGGGCACCTCCAGGCTGACAGACAGGTTTCTTTTCATAGGAGAGAAGTTGTGGCATCTTGGCTGACCAAAGATGGAGAAAGGAAGTTAGGAATGCCACCTCTGCTTGAAAATTAGGGAGAGGGAGATGTCCCTCTGGTCTTGTGACTCCAAGCTGTGTCTTTACAATGTGTCAGCATAAAAAGGTATGAAAGAGCAAATGCAAAAAGGAATTATTCTGCGTCTTTCACTCGCAGGTGAGAGCTCTTCCAGGCCAGCAGCAAACCCAAACATAAGAGCAGAGGGACGATATGTATCAGGATATGAGCAGAGTAAACAGAAGTGTCTCTGGGGAGAGGCCATTACGGAAGTTCATTCACCCCAAATGAGTAAGCAGAGACTCGCAATACAGCCCATTGCAAGGGCTGACCTGACTCAGGGACATTTTGCCAGTTTTGAGCCATAAACCAAAACTGAACACCAGACTCTGCCACTTTTGAGGCTGTTTCTTATCTTCCAAAGAGGAGATATGCTTTCTGTCTAATGCTGTGGAAAATGGGGCACCCACTTTGTAATCCCAATATAGGGAGGTGGGTACTTCAGGTGGCAGCATTGGTGCTGGTCACAGCCTTACATTGGGACATCAGGTCAGGAGTCGGTCAGCTCCCTCTCAGGTTAGAGGAACACGCTGTGACTGCCAGTGGTCCTAGGCAGTCCTGTCAGCCCAGCCTGTTGTGAAGGTGTGTGAGACCTCCCACTGAAAGAGCCTGGCTGTGATTGCATGCAATTTTGCTGCTTTCCAAACTATTGAGGCTGAAATTTTGAAGACCAGACCTTTGCTTCAGGCAGAAGAGATTTTTATTTAATTTTCACGGGCAATTTCTGCAAAGTGTGATCAGTCTCGATTTTCAAGAAGAAGGAGGAGGAGAACGACACCTGAGTTGTTTTACTTCCAAGCTTGAAAAGCTCTTGTGAACTTTCAAAGAACCCGTACAGTCCCCATGCTTAGGAGTACTGGCTTCCAGCTTTTTTCTGTTTGCTCTAGTGTGTCAAAAACGCATCCAATTTCAGCAACCCAAGTGTGACCCAATTATGAGCCTTGTGGTGAAAAAATAATATTGGTGTCTGTGGATACTTGTTAGAGTTTGGCGCCTGAAATGTGGTCAGGATTGAGTATCTGCCCAAGGGCTGTTGGGGACTGTGAGTATGGTTCTTCCTCTGGTTCTTGATGACATAGGTCAAATAGCAGAGGTCTCTGCTGTGGATCTCAGGCATCCAACCCCACCAATGATAGATGGTGTATTGGGTCAGAATTAATCAACAGCTAATTTTCCCTGCACTTACAAAGCTGCTTCTCTACTTTCTGGGTTGTCTGCCGTGTCCTCTTCTGGTGCTTGGTTGGGTTAAGTGGCACTGGGGTCCTTCTGACCTAGCAAACCCTCAACCTACGTCGACTCCCTGCGGAAGACTTGGCCACCTCATCTTCTTGTGTGCTGTTTCTCCTTGGGGGTTGGGTGGTGGTTCCAAGGGTGCCAGGCTCCTGTTGCGCAGACAACTCCCAGGCTAGCAGAGTGCCCCGGTGATGTCCTAGTGCACATCATATCTATGTTCACCCCATGCTTGAGGTGCGATTTCCCATCAGCCTGGGGCCCTTGCAGGCACCCTGCAGTCTGGCTCTTCCTACTGAGGTCTGTAAAGAAAAATCTGTACACGCTGCCTTAATCTTCCCCTCTTTCTCTTATGGCTCCAAGGGGAAGCTGTTTATTTGAGAGGTAGGACTGGGGCTGCTGTAAATAGTTCTCTGCTTTGGTGAACCTGCTTTGTCAAAGAGGGACAGCCTTGTGGCAGGCAACGAAGGCTAAGCCCGTGAGTGAAGATTAGACCAGCAACTGCGGATTATGGCATTTCTACCTGGACTCACCCTTAATTCTACCTGGTTTAAAATAACATGCAGTGGCTGTGGCAGTGACGAGTAGGGAGGACTCATGGTGGCCATGCCAGGTGGACCTGAAGGGGGGATGTTCGGCCTGTGAAATCCGTGGGGAAGGTTGGAGGGTGTTGGCATATGGGTGAGTGGGCAGGAGGACAGGTGGTGTCATGGGCTGGGCTGATGGAAAACTCGTGGAGAGAGGTATGTGACGTGTGGGGAGATGGGGAGAGCGGTAGTCCGGCAGAATGGAGCTGCCAAGCAAGCAGGGCTATGGATTGTGGGAGGGTGGATGGGGAAAAGAGCATAGTAGCTGGCTAGATAAAACTAGTGAACAAATGCGTGGTAGAAACAATGACTTCCTAGAAGGGAAAGGAGTGGGTGGGAGAATAAATGCAGACTAAGAGGATTTCCACTACTTGGAGCCCTCATACACAGGCACCAGCATCAAAACCGTATCCCAATTTACACTCCATGTCACCTCCCTGTGTGTCTGTGGGAAGCCACCCTTACTCCAGACTGCAGCTGCTTTATATCGCCCTAGATCAGATGGATAAAAAGGCTCAAATCTAAAAGTGTCCTATTTTAAGTTAATCCTCAGAAATAAAATGAGACCATCTCCCCAGTAAATTCCCTGTGGCTACAGCCCAGGGAAGGCTGCAGGACAGGAGCTCAGCAGAGCAGAGAGGTGCCTGCGAAGGGTGTCTGTCCCCTGCAGACCTCTGCTCCTTTGTGCTGGTCCAGAGAGATGGGGCTTGCCCTGACATGTCTCCTGCCTCCCTCCCCACCAGGTGTTCTCCATTGTGGTGTTTGGCTCCATTGTCAATGAAGGGTACGTGAACCGCCTGGACGAGTCACAAGAGCACTGCATTTTCAACCGCAATCGCAATGCCTGCAACTATGGCATTACCGTGGGTGTCCTCGCCTTCCTCAGCTGCCTTCTTTACCTGGCTTTGGATGCCTACTTCCCACAGATCAGCAGCGTCAAGGACCGCAAGAAGGCAGTGCTCTCGGACATCGGAGTTTCGGGTGAGCTTGCTGGCTGGTTGGCCATAGTGCTCCTCTCCACTGGCAAGAGAGAGGGAGGGAGCTTCTGACGCCTTGCAGGTCAAGTCCCTGCTAGCAGAGAAGTCTTTGAGTTCCTTACTCTCCCAGGTCTTCTCTCTCTCCTTTTCTTTCCCTTTCTCCTCAGCCAATCTGGCTGATGCCTCTCTGCTGTTCTCCATAGGCGTAGCTCAGGGAGCCCTTTAGAATCAGCAAGTCTTGCCTCCCTGCATGCTCATGCTTGCTAAGGCCAAGTGTTGATGCCTCTGGAGATGCTACTTCCTTCTTTTCCAGCTCCAGGTGATTGAACCCTATATATTTTAACATAAAAAAACACTGAGGGTTTCATGCAGGCTGACTAAACCAGTCCTCCTAGGTTACCTGGCATTCCCCATGGGAATAGCTGTGCAGGACCTCATCCACCCCTGAGGCTTATTCTAACTTATAGTCAGATGTCTCCATCCCCAGTAGTGTGTTGAAGTGACAGAGTGATGGTGAATGTGTACGTGGATGTGTAACGCCAATCAGCAGCGTCATGATGAGGCGCTTTGCTATCATGCTGTGATCCTGAGTTGCTCTCCTGGCTTACTCCGGCCATACAGGCAAACTTCTCCATGTCAGGGTTCCTCCACAGTTTGTCAAAGGGACCATGAGTGAAGCGAGGGCAGGATCGGGTGCAGCACCTGAACTTGTCTAGGACTTCTGGCTTGCAAGTTTGTTCATGGTTAGCCCCTTGCCTAGCAGTCCTGTGTACAGCTAACAGAGAAGAGGAAGGGGAAGGATGAAGCCCTGTTTTGCTGCCACGTAGGAATGCCCATTTCCCTCGCTGCGGGGTATCTTGCCACACCTGGCAGAGGGGGTGAGTCCCACTCCTCCCCATCAGCTGCCAGTCTGGACTCAGTGCTCACCCCTACCTTCACCCTTTTCCTGGGGTTGCAGCACGTTAATGATCCTTCAGCACCTTTCCACCTTTTCTCAGTGTGAGTACCTTAGCCTGTGCTGTCTCTGTGCAACTGCAGGCCGGCTGCTTCCCACTCTTCTGCAGCTCCCTTGGAAGGAATTGCTCTTCGCTTGTCCTTGCAGTACAGGGTTGTGAAGCAGTGGCTGTTTCAGAGAGCTAAGGTGCTTACTCCTGTACTGGAAGCCCTTCAGGCTCCCTTCCAAGGCCAAATGCAAGTCCTGTGATCAATCCAAACACGAGCAAATGAACTCTCCTGAGGTACTTTCTGCAGACACCTATCCTCACCTTGACAGTTTAGCTGTCAGTGAGCCTGCCAGCTCGCTTGGGCTTAGACAGGCTGCGCAGTCAGAGTTTGGCCCAGTCTGCAACACACTGGTAGGTCTCACAGGGTTGAAGTTTCCAGAGAAACATGATGTGTTTATGTTCTGTTCACACATACCTTCTTGACGTCTCTCCCCTTCCTTTTCGGCATGCTGGTGGTGGTCCATCCCAGCCTTTTGGGCATTCCTCTGGTTCGTTGGCTTCTGCTTTCTGACCAACCAGTGGCAAGCTTCAAAAGAAGAGGACAACCCAATGAATGAGGGAGGGGATGCAGCCCGAGCAGCCATCACGTTCTCGTTCTTCTCCATCTTCACCTGGGTGAGTACAGCAGACATGATGTTGGATCAAGTGTCCTCTGCACTGTATTAGCTTGTGGGGAATGGAAGGTGACTGGCTAAGAGTGATTCCCTCTGACATCTCAGTTCACATGGCTTTTGAGAAGGAAAAGCAGGAGAGGAGGTGGTTAAGAGGTAAACTTGGGAAACAAGGATTCAAAAACTTACATGGAAGAAGGCGCTAGAGCATTGATAAGCATAATGGGAAAGATGGTCCCATATCCCAGTAAGGAGTGTCCTTGACAAACCTCTAATATGACCTTGGACAAGCCAGCTCCCCAAGCATCGTTTTCCCTGTCTGTCAGAGGACTTTAACAGCATTTTCACCTCACAGACGCTAAGCAGGGAAGGGAGCTCCAGGCCGGGGTTGCACCCATCTCCCTTCCTGCTTTGCTCCCATCATGTCATCAGTGGCCACAAGAGGCGGTGATCGACGGGCATCCCTCTGCGCTCTCCCTCTGCACCCACGACTGCAGCACCGCCTCACTGGTTCTCACCTCTTAGGAAGGTGGTGCTGTCTCGTAAGACTGCCCTTTCCCCAGCAGTTCTTTATTGCTAGTTTCCTGGAAAAAATGTGGTGTGCAATATAAATATCCCCCACGGTTTCCTCCCATCTCTGAAAGCAACGAGCCCGAGTGATTTTTGTCTGAAGTGACAGGATAGTGCCAAGCAGGAAAGCATTTTAGGCCAGTCTCCATGCCTAAGTCCTTGTGGCTTTATCTTCTTCTCTCCCTATGGGCCTTAATGTTGGGCGGAGGCTGGGTAGGAAGTGTGCCGTAAGGCCACGAAGCCGTCAGAGAGGATGTGGAGCTGCAAAGAGCTGTGAGGTCAGCACCCTCGCCAAGGTGACACCAAGCAGGGGCAAGGGACAGCAGCATGTGTGTGTCCCCCCTAGCTGTGTCCTGCACTCCAGTGCTGCCAAAAAGCCCCTTGCAAGCTCCAGCAGAAAGTGTGACACAGAGCAAGGCTTTTACAAGAGGTCCCTCAGGACCCGTTTTGAGGTGCCACCACCTGCAGTGGTCCTCCCTGATGCACAGGCTTGCGAGTGGCTAAATAGGCATCCTCTTCCCCAGGTTCCTTGGGGTTTTTATTTCAAACACTCCGGTTTGCTCTTCCTTACTGATTCTCCTCCCCACACCCCTCTCTCTCCTCACAGGGCTTCCTCACCTTTCTGGCTTTCCGGAGACTCAGAGACATTACTTTTCAGGAAGAATACAACACCCTGTTCCCTAACTCCCCATCCTTGCTGCCTTAGTGCCCCTCGCTGATGGGGGAGTTTGGGGGAAGGGGCGGAGGGATGCAGCTGGAGGAGGTTACTGAGCAGAGACGGTTCCAACGCCCCGACCACAGATGTGTGGTCACTGCAGGGCATGGGGTGGAAAGACACAGGCCACTGAACTGGAGTGGGGTCGTCCACTGAACAGGGGATCTCCCTCTTGGGGGACTGGGCGATTTCTTCTCCTCCTCCTCCGCTCCCTTCACTCCCTCACCCGTACCCTAACTAATGCTGCATAACACCGCTGTGCCTTTCTTTTGATGACTGCTCAGACCTAATACTTCAGCCAGGAGATGCCCTCTGTCCCCACCACTTTATCTCCTCCATTTCTTCCCAGCCCTTATTCCCTAAAAACCTCTCCCCGTCACCTGCTAGACTGCTCACCTCTACCAGGCATGCTCTGGGACAACGAGCCATGCCTGCTGGGGTCCGCAATTCTGAACCCTGTGCCTGGGCTCTCTCAGTCCACCAAAGGGTGTCCTGCCTGCAGTGCCTGGGGCAGGAGGCAGCAGTATGCTTGCTAACCGTCCCCTGGTCTGGGAAGTGGCTGCCTTGCCTCCTGCTGCTGCTTCCCAAGGTCTGCGCTGCACCACGTGGATGTTGGCTGGTGGAGGGGTGACCACTACCTCGCTACTCCAGGTCAAATCCCGCTCTCCTTCCTGGCCTCTGCAGGCAAAACAGCTGCGTACATCCAGCCCAGCAGACAAACCTGCTGTGGCGTTGCTGAGGCGGATTGCCTTCCCAGGGGCAGGAGGGGCTGAACGGGAAAACCACATGCTAGCTGAGCCTCTGCGACCTGTGCCACTTGGGTGAAACCTCACTGCCGGGCAGGAGGTGCCCAGCACACCCCAGAGACAGCGGGGAGCCCCGCCAGGCTGCGCGCAGCCAGCTGGGCTCGCAGCCATCCCTGCCCAGCCCTCCTCTCTCCCAGCCAGCTCGTGCTTTCTGTGGGGCAGCCTGAACCTCCATGCTCTCGGGGTTGTTTCACCGGCGGTCTGCCAGGCGGGCCTTGCACACTAATCCGTAACCACTACTAACCTCACTTTTGTTTGTTTCTCTTTCTCGGTACGTTCCCCCTCTCTTTCTCCCCTCCCCTCTCTGCTTCCCATCTCTTCCCTCCACCTCCTTCCTTAAAGGTGGGCCAGGCATTCCTGGCGTATCAGCGTTTCCGGCTGGGTGCCGATTCGGCCCTCTTCTCCCAGGACTACATGGACCCAAGCCAGGACTCCGGCATGCCTTATGCTCCCTACACGAACGAGGAGGATGCTACGGACGCGGTGGGGACGTACCAGCAGCCCCCTCCGGCAGATGCTTTCGACACCGAGACACAGGGGTACCAAACGCAGAACTACTGAGCCACCGATGCCCCTTTCCCTTCCCCTTTCCCTTCTGCCCCCTTTCCCACTGCCGGCAGAAAGCCGAGGCACAAACCAGACACGTGCCTAGTGGCACAAGAGGTGGCTCTCAGCTATGCTCCAGCCTTCTGGGTCATCTGTTTTTATTTATCGTTTTTAAAAAAGGAAAAAAAGAGAAAAAAAGGTTTCCCCATCATCTCTTCCTTCTTTTTCCTCCCGAAACTACCTGTCAGAACCAAATTCTTCCAAAATCTGTCACCACATTGTGACAGGAAGGTCCCCCCCTTCCCTCCTCTCCCTCCTGTCTTGCTGCGGAGGGCAGAGTCTGGCCAGTGGGCAGGAGAGGGGTGATGGCACCAGCAGGGCAGGGGAGGGGGTCTTGGAGGCAGAAAGGAAGGAGTGAGAGGGACCAGGGACCTTCCTAGAAGAGATGGTGTCGCTATAGGCTGGAGTAGACGTGGGAGGCATCCGAATTGGTCTCAAGGGGCTGGTGGCTCAGGGAGGGGGACGATGTTGGAGTCAGCATGCAGGCATGCGAGGGTGGAGGGTNGGGGGACTTTTCTCTGCCACGTGCTAGTGCGGGAGGGGTGCTTTATTTTTAGAGGCTTTAGGAAGAAGTGGTATTGGGGGGGGAGAGGGTAACACAAAGAGATAAAATGGGAAGGGAGGGAGGAAGATTTGCAGGTACAATCAAAAACCACAGGCACGTCTGTAGGTTACAGCAAGAGACTCAGCAGAGCAGAGGAGCAGCGCCACGAGAGTCACTCCCTCCCCAGCCTCCTTGGATTGAGGTGGAGGTGGTTCCCCTCGCCTGTACGTCCTGCTCGCCACTCTTCTCAGACCAGTGTCTGGTGAGGCAGGACGGGAGCTCTGCCCAGTCCCTAGTGCCCGGGCGCAGTCCCTGTGGGAGGAAAGATGGAGGAGGTGGGCTTCTAGGTGGTCTTGAGAGCCCTCGTTTGGGCTGGGCTGGTTTGAGGGGGAGAGGAGAACTTTGCTGCTTCACCCTGGGCACGAGGAGGAGAAGAAAGCCAGTTTCACTCCTCAGGTCCTGCTGAACCCTCCTCTCCCTCTGCTACCACATTGCAAAGGCTTTTGCTGACACCGTCTTTGTAGCACACAGGAATGGAGCAGGACTCCCCCTGAAAAGAAATGTTGCTGCTGGGACGGCCAGAGTGCATCTGGCTCTTGCACAGGGGTGCAACCAAGCGGGAAAGGGTCCTGCCCTGCACGGCTGTGCTTTGCCTCCCACTCAGATGGGAAGGAGGTCTTGGTGTGCAGAGAACTTGTTGGGGCCAGACTGAGCTCTCTGAAAACTGGTCTTGCTGTACTTTAAGTAGACTATAGGCTGTCTGTCTTTAAAAGCCTCACCTAGGTGGCAGCAGTGACTCTCAGATAGAGCTCACATGGGCATCATTCCACACTCCTCATGATTTTGCTTCAAGTAAAGACACAGCTGTGGAAGCACACTGTTTATTCCAGGACAGATGTAAGGTCTATGTGTGAAGGCGGTCCCTAAAGGGAAATAATTCAGCAATAGCCACCTGGACAATTCTGCCCAGCACAGACATCTCTCAGAGCACAAGAAGCAGGGTATGCCTTGCAGCTCCATCCCCCAGGCAGCGACCCTGTTCCACACAACACTGGCCCCAGTAGCAGAGATCAGGAGCAGATCCAAAATCCCTGAGAGTCCAGCCTATTCCCTGTAGCACCCGTAGGAGTTGGGAGGATGGGACACAGGTCTGGCCTGTGGTTGTGGGAACATCTCTTCTGGAGGACACCGAGGTTACCGGTCCTTCCCCTCCTCCCAGCGTGACTCCTCCAGCTGCCCCACAACAATAGGGAAGGGGTAGAAACCATAGAGCTGCAGGACCCAAGAGGGAAGTGGGGCAGTTCTCCACTGTATATAGGCACCATTTCTACATGCTCCTACCAGCAGACTTGTGCTGCTGGTGGCTGTCCCCATGGCTTGTCCTCCCCATGGCTTGTCCTCCCCATGGTTTGCTGGTGGTTAATCACTGGCGAGGACGGGAGAGGGGAACCAACTAGCACCAGGACGGACTGGGCATACATCCCTTGCTCTGTGGCTGCAAGCAAAAGCAATACTGTAAATAGGAGGGGTATTTTTTGGAGGGAAGCCCCTCGGGCTTCTTTTTTCTGTGGGCTCAGCCTAATATTTAGGCTTGGGAGGGGGTTACTTTATTGAGAGGGGTTTGTTATGACTGTGGCTGTGGGGGTAGCTCCCTCCAGTCCATCTCTCCCACCAGGGGAGAGGAAGGATCGAATGATGAGGTGGAGGAGGAGAAAAACTATTTGTACTTGCCCAGACTCATCTGTGTCATCCTTCGTGCTTTCGTTTTGGGTGGGGACAAAGAGGAGGAGGAGGAGGCTATAAATAATCAGCCCTCAGCACAAAAACGTGTTGTACTTTTGGGGAGGAGCTGCCCATCACTTGTCCCCTCTCCTTGGTGAGGGGGTGAGAGACTGGGTGCATGAGGAGAGGTATGGACCATATGTGGGGGGTCTACTTGGGGCTCTGTTTTGGGGTGTAGCACAGGAGCATCTTACATGCCCCTTCGCCCATCAGAGTTACATAGACGGCTAACCACCATTTGGGGCTGACTAATGAGCAAGCTTTTCTTTATCCTCTTTGGCTTGCTTCCTTCATGTAACCAGCTGATGGGCTTGAGGTAGGAATGGGCCTCCCCCTCAGAGCCAGCACTTCAGTGAGACGTGAGCCAGGTGGCTTCATCCTGGGTTCCTGCCCATCTCTGTCCCTTTCCTCCTCCCTTTGTGTTGTAGGAAAGGCATTGGTGTGGCAGGGGACGCTACAACAGTAGATATTCAGGCAACTTCTTGCTTTTGCTCATGGGAGAAGACACACTGTCCTTGGGTTGACATGCTTCAGCCTTTGCAATGGAGGGTTGATGGTGACAGACCTGGGGGTGGGACTCTCCTTGTTTGCATGTAGCTCTTTCAAATGCAATTTCCAGTGGCATTTGGCTGGTTCTGCAGCTGATGAGAGATACGGACCTACCCAAAGGGTTGGTTATCTTATCTTAAGACCTTCTGATAAGGTCCTACCTATTTCTGGTCATCGTAGGCAAGACCTGAGCAGGCTGGAACATGTCCCTTTTAGATCCTAAATGTGGGTGAGATCAGCCCCACTCCAGGGATTAGGAGATCAGAGGGAAGGCTGTATAAGCAAAACAGTAAGGCGGCTTTCTTCCCCCTCTGCCATTTGTCCAGATTACAGAGGATTACGCATCCCCTGTTGGGAGCAATAGCCCCTTGATGTCTTCTTATCTTATGAAGCACCCAAGTAAGGGACTGTTTTGTGGAAACAGGGGCTGTAAAGGGCAAAGGGATGATGAAACTTTGCCCCAATTCTATATGTAGCTTCAGCCTCCTGATGTGTCCCCATCCCCAGCTCACCCACATCCCCACCACGCTGTTCATCACCTCATCACACACCCTTCCCCTCCGCGTTATTCCTGGCAGTTCCCTCAGGGGAGGAGGCGTCTTTGTCCCTGCACCCCGACGAGCACTTGGGAGGACCCGGGAAGGCAGCGTTGCGGGGTGGTTCCCCCAGGAGTCTCGGCTCCCATCCCCAGAGCAGGTACAAGGCAAGGAGCCCAGCGAGGCCACCTCATGCAGCAAGTCCAAACCATCCATCCAGACAACTCCCTGCTGCCTGCGTGGCATCTGTAACACCACCTGGGCTGCCCTGCCCCTTCCCCTGCCACATTACTGCCTGTGTATAGTATATATATTATA
>VZSZ01007846.1:398360-413282 GCA_013398815.1 Ibidorhyncha struthersii
GCTGGCCTGCCGCTCTGCAGCGCTGTGGGACTGGGGAGGGGGGTGGTGGCAGGTGGCAGGGGGTGCTGTGCTGTGGGCTTCGGGATGCCCCGCTGTGCGAGGGGACAGCGGGCGTTTGCAGGCTGTGTATGCGTACAGGGAGTGTGTGCCAGGGAGGTGGCGGCCTCAGAGATGCCTCTGTCATTGCTGGCAGGGACAGGGCCCCGGTGCCCTTGTCCTGGGTCAGCGTACCCCAGGGGGGAACCGGAGCTTGCCCAGTACTCCCGTGCCACGGGTGCGTGAGGGTCTGATTCAGCGAGTGAATAGCTGGCGCTGCGCTGTGCTGTGCTGTATCGAGTGTAAAACTCGGGTGCGAATTTCACTTCTGGTTTCTTGTTAACAAGAGCCGGAGATGCAGCCAGAGCTCAGCTTCAGAGGGAGAGGCAGGGGTAAGTGATCCAGTCGTGCAGCAGGGAATAGGAAGTTATTGGCTGGGGTGGTGTGCTACTCTGTTAGCAAAGTGAGAATGATTGAGAAGAGGGTGGAGATGGACTCGTAATCCGCACTGGACAAGGATCCTCACTTCAGGCTGCTTGAGGTTTATATGATCTCTTTCCTCTTTCTGTCTCCCAGGAACAGCAGCCCAGTTGGACAGATGACTTGCCATCCTGCCATCTCTCTGGGGTGGGCTCAGCTCCAAACCGTTCCTACAGTGCAGATGGCAAGGGGACAGAGGGTCATCCCTTGGAAGATAACTGGTTAAAATTCAGGTAAGTGGGTTGCACCTGGGATGCAGACTCCTTCAGACACAAGGACAGATAAAAGTGGTATTTAGTTTGTCACACAGAACTCGGAAGAAGAGGGTGGGGTGTGAGCATGCAGGAGGTGTCTGGAGGAGCTTGTTACATATGTCTGTGTTTCACAGACATCTGTGACCTCTTTGCTTCTTTGACAGGAGTGAGAACAACTGCTACCTCTATGGTGTCTTCAATGGCTATGATGGCAACCGAGTCACCAACTTCGTGGGTCAGAGGCTTTCTGCAGAATTGCTGCTGGGCCAGCTGCACACAGATCACAGCGATGCTGATGTGCGTCGAGTTCTGCTACAGGTAATGAAGTTTTGGCTGGGAACAGCTCCTGCTTCTCACACTACCCACCTACTCTTTGCTACCAGAGGAGCAGCATCTGGTTTCTGTGGGGCTTGGAAACATCTGCCAGTAGCTGCAATCGCACTCATCCTGAGCAGCTGTAGTGCTTTGTTTCACTCCCGCCTCATACCCATCTGTCCCCCTGGCTGTGTCGGCACAGTGCTGAGAGCTCTCCAGGAAGCTGCAGCTGGTCTTCACTGGACACGTAGGAACAAGTCAGCTTGTGAAGGAGATGACAGTGAGCGAATGGGGGAAGTTAATGTGTGGGGAGATGGATTTGTGAGTGTGCTTTCTTGAGTGTTAGACAAGTTCTTACAATCAACACACAAAATCAGATAGGTCTCTGACATTGCTTTGAATGTAATTTTTATGGTTTTGCCTCCTGTTTTGAGTAGTTGCAGATTGTTTTTACAAGCTGTTAACTAATTGCGCCAAAATAATTGTTTCCATGTGACACAGCAATCCTTGAATATCTGTATGTACAGTGATTAACTACTATGAGCCAGTTTTAGGGAGGTGTGGATGGGTAGTCTCAAAGGTCTGTAGGTATTGGATAAGAACTTAGTTTCTCTTTATGGCCATTTTTAGGCTTTTGATGTGGTAGAAAGAAGTTTCCTGGAGTCCATTGATGATGCCTTGGCAGAGAAGGCCAGCTTGCAGTCCCAGCTGCCAGAGGTAATGTAGCCTTAAAAAACAGAGGTTGCTGGAGGTCCCTTCTTCTAGATTGCTGGATGAGGTTTGGGCATATTCGTCAGCCTGGTACAAGGGAGGCTGTAATTGAAAATTATTTCTCTGTGGTTCTCTTCTGGGAGCTTGTGTGAAGTGAAGCAAGCGTCTTGGTCCATTTCCCAGAGTTACTGGTACTACTTAGACTCATCATTGGTTATCTTGGTAAGGAACTAAACACATCATGGAGAGCAGTTCAGCCTGTATATGTGGCTCTTCCAGGACAAAGCCATGTGATGCAAATGAGAGGCTTCAAATTTGCCTGGCATCTAGGCAGATGTGGATTCTGTTCTTCAGGTGAACTGGACTGTCGTCTCCAGAACCTTGTTGGAGCCGTGTCATTTTTAGGATTGAACAAATAATTGTACACCTTGCGCAGTTTTGGCATGAGGCTAAGACATGCCAAGACGAGTCCCCTCCCTACAGAATTTTGATTCCAGTTGTGATTTCTGTGTTGTGGCACTGTGCGTTTAAGCTTCCCTCTCAATTTGGGTTCCAGGGTGTCCCTCACCACCAGCTGCCGCCTCAGTACCAGAAGATTGTGGAGAGATTGAAGGCTGTAGAGCAGGAGATCTCTGGAGGAGCCATGGCTATTGTGGCTGTTGTTCTCAACAACAAGCTCTATATCGCCAATGTGGGTGAGTTGTTTTTTGTCAGCAGCTCAGTCTAGGCATTTCTGAGGATGGCTGTGGTTTTAGGAAGTGAAAGAAATTTGAGCATGGGGGACAGTTTCTTTGGTCTGTGGCCAAGGAGTGGTATGCTTGTTACTTACAGGAGCACTTGAAATCAGCCTGCATTCTATCTCTGCAGATGTTGGCTGATGAGATGTGTATGACCAAAAAAAAAAGAGGGAAAATGGGTGGAGAGGCAGTAGTGCAAGTTCACAGAGAAATGAAGAGCTTTCTTGTGAGGTACCAGCTCAGGCCTGGATGAAGAGCTGCCTGGCAGGCCTGCTATGCTGCTAGCAAGGCTACTTTTTTGAGATCATGATGAGACAGTACATGAGCTTTTCTCTTCTTTTCTGTCTTTATTCCCTGCTCCTGTTCCTTTTCCATTTGGATATGTTCTCCATCTTAATGACAGAGCTATCTGGTGCCTCATCTCGCTGCTCCCACTGCAGGTACCAATCGGGCACTGTTATGCAAGTCCACGGTGGATGGGCTGCAGGTGACTCAGCTCAATGTGGACCATACGACAGAGAATGAGGATGAACTTTTTCGCTTCTCTCAGCTGGGTGAGTGTTGAGTTTCATGTTCTTATCTGAGAACATCGTACGCCTCTGTTTATCTGGGGCACTAAGCATGACTCAAGCCGCTGGAAATAATAAATGACCACAAAAAGCAGCTTACTGTGGTTTTGAATGACAAGTTCCGTGCCTTCTTTCTAGCCATTGTGTGGCTACAGAGTGAGTAAGTTCAGCTCACTGAACCAGCAGAAAACGATCCTTTTTTTTTCCCTGAGTTTTGAGAGTTAGTTTTGTGTCTGACTGCCAAACTGACATTGATTTGGCCTCCAGCTGTTTGATTGCTGGAGTCCATAGGAAGGCAGGAGTGGAAGCATACAGCCAGAGGGTAGAAGTGGGATGGACAGTATATGACTGCTCCTTTAGAGGTAAACCACGGTTATGCTGGGTTAAGTTTGGTGTGATGCCGCACCCTCGGGATGGTGTGTTTCAGTATGCTTTTGTACAAGCTGCTGCTGCTGCTGCAAAAAAAGCAGCTATGCTTCAGACAAAGCCAGGCCAAGAACTGGCATTTACTGCTCTCACATCAGTAACTATTGAACCTTTAATGAGGACGTCTTGCTTTAGGCAATTTCCCTTTTCCTTTACAGTGTTTGACATGTTTTCTTTCTTTGTCTAGAACTAACCCAGACCACTTGTGTGATTGCTATTGCTGAATTATTCTTATTGAGATACTTATATTCTGCAGCTTTGTTTAGATAGATCTACCTTGGCATTCTTCATTAGATTGATCTGGTAGATATAGTAGTATCTGGTGAGGCTGCTGATGTGGTAACTTTCTGCTGCTGGGTCTTGTTTCATTCCATTTCTCTTCCATTTCCTCTTTTACTCATATTCCTGCAGCAGTGTTATGTGGTGTAAAACAGAAGACTGAATAGAATCCAGGGAGAGAGACCCTTTGACTGCCTTTCTACTGCCACAAATGCAAAATTTAGCTGCTGTCTGGAGTGGGACAGGGTTGTGCTAGACACACTGACCTTAACCTAGCGCAGCAGTGGCTCTCCTGCTGACAGCCCCAGCAGAACAGAGAGCCTGTGAACAAGCTAGTGTGCACAGGCTGTTTTGGGGGCCCAAAGGAGGTTGTTGTAGGGCTGGGTTGAAGCACAGTGACAAGAGGTAGTGAGGATGGCATTTGTCGTGAGGATACCCGTGTCTCACCTCTCTGGGGGAAGGGAGGGAGAGGTTTTATGCCTTTGTGGCTCTTCACCCAGAACACTGCGGCTTTTTCAGTGCTCCAGGAGAGTCGCTGTGATTTAGATATAACCTCTCTGATGTGCTGCGAGCCTCCCTGTGTTTGTGTCTGTCGATACCATGTATCCCCCTGCCAGGAGCTGGCAGATGAGCCAGGCCATGTTGATGAGTCAGCTTTGGTCTGCAGCAGATGGCAGAGTTGTGTCTTACTGCTGGAGTAGGTGCAGAGCCATCTGTGCAGTGAGGCTTGGTTTGACTCAGAGGGAGAGATTCAGTTGGACCCCTGCCTTCACCTTGTACTGAGGACAGTCATCCCTAGATAAAAATCTTAAAATAACATTTTCTGCCTGTTAGCTCTAGGTATAACCAGAAAGGGGGAATTGCCAGAACAGACCAGGTAAGTGGCCCGTCTGCTCTGAGTCCTGCCTCAAATAGTAGCCACACCCAGATGGTCCCTGTTAGGACCTTCTTCAAGATGGGATTCCTTCCTAGCCCCTGTCAGATTTGAGTTGTACACTGAAGCAGACGTATATCACCTTAAATTTGTTTGGTCGTTGTCTTTCTTTTAGGAGTAGCCAACACCTATTTGAGCACTTGAGCAAATTCTGTGCCTCTTGTAGACAGTCCTCCTTTTCTCCCTCTGCAAACAAGCATATTGGTGAAATCACCACGTGGAGTTCAGGAGCAGGGATCAATAATAGGCGGAAGAAAAAGCAGAATCCTTCACATATGTTTTCCCTCTTCCTGCCTTCCTCCTCCCATTTCACAGTCCAGAGCTGTCAGGCGCAGATGTTCCCCTGTATTTTCAGCGAATGCCTGTGCATTCAGGCCAGCTGCCGCTGGTGGCTTTGGACCAGGACGTGGGCTTTGTCTCAGGGCCAGCCGTTGCATTCAGAGTGCGAATGTTGGGCTCTGTGCATCTTTCTCCTTCTCTCCCCTTCCCAGATTACAATTAATGGGAAAGTGTCCCTTGGAACAGAGCAAATTGCTCTTCCTTTCCTTCTTGTTGGGCTCCTGATGATTCTTTGGCGATTCGTTTTGTCTTACAGTTCTTTTTAGATGTGGATATTTTTCTTCTCATTCCTGACAGCGTAATTTGGGGAAGTTCTGCAAATTTCCCAAAGTCAGTTGAACTTGTTTTTCAATCTGGCAGGCTTGGATGCAGGGAAGATAAAACAAGTGGGAACTATTCGTGGGCAGGAAAGCACTCGGCGCATTGGAGATTACAAAGTCAAATACGGCTATACTGATATTGAACTGCTCAGGTCAGAAAAACTTAACTTTGTAGTTTCAAGTCCTCCTTTTCTTCATGACCCTTCATTCTCACCTACTGCATCACCATTAAATAACGCCATCTCTTTCCAGTGCCGCTAAATCTAAGCCCATCATAGCAGAGCCTGAAATCCATGGAGGGCACTCGCTGGATGGGGTGACCGGCTTCTTGGTACTCATGTCTGAAGGGCTCTACAAAGCGCTGGAAGCAGCTCATGGGCCTGGGCAGGCCAACCAGGTGAGCCTGCTCACGGGGGAAAGGTTCCCTTGGCTATTGACCCACTCCCATGGTGTCAGCTGCTCTCGTACAGATTTTCCTCCTCATCTGTACTGTGAGTGCTGGCCAGGTTGAGTGTCTGTGCCACCACATTCCAGTCTAATAATATGGGACCTGCTTTGCCAAGCTGGTTCTTCCAGGCAGTTGCCTGTCCCTTAGTCCATTAAAGGGAATGGGATGAATCGGGGCACAAGGGCGTGTATCAGTGCCTGAGACTGGCAAGCACCGCAGTCAGATGAGTTGCCATAAAAACTCTGAGGTCAGATGGCTGGAAAAGATTTCCTCCAAAATCTCCTAAACATCCTTCCTCTCTCCTTTTTTCTTTTTAATTATTATTTTTTATTTTATTTTATCTTTTTTTTCTTTTTCTTCTCGGTTCAGGAAATCGCAGCTATGATAGCCACAGAGTTTGCCAAGCAGACATCACTGGATGCTGTGGCACAAGCAGTAGTGGACCGGGTTAAGCGGATTCACTGTGACACTTTTGCCAGTGGTGGAGAACGGTCCAAGTTCTGTCCCCGGCATGAAGACATGACGCTGCTTGTGAGGAATTTTGGGTACCCCCTGGGTGAGATGAGCCAGCCCACGCTGACACCAACACAAGGTATGTTGGGGAGAGAATGAAACAAAGTGGAGGGTGGGAGATAAGATCTCCTGATTGATCCAGCACTGACCTAACATTAGGAGAGGAGATACTCAGTGTAGAAGGAATTTTATTAAAGGGATATTTGGCTCTTGAGACCTAGTCTGTGGCAATTCGACAGAATACAGTGCATCATCTAAGAAAGGCAGTTTAATATAAATTCTTGGGGGTTTTGGCCCTTCCTTTGACTTTCTTTGCCGCTGTGTACCCCCCAGTCACTCATGTCTCAACTGCAGTTTATAATTCTTGTTTTCTCCCATCTCAGGAGGCCGTGTCTACCCAGTCTCTGTGCCGTATTCCAGCTCCCAAAGCACAAGCAAGACAAGTGTCACACTGTCTCTTGTCATGCCTTCCCAAGGCCAGATGGTCAACGGTGCCCACAGCAGCTCAACTCTGGATGAAGCCACCCCCACCCTCACTAAGTAAATGTCCTGCTGTCTTGGCTACCCACACTCTTCCCCAGCACTCACACTGTGTAAAGTGGTTGAAAAGCAGAGACACACCTGTCAGTTACCTGTCAATCATTCCCTTATCTGGAGCGTTGCCCTCCTGACTGCAGTATTGACAGCCAGCATAACGTGTTAGCTGGAAAGCAATTCTGTGAGGAGTAGGAATGAGTAAAGTGAGCAGCTCTGAAGCCAGCTCTGGGAACATGCCTTGGGAGCAGCATCTGCTGCTGTTCACGGAGGGCACTCTGGCAGAGAGCAGCCCTTCTCTTTGGATCTTGTGTGCTGAGTGTTTTGGGTGCTGGGTGTGGAAGGAGTGTGGGTGCCTTTCATTTTAATAAGGGAGAGGGGCTATGCATGTCACCTGTAGGGCTGCTGGAGAGGCTACACTGCACAAATTGGCTTGCTCAGAGGCCAGGATTAGAAAAAGTATGAAGGTTAGAACTAGATCCTATTTGGATCCACTTTACAGGATCATACTAGTTAGTCGCTCTGGTTTAGGTTCAGCCCTTGGCACAGGGTGGCGTGTGTACACACTGCGAAGTGAAGAAGCTCTCTAGTTATTGTGTTCTGGTAGCTCCAGAAACAATGAGGCTGACGCACTAGAACTGCTTTGGCTGGAACGCGGGTCACGCAAGAATAGCTTTCCTTGCTGCCAGACTCTTCCCGTAAAGCTCATACACTGTATGGGTATGAAGAGGCCAGCAGAGTGCATGCCTCCTTTTTTTTTTTTTTTTTTTTTTTTTTTTTTTTTTTTTTTTTCTGCTTCCTCTCCTCTGTTCCTCAGGCGCTTGGTTGTACTTAAGGCCTTCCAGTTAAAGGTGCATCAGATACCTTTGGCATTCATCGGTTCCAAGCAGTTCTCAACACTTCTAGTGCTCTGATAGAGCAAGAGACCACAACTTCTTTTACCTGTTTGCTAAGGATAGCTTGATCTGTGAAGAAGCTGGCACTTGTTTTGGTGCTTTTCTCGTCTAAAGCATCAGATGGGGAAAAATAAAGATGCTTGTGTTCTTTCTCTTTCTCTCTTCATAGCCAAAGCCCAACTGTGACACTGCAGTCCACCAATACTCACACACAGAGTAGCAGCTCAAGTTCAGACGGGGGTCTCTTCCGCTCCCGACCCACCCACTCGCTGCAGCCAGATGAAGATGGGCGCGTGGAGCCCTACGTGGATTTTGCAGAGTTTTACCGTCTTTGGAACATGGACCATGGCGAGCAGGGTGTTCTGACTGTGTCCTAACCTGGAAATGTGCCTCCTCCAGACACCCTGCGCTCGGCTGGGTGAGCAAAGACTGAGGCGAGAATGAGAGCACTCCACCAAGGGCTGTGTTCTGCCAAGAGTTAACTCCTATCCAGGATGTGCTGAACACTGGGCTGGGGAGCGTGAGCAGTGTGCTCTGCGCACATGTTGCCGGTGCTATGCACCAAATCCTGACCAACCTCCTTCCCTTGGAAGCCCTGTGAATTGGGGAGGGGGTCTTGAATGAAACCCTCGCTGCAGGTTTTTGCAAATAAAGTTGCAGAGGGGACTCCCTCTGGATAATGCAAGAGTAGGGGCCTGTACAAAGGCTGTGTGTGTGTGCGTGCGCGCGTGTGTAGGTGTATGCGTGTGTGCCTGTGTGTGTGCGTGCTGTCATAATGTTTCCACAACTCGATTCATAATGCTGTGATTCCAGTGTTCAACTCCATAGAAGATACCTCTATTTTGCAGAATAAATAACTTATAGCTACACTCATTGGCACCTATGTGGCTTGCTCTCTTCCTTACAATGTCGTGTGTGGGTGTGACAGCTCTTCCTGGTGAAACCCTCTGTTCCTCCAGAATAGGGGGTTGCACCTTGCAGCAGGCAAGCTTGTCTTGTACAAGTGGCCTGAGCCCTTGCAGGTGACTTAAAAGCCTTTGTCTTGTACTTATTTGCTGAGTTTTGACACTGGATTCTGACTTGGAGTTAAACTATAAATTCAGATTTTTGTTTTTTTTTGTAGGCAAAATGCACTTCGTTTCCCTTAATGCAGGCCGTCTGCAGAGTTGTAGAGGGCAGGTGCAGTTTGTTACGCAGTTTTCCTGTACAGGCTTCTGGTGGCGCACAGCAGGAAGTCACAAGTGGATTGAACCAAAACTACGTTGCGAGGTGGCTGCCTTGAAGATGCAGATGTGCACCCTCGTGTCAGAGCAGAGAGGTGGGCAGTGAGGGGAGGAGAGGTCCTGTTGGTCTGCTGGCTGCCCATCCAGTCGGCCAAGGCCTGGGCAAGCTGGTGGAGGCGTTGGGATTGCAGCCATCCGCCTTTTCAGTTCAGGCTTCTGACAGCAGGCGGCAAGCGAGCTTCTTCCCTCCCTGCTCCAGCCTTCCCCTTCAGCCTGCCTCACTGGCTCCTAGGGGAAGGAGCCTTTCCCTGACAAACACGGGGAGGCCTCAGGGGTGACCGCTGTGCCACAGCACCTGGTGCCTCCGTGGGGAGATGCGATAAGGCACCAGGTAAAGCCAGGGCTAGAAGAGATCACAGGAGAAAGGGCAAGTGAGGAAACTGGCCTAGGTTCCTTCCCAGATTTATTTTTGCTTCCAGGCTGGTCACCTTAGGAAGGAGAAGGGGAATGGGAAGGGATCAGGATGAAGCAGCAGAGGATGCTGCAGTTAAGGCCAGTGAGTAGCCAAGCCCCGGTGCGTGCAGGTTCAAGGCACTTGTGGTGTGCCAGCTTAGAAAGGAGTGGAGGGGGATTTATCCCTTTGGATAAATCAAATAGCACTGAGTGCCCCGAGGCAAGATCTGAGTACACTGAGAAATACGTGGGCAGGACCAGAGTGGTGAGAAACACCTGTTTCCTCGGAAGGCATAACAGGGATCCCTTGCACATAGGTGGTTGACTCAGGCACTGCCCCCTCTAGGTCCCGCTGGCACAGCTTTGCCCTGCAGGGTTTCGTGTGAATGGTGTGGGGCTCTTGGCTGCTTGCAGATGCTCATGTTTCCCTGCCCTCCCGTAGTTCCCAGGAAGGCTGGATGTGCTGAACGTGCTGGCACAGGCACCTGCTGTCGAGACCTCTCCAACCCTGCCAGGGAAGTGGCGTTTGGTGGTGTGGAGGGAAAGGCAGCAGAGATTTGTGTGAGGTTTGGTGCCTTGTCCCTGTGGCTGGCTGAGGCAGGGGCTGGCAGTCCCTCACCCGTGTCCTCTGCCCTGCAAGGAGCCAGGGAGTTCAGGTATCTGAGCTCAGCCTGGCCTTGTTTTCCAGGACCGCTCTGAAATGTCATTTGACCTGAGGATCTTAGTCCGTTCCTCCAGGTTGTTGTGTGGCTATTTAATAGGATGGTGTGTGTGATCCTGGTATGGACTAAAATGGAGTTGAAGAGGTTTTTATCCTATTCTGCGTTCCCTAACCTGGCATGGATTTTGATAGCTGTATAAACAAGTCTTTCTTGCTTATTCCCCCATCCCATTTATCTATGGTATTTCTTAACTTACACCGAGAACAGTTCCAATGGGAAATGTTCCAGCATGTGGATGCTCCAGATAAAAGTTTAAGAATTGCCAAATGCACTTATATAAAGCAGATCACATAAAACAAACTTATCCTTTGGCATAATTACCAGTTTATGAAGTACGAAAAAAAATAAAGCGGGTAGGAGCGGGTGGATCACACTAAGCTGTGTCTGTACAGCCACTGGAAAAAAAGACGAGGAAAACAGGTTTTCTGTACATGCTCTGTAAGCCATGGCTTTGGAGTCCAGGTCAAAGAAACAGACTGAATGTTGTGTACAGTGAAAAAAGGCTTGTGAGTGAATGATGGTATTTAATATTGTCCTTAGGGAGCGATGGGAAGATGCAGGCTGTAACAACAGCGGAAAAACCTCCTCTCCCTTGCCCCTTTAAAATGAAGGAGTAGATGGAAGAGGATGGAACCGGAGCAATCTGGAGAAACAAGAGCAGGGGCCTTTTTGCAGTGTAGTGAAATTCAAAACCACCAGAAACGTGAAGTCCTAGGCAGAAAGAGAGAAAAACTGCAGCTATGAAGCACAAGACTGCTGGAGCAGAGCTGGCAAATTCAGATCTGAATACACCTGATAGGTCTGCTGCAAAGGCAGCTAATTTCATTTTTTTAAGAGCTATCCCCCCTGTGAGACAGGGTTTCCCCTGGAATGGGAGCAGCGGGGACATTCCACATGTCCCCAAGATGTGGGTGCTGGCTGAGGGTCATTAGAGTTGCCCAGGCTCTGGCTGGTGAGACAGACTGGGAGAAGGTCCTGGTCCCAATGCTTGTGGGCAGGCAGCGAGGTGACCGGGCAGCTGAGCTGGAGCGGCATGCTGAGGATTCAGCAGAGCTAAAGATGATGCAAAGACTTTAGACGCTCTTGGGCAGGACCGAAGCCATATGTGCCTCGCTGCACGCCAGGGGCATGGGGAAAACCCAGGAAAGAGTGGTCAGGGGTTTGGGGAAAACCCAGCAAAGAGTGGACAGGGGTTTGTAGACTCCCCGCTGCCTTTGAGGACCTCCGGAAGAGCTGACTGAAAGAGGAGGCCATGTCAGGACTGGTTTCAGTATGGAGCTGAGGCTTGTGTTGCTCTGGAGTTGAAGCGGTGCCTCTGTCCTGAGCCATCCCCGAAAGCCTTTTCTCAGCTTGCACGCTTGCTCCTCCCCAAAGCACTGTTATCACCTCACCAGGTGGAGGTGCCTGGGTGGGAGACAGGAGATGCCCCATCGTCCCTCCCATCCCTAATATTCTGTCACTCCTTGCTTCTCCTACCCTGAGAAACCTTTCTGGCAGCCTGGTGGGGAGCACCCAGTGCTGGTGGAGGGGGTTCGCTGGGTGTTGGTGAGATGCCCTTGCTGGCAGCTGTCTGTACCTCCTGCCCCCCCCATACATCATGCGGTCCCAGGACAAGCAGAGGGACCTCTGCAACACTGGGAAAGGGGGGTTTCCCAAAAAATGCTTGGCAGGGTTGTGTCCACTCCAGCCTGGGGTGGAAATTAGCTATCAGATGGAGACCTGGAAACTCCCAGGCTGCCTTGGGGTATGGGAGCCTGCAGCCACGGGGAACCCTTTGATGCCGCCTAAAACTGAAGTCCTCACTGTCTCTGCTGCTGAAGGATCACCGCGGACTCTTTTATTTTAAGCTCTCCACTAGCTGAGCAGCACACCCATTTATAACAAAATCTTTAAATAGCGGAAGGATGGCCAGGCAGGATCACGGCTGGCAGTTAGTGCTCAGCTCCGGCACGTGGTCTGTGGGCAAGTCATCCAGGACTTGGGTTTTCCTCAGCAGCCGAGGCACCAGCCGAAGCTAACGTGGGCTGGTTTGTTCCCCTTCATGTCTTACTTTGCACCTGGTTGCTTTTGGCACACCTGGACTTGTAAATAGGAAAGAGGCACATGGTGAGCAAGTGCCACTTGGTGCCACCAACAGTCCCTCGACTATGCAAGGGAAATGCATTATCCTCGACCAGAGTCTCTGCTCCCTCAGCTGCTGTGCTCTGAAGAGGAAGCAACGTGTTCCTCTCCCCCCCCTTTTTTTTTCCTACCACATTGAGGTTTTGAAAGTGTTAGGAGATAGCAGAAGGGTTTGTGCCACCGCTGAAAAAAATGTCACAATTAGCCTTCTGTCATTGCGGGGCAGAGCTAGCCATAGCTGAAGGGTGAAGCTGCTGAAATTATATAAGTATTTTTTAATTTGATAGCAAATAGATAATTGTTTATATATAATAGTCTGATGTTTCCTTCCCTAGAAATTCTGAGGAAGGGCTTTAGAGTAGTCCTGTATAGTTTGTTACTCAAGTGACTCGCCTTTCTCCAGTTAAGAGCGTCGCTGGCATCCTAAAACGTCAGTGCCGTTAACGTGAGTTGTAAATAAACCACCAGGGATGGGTTAGGTGTTTTAAATCCTATAGCTCTTTCTGTAAGCATAGGAATGCTATTTGGAGTATTCTGGCTAAAATTCAGCCCAAGTATTTATATTCTGCCAACCCCAATCCCCTCCTGGAGTTTCAAATGGATACGATATTTATCTTCACTTCCCCTCTTAACTATTGTGTGTTGTCGCTGTAGGTTGCTAAACAACTGCTGTCTCATCGGTGGCTGTATTTTGCTGGCGAATAAAGCGAGCCCCATGTGCATATGAACCATAAAGCTATTTGGAGTCCTTGCATAAGAACCCCAAGATACATGTAAGCTGTTAATATTTATTATGTGGAGCTGAGAACATCACTGAAGATGGAGGGATTAGAGTAACTGAGTTCAGGCTGTTGAACAGCCAGACAGAACGGAAGAGAAAACAGATGCCCTGGAGGAATAAGAGCAAAAAGCATGAGGAATTTTCTGCATGCAGGATTAGACTCCAGTGGAGCATGGAAAGAAAAAGCCTGGGAATGCTCCGGAGAGCCAGGGCGGATAGGATGGATGCAGTGTTACGGCTTCTTGCTCAGAGGTGAATCTTTCTGCTTCCCCCAAACGAGCAGCAGCTGAACCACAGGCTCGCTGGGCTGCCAACAGCAGGAACCCGGTGAGAAGGGACCTGGCCACAGCAGGAGGCAGGTTGGACAAGGTGTTTCCAGGGTGCCTGAGAGGGGACTTTGACTTCTGGGCCATGCAATGCTTGGGCCTGGCCCGCTCTCTGCTAGGTGTTTCGAGAGCCTCCTAACCTGTTTTCTCTTTTTGCCTCATGTCTCGAGAACAGCGTGACCTAGAAACTCTGCATTTCTTCTGCAGTTTTTGCCTGAGCCGGGCAAAGAGCTTTTCTCTGCCTTACAAAACCCAAGCGACGGTGGGGAGCAACATCAGACCCTTTCTGCAGAGCAAGGTCCTCAGGAAACCAGCTGCTTTGATATCCAAAGGACTGGTAGCAAGGAAAGGCAAGGCTCGGAAAGCCAGAGGCTCTGGAAGGGCAGCCAACCCTACACCTCTCTGTTTGGGACCTATAGAAACACATCTGCATGAAGCCCTTATGGTTTCTGTGGCACTAAGGCAGCCAACAGCCACCAAAACATCTCAGGAAGCCGCTGTGGTTTGTTTCCAAAACAGCAGCCGCAAGCCCACTCATCCAAAACTGAGGTTCCTAGAGGTAGTTGGGCATTTCCGAACATGCAGCGCAGAGCTCCCAACTGAAGTGAACTTGGGCAAATGCGGCCGCCTCCGACCTCTGATGAGAGTCAGTTGCTTTGGAAAATTTAGGACTTCTTTCAAAGTACAGGGATCAAAGCTGAGCAGTTAGTGGTTTCATGCATCAGCAATTTGGAAAGTCCCTCGCTCCAGCCAAGGGCAACTGGCAGCCAAAGCAAAACAGGTAGCCGCTCTCATTTGCCCGTGCCCTGTGGGCTCTTCCTGCTCTTGTCGGTGCCCAAGACACTCAACCTCTGTCCTGGCTGCAGACCTGCTCAGCAAAACGGCCAAAAAAATGGTGCATCCATCACCTCTGAGGCTGCTGGGCAGGGTCCCCCTCCTGTGGCGAGGGGGAGAGGGTGATTTCATATTGCCATCGTGTAGATGGGGACCGTAGGAGGGAGGGAGAGAGCCCCAGTGCCTTGTCCGGACCAAACCTCCACCCCAGACCCACTGCACATTCCCCGTGCAAGGGGCACCAACCACCCGTGCCAGGAAAGGGACGCCTCTGCGCCTAGTTTTAGGCAAAGCGGAGCAAACCGGCTGAGTCACCCCGTTTAGCCTTGGTTAAAGGTTTACTGTGGGTGCCCACCATGGCGTGAGTGCGAGGGCAGAAACAAAAACCCCTCTCCAAACAGGCTCGCTGCTTGTCGGTTCGGCATGGAAGCTGGCCCCAGCTGTCCCTCCCCTGACCCACAGCGTTTTTTACCTGCAGCCATGTGCTGTGTGAAACGGGAAGAGGCTCTTCCCTCTGTTTGAAGAAAGAAATATGCAGAGATGCAGCCTCAGAGCTCATCCCTAAAACACTTGCAGCTCTTAAATGTAAATGCAAGTCAGGCACTAAGGTGAAATAGCTTTTGGATATGAATTCTTCGTCCAGGTAGTTCAATAATTTACTGAATTCCCCC